>VZTE01005332.1:401926-415163 GCA_013397775.1 Eulacestoma nigropectus | reverse complement strand
CCCCCCAAAAGCCGGTTCACACGAAAGGCTCCCTGGGAGCTGCTCCCCCGCTCCAGCTCCACTCGTCCCTCGCGCACTGAAGGGTCTTCCAGAAGAGTGCAGAGCTCAACTCACTTCTTTTCCAGTGCAAGCTGGCTTCTGTCAGCAAAAGGAGATTTGGGAAAGGTTATGTTCTTAAGGAAAATGGTTCTGTTGCTGCGCTAACAAAAGCGCGTTACGTTTGGCGGAGGATGTACCTTGGCGAGTCCTCGCTGTCAGTCAGACCCGAGGCACACAACACGCAGCGAGCACGCGACCTGCCACCCTGCACCGATGCCACCCAGTGTTTATGAGAAGCTGTCACCACACAGCTTCAATCCCTCACAAAAAAAAAAAAAAAAAAATAGAAAGGAAAAAGAAATCCAGGCTCTGAAGGGCATATCTTAAAGATTGCAGAGAGACATCTAGTTATGTAAAAATAAAATATGAATTTTAATGTGAGGCATTAACATGAGCTCTTTTAGGAATAACTACAGGACTTCATGATGAACGCATTAGGGCCCTGCTCCGGCACAGGTGCCTGCCAGTCTTCATAAATCAGCTCCAACAAGTTAATTCTTCATAAAGAAGGAGGAATGTGAATCTCGGGGATGGATGAATGGGCGCATAATAAAAGAAGGTGCGTGACTTAGAGCACAGGTCTTGGCAGGTGGGAAGAGGAGGGCAGCATCGGGCAACACAGGAGAGAATAAGAGTTTTGGGAGAGGTCCTTTATACCCCAACAAAGGGCAGTAGGTTGCAAGGATGGCTCTTACCTGTTTCTTCTGTCATGATAGTTCCTGGAGGCACTTGGGATGACTGGGTGCTGTTAGAGGTGCCAGGGATGCTCAGTGTCATGCAGGAGGCAGTGCACTGCTGGCCATCTGAAGGTGGGTGTGGTCCAGAGAGTGGGCACGTGGCTCCTGTCCTTGGACAGTACTTGTCACAGCAGCTGCTCTCGGGAGGAGAGCACCCGTCCTCCCCGCACGTGGTGATGCTTCTTACACTAAGCCTGTTCAAAAGGTCGCTGAGATGTTCCCTGTGAATAGAGCTTGCTGCTGAGCCAGGCTGCTTTTATTTGTTGTTGATTTTATTGATGTTATTGACTTTTCCATGGGGCACTTTGGGGACGTTTGCACGATGGCATGTGCAGGCGCTGCAAATTGCTTGATGCTACACAGTGTTTAACTCGCTCTCTGCACAGGCGCCAGAGACACATTTTTATTAAGAATCTGTGGTAGTTGTTGCTTTTGTGTTTATGATAAAATATATAATGCAGTCCTCACTGCTGCCGTCCCACTGTGGCCACAGGCTAAGGCAGAGTGATGATGTGTCATGCAAGCGCTTCCCAGACAGCAGCAGCAGTACCCAGTGCACGGACTGGCTGCACAGAGCTCCCAGGCTCTCTGTCGGCATCCCAACAGGTAGGGAGCGTGTGCAGGATTGCAGCATGACCAGCCCAGACACCAGAGCATAGCTGCTGCTGTTGGCCTGTTCCTAAGCTCAATTTCTGCAAGCGAGGCTTGAACCTTGCAGGAATTTGTGTAATTGCAGGATGGCAGCTATGAGGGGTAAAGGAGGCCAGATGCACCTGAAAATTTTGGAGTTTTTAACCCAAGGTCACGGTCTCCTCAAAAGGCTGGTCATCTGCTGGTGCTGGACAAGCCGCTCCAGAGCAGTGACATGTGGCCACCAGGAAGGTGATGGAGTCAGAGGTTTCACTGGGAGGAGAGGGGGATAAAGATACAGACCCTTCTGACTGCAGCCTCTCCCTGAGGCATTTCTTCGTGTCCTTGCTGCCCCTGGCCTCTGCATCCCCGCTGTCCGCTTCTCCTGGGCAGCCAGCATCATGGCATTAAGTGTTTTAACCAGAGCTTTTATAGATTGAGCTCTGGAAATGTGATGTTAACACAGCTACGCAGACAAACACCATTAATATTTCAATACGTGGGTGAGGACAGGGAGAACATCCTTTCCTCCGTAAATAAAACAGGATCACTTGTTTTCTGCTCCAAGACTTGTCGCCTGCCTGAGACAGTAATATTTTAAAGTTGATTGGATCTTAAAATTGTAAGAGGTCCCCAGTGGCCTGACTTTAGCTGGCATTATCAGCTCAGCCATTGTCTTATGAAGCAATCTCCTCTTGAACCATCCTGTGCTCCCTCATCCTTTAAACACGCGCAGCCGGAAGCGGCTCGATTCTCTCCGGCTAAGGCTGTATGGTGATGGTGAGGAATGAAGATGAATATCCTCATGCCTGTGACCTTGGCAGCAGCCAGCCTTGTCCTTGGCACTCGGAGCACCTCCAAAGGTTCCTGTTTGCTTTTCTTCATTCTCCAGGGACGGGTTGACAGTGCTGTCCTTCAGGCTGAAAAACACATCAAAGGGAAAAGCTGGGGGAGCATGAGGGAGCGGGTGACATCCTGCAGTGCACGAGGGCCAGGCTGGACCACGCACTGGGCAGGGAGGAGATGGGGGCAGCTCACTGCCATGGGCCCTGTGCACCGAGGCACATCCCCCAGCAAGGAGCACCCAGTGCTGTGGCACATAGCAGCATCGTGGTGAACAGGGACCATCCTTCCAGCAGCCTCCAAATGTCCCAGGGCAGCGTGATGGCATGATTCTTGCTGTCGTGATGGATTAAAAACATCCTGCTGTGGGGAGGATGAAGCAGGGGGTCCTGGGGGAGGGTGAGATGGGAGCCAGGAGCTGCTGCGGTGCTTCAGGCAAGAAAGACGATTTCAGCTTCAGAAGAAAGACTTGGGCATGTCCCCACACAGATTGAGGGGGGTTTACACACTGGACTTGTGAGGATGATTTCTAGAAAATGGGGATACACAGCTCTGGAAATCAGGAAGAAGAGAAGCAAAGGGATGAGGTGTGCTGACAGGATCGGCTGAGGGAGTGCTGACAGTGCCATGCCTGCCCGGGGAGAGGGGAATCCTGATGGCATGTGGCTGGGCAGAGGGATAGGGAAAGGCAAAATTATCCTTAGGGGTTAGGAATGAAAGTAAGACAAATTCTGGCAAGAAATATGGGACAAATTCTTAGCAGCATGGTGATAAAACATGGGAAAGGTTTACCTAGGGATGGCAGTGCAGCTTCCCAGAGTCTTTAAATCAACACCAGATATCACACGATCTCCAGGCAGAGAGCATCTGCAATCTTCTGAAGGCTTCCTTTGGGCTACGCTACCTCTGCTCTTAATTAGGGTGGGTTTAAAAAATTAAAAATCCTACTAGTTGATCTGCCTTTGCAGTGAATTTCCCCATTGGTTTCCATCTCAGTCCCATGAAACCAGGACTGTGTCTGCTGCTCGTTTCCAGCTTCAGTTAATTCTTCCAAAATGCCCTCGTACAAATTGAGCCCAATAAGTGTGTGCTGTGGTAGCTAGGAGACTGGCAGGAACAGTGCTCTCCGTGATTATCCAAAGCAGTTGTCATGTTATTCTCATTGCTAATGGTATATAATTATGTATTAAGGCTCTCTCCAGGTAGAGCATCTCGGGGCAGTTAGAGCACACAGCAGAGGACACGGAAAAGACCCCAAGACAAGTCACTTTGTCCCTCTGGAAAGGGCAATAATTGTCCCAGAACATATTGTTTGCACGTTTGCTGCCTGACATGAAAGCGGATCCATTACAGTGAGCCAGGACATGGTGTGGTCAGAACCAGGCAGAGCAGGATCCTTTCTCCACAGTGCTGGCCGTGCCTCAGTGCATCCAGGGCATGCAGCACTCCTGGTCGGAGCCATGCAGCCGTCCACGCCAGGCATACATTCCCCTCGTTTCCTTTACTTATCACTGTTTGTTCTGGAGGGGGGGATTTGATTAGCCCTAATTTATCTACTCTGATGATCACAGACTGACTCAGATCTTGTATAAGCTGCCTGTGGCATTTGACTGGGTGGGTGCTTGTAAGCCTGAGGTGGGAAGAGGATTATCTGTGGAGCTGTAGGCTTGCTCCTCAGCTGGTACCTTCCACCTGGGCCCGGTCAGCCTGTCCTCTGCAGAGGCTCGCAGACCAAAAACACCATCCCAAACTGCACTGCTGCCTTGGACACAGACCCCGGGTGGGGGAGAAGGCAGGAGTGACAACACCAAGCGTGTGACAGGGATCACAGGGGAGTCGGAGAGGTGGGACTCTTGCCTTCTGTGCTGACACATGCTATGAGTCCTGGGCTTGTGCAGATACCTACAGGGGGATTCAGCCAAGGCTTCTCCCTCCTTGTCCCCCCTGGAAACAAAGAACAAAACAATCTAAGTCTTCCAGGAAACTCTTCTTCCCCATGAAAACAAGGGATTATGTCTAGAAAGGCAGCGTGTACCCTTCAGACCTCCCTTTGACTGCAGGAGCAGTCAAAAAACAGCCACCCATGGGAAACCCATGGGAAACCCATGGGAAACCCATGGGCTCTGTGCAGCATTCCCACCCTGGCCCTGGCTCCATCGCCCGCTCCCTTCTGGAGCCGCGTCTCCTCCCGCTACCTCTGCTCTCGGCTCCGCAGCTCCCTGTGTTTGGGAGACACCACAAGACCAACTGCAGCAACAGCAGCGATGCCATCAGGGAATGGCAGCTCCCAAGAACGGGTGGGGTGGTGTTTCTCGGGTTGTTCACACGTGGCGGTTTGAGCATCAAAACTTGCACAGGGAAAGGCAAGGGCATCGCAGATGCAGCTGGCAGGGAACGTCCCACAGCCCCTGGGCCTCCCTGCTAAAAAAGGCAGCTCCTGTCAGGAGTGTCAGTGAGCAGAGCACAGAAAATGGAAGCATGCAATAGGTTGGAGGACTCATGGGGATGTTGAGGGGATACAAACGTCCAGAGTCAACAGTAAGGACAGCAGGGGAGCCTTCCACGCTGTTCCCCAGCTCTCGGGGCACGGCTGAGGGCTTACTGCAGATACCACTACAGGCACTTCCCTTCCAAGAAAGGGCTGGGCTTTGCGTGTGTGATGGCACTGGGAATCCAGAGCCACCTTCTCTGTTGTTATCAGGAGTTTTATTCTGACTGGCGGGAACAATGAGAACGAACACTGCAGAGCGCTGGCTGGTGATGAAAGTTTCTCTGAACCAACAGAGATTTGCTTCAAAGGGGCCTATGAAAAGTTTCCATTTAATTATGAGGCGGAAAGTGCCACATAACTAATATATACATGTTAATATATACCCATGCTGGCAGCAATCCCCTAAAAGACTGGGCACTGCAGAGAACCAGGCAGATCCTTTCAGTGCTGCGGCCCTGGCAGCTCATGGACCAGACTGCTGCACTGGAGTCACGTTGCTGCCAAAGGGACACGAAACTCAGTTTTATTTTTAACTTGGCTGGAGGGAAAGCGGAAAGAATATCTTACAGTGGAAGAAGTAGATGAGGACCCTGGAGATCTCAGCTCAGTTCTTGGCTCTGCTACAAATTCCCCGTGCGACCTTAAGGAGGTCACTTCATCTCTCTGCGCTTCATTTCCCTTCTGCAAAGTTTGGAGAGCGTGATCCTCCCTCCGGTCTTGTCTGTTGGGTCGGGACCAGACACTGATTTTATTCCCTTGCAAGTGCAGTGGAGGAGAGGACTCTGTCTGGGGAAGGTGCAGGGCAGCTTCCCTGGCTGTGCCCTCACACAGGCTGCATGGTTTTTCAGAACAGAGTTCCCCCCAGAGTTCCCAGGAAAGGGGATTTTGAGGGTAAACAACAAAGCCTGGTCTTAGGAAAGCAGAAGGATTTGCACCCTGTAACCTGCCCTCAGTGCCCAGAGCTGAGGGGTCAGTAGGTGCCACTTGACTCACCAGATAATTGTTTTCTTTTCCAAAATACAGTGTCTGCTAGGCCCTATCACACCATTATCACACCCATTTATGCTCTTCTCCCTGTTGGTGTTAGTGCCGGGGAATGGATCTCACTGACTGTCACCTCTCCCTCCCCGCGCTGCTCGGCATTTGACTGACAGCCCGTGCCCCGCACGTGGCACCGCGCCGCTGCTGGCGGCTCCTCCGACACGGGGATAAAACATTGCTGCAGCACCCGGCAATTTATGGCCATTTGGATCCCATCCATCAGTGGGGAGGCGGCAGAAAGACAGGTCCCTGATTCCAGAGGGACCCTCCGTCCCCATGGCTTGGGAGGCTCTTTCTCACGCTTAACCGCTGTTTTGCCCCTTTCCCTCTTCCCTCTGCCCACGCTATTCCGCTTGCTGTCCTGCTGGAAGGACAGTCCTGGGAGGGATGGGGGTGCCCCGTCCCCATGGGGCCTGGGCGGCTGTGGCAACTTCCTGACAAGTTGTGTTTTACGGAGTAGTTGCGGGGTAATCTTGCACGTCCTTGTTTTGTCATTTAGGGCACTTAAAGTGTCACAGAGATTTCACTACCCTAAAAGCTTATCTGTCAGCAGGAGAGAGTTATTCCAGTAAAAGGGTATCATCAGCGGCAGTGGGAGGAAAAAAAAGAGACAAAAATCATGTCTGAAGGTTTTCTATTCCAGGCTCTCTGCAGCCGACCTTGAGCCGATGAAGCTGCACCCAGCGGCTCCCAAGGCTGGTGGGCAGCACTGGCAGCGGTGCCAGCGTGGGCTGCACAGTGTCCCCAACACATCCCTGCCACCTTCAAGCATCCAGCTCGGCTCCAGCAAACTGGTGGGGGGAATGTTTCTTGAGGGTCACTCTTTCATCCCCTGCCTTCATAAGGTTGATGTTATGTCTGTGCTGCAGCTGCCAGAGGGCAGAAGTTCTTCTGGACCACTGTGGTGGAGCCAGCAGCTGTGCCTGGGAGCAGAAGGATTTCTCTAAAAAATGGGAAGGGGAGCAGATCACACTGAAGCTGGGTGAAAGTGTAGCATGAGCTGATATTTTTCCTGATTTCTGTGGTTTGCACCCAAACAGTGCAGGGTGGATGGGTGGATGGAGAGAATGAGAGGTGCGGGGAAGGGCAGAGAAAAGATGAAGGAGGGAGGGAGGGAGGGATAACTGGTTGCTGTTTTTGCCACCATGGGAGGCTCAAATGGCTCATGTCTGGAAGGAGTTTCCACATGGGAAACTCTCCATGCTGGCAGCGGCTGGAGCTGTGGGGACTCCTGTTCCGAACAGTGAGAACGGGAACACAAACTCCTCGTGCAGTTACAGGTTTCATGTGCTGTTAACCACCTCGATCCAAGAGGTCTCCACAGGTGTTAAGGGGAGGAGCCAAGGGCTCCCAGGTACACTCTGTATTTGCCTTTGAGGAATTTTTTTAGCTACCACGTCCAAAACCACAGTAATTTGCATCCCTGTATGTGGAACCTCCATGACTGTGTAACAGTGATGGAGCTTTCAGAGCATGGAAATAACTGGTGTAAGTGCTCCTACAGAAGGGAATGGTGCGAAGCCAGGGGGTCCTTGCCCGTTGACTCTCCCCAGCCCCTGCTGCAGGAGGGAGCTTTGTTTCCAGACCAAAATAATACCCACTTTGGTAGGGTTTATCTGTGCTCTGCCAAGTGCGTGACAAATTTGTACTAAACTGGAACCTCAAATGATGCCAGCACAGAAAACCAGGAATGCTATTGCATAACACAGGGAAATGAGATAAAAATCCTCCGTACAGCACCATTACTTCAGAAGCAAGAATAAACAATATTTAAAAACATATAAACACAGGTGGCATATTTTCCTAAAAAAACGTTTCAAGAAAAACAAAAGCTTCTTAACAGGGAATAAAATATGAAAAGCAGGAGAAGTAGGCCAGAAAGAAGAAGTCAAAGGAAGGGGAGAAAACTAACAACATGGAAATGAAAGCCAAAGTGGATTCTGCTGGCACGTGGCTGTGCTGTGGGTCTGGGGAGCTGCAGGGACAAGGGTGAACCGCATGTCCTTGGCTCCAACACGGTGCCATCCCAGCAGGTGGGGGCCAGCAGCTCCATAGGGATGCATCCAGGCATCTCTGCAGGTGCTGGCTGTGGTGGATAACCCTGTGCAGGGATGTCCCTCAGCTCTGCCCTGCTCCAAGCCTGCCCACACAGAAAACAAACCTCGCTGGAATTGCCAACTTACCTGGGAGTTGGTGGCAGAGGAGAGAGACATTTCACAGACTCATTTATTTGCCCCATTAACCATTTTAACGGCCTCTCTGCAATAACAATCATTCCCAGGGTTGGCAGAGCAGGTGTTCCAACAATCAGCGGGACTGAGAAGCCCTGGATGGCTATTATTATTAATGCCCATAATAAAAACATGCCTGGGAGCCGCACACCCCGCGCTCCATTACACCCTCTGGTTTATGGGCTGGCAGCTCCGACTCCAGGACAGCCCAGGGGAGGCCAGGAACAGCGGTTCACCCGGCAGTGTGACGAGCACCAAAGAAAGGCTGTCCAAAACCACCATCTTTCAACTGAACTGTTTTATTGTGTCGTGAAAGACTGCACCTAAAACCAGGTGTAAGGAGTATCAAACAGCGTGTTTTACCTAGACCATCCGAACCCGGGCGCTGCTGAGGCCCAGTGTGCCGATTCCTCGCTCAAAGTGAAAAGCAGCAGCAACTCAGGCTTCTGTCTGCATTGAACAGCCGGTAAGAAACAAGGTAACCCAGGGTGCAGCTTCCCAAGAGACTGGCAAACATAAAAGAACCAGGAGACGCATCTAGTGTGTGCTACGGGCTGGCGTGGTGGGAGGGGAAATCAGCTGGCAGCTTTATCGCTTTCCCCGTTCTCAATCAGTTTCCTTTTCTTCTCATCCGTTTTCCTCTTGAAGATGTGGTCTCTGTAGAACTGGAGTTCTTTGATGCTTTCCCTGATGTCATCAAGTGCTCTGAAAGAGAATTAAGGAGGGTTTCAAAGCGCCTGGGTACATCTCCAGCTATGCCCGGATCCTAATGCCACTGAAAACTTCCAGGGTGCAGGAAACCAAACTGATGCACATGGAAGGTGCATCTGTCAGAAATGAAAATAACCCTGGTCGTCTCAGGGAAGCAGTAAAAGTCCAGCGGTGCCAACATGCCAGGGAGCAACACACAGCTTATTAGTTTATGTCACCGTGGGACACAGAGCTGCTGGAAACCAACAGGGTCTACAGCGTTGGCTGTTAAAAACAATTCGATCTGAGAGAAGAAACGAGCGCTCCAGAGACCTGCCCTCTGCTCCAGCCAGGGCCTGCTCAGGGCCCAGCTCCATGCAGAAGCACATCAACCATGACTTTGCCAGGACCTCTGCGACAGCCAGCCCTCTTCCTTCTCTGTTTGTACCAGAGCCTTCCTCCTGCCCAGCATGGTCACATCAGAGCGGAGCCACAGAGGTTCCCTGGCTCCTTCCCACTATCTCTCTGGCACATTCCAAGCTCAGGAAATAGGCAGGAGCAGGACTCTCACCCCCCATTCACAGTTCTCCAATTTTTGTGTTTCTGTGACCAACTCTGCCCAAAAAAAGGGCAGATAACCCCCATTCAGTGATTGTTTGCACAGTCAACAAACATGCACCTCGAAGAGCGGAGTGAATCAGAAGGGCTGAGGAAACTTCTGGTTCTCTGGATTTTAATAATCCCTTTCCCTACACTATCTAGGCTTTGGACAGAATACAAACATCTGACAGGATGCAGAAGCACAGAGTCTCCACCTGCATCAGACACAAGATGCTGGAATTCACAGGGAGCCCCACATCCTGCTCAGGAAGAGCAGAGTTCCCTGCAGCACAAGCCCTGCTCTGTCAGAGACAGCACAAAGCTCACCTGTGAGAAGCCGCCTTCTTTGGTGCAAACTCGTATTCCTCTGGATACCAGCGCCTGTGAGCAGAAAAATTGCCACTTAAAAAGAAAACTGGGGTTCAAAACCATGTCTGGTGGCTGCTGCAGGTTTGTTACACTTGGTGAAAGAATTTTGGTTTCACTGACACCCAGAGAAGCCACAGCTGCGAGTCCCCCTGCTGTGATCTGCAGAGCCCCAGCACCATGAATGGGTGTCCCGGGGGTATCTTTCAAACCACTTAATTGGGGGAACATTTACCTGCAAAGTTCCTTGACAGTGCTCACATCAATGATCCTGTAATGAAGGTGCCTCATGAACTGAGGCATGTATTTGTCAAGGAATTTCTTATCTGCATGAACAGAGTTACCTACAAAGACACAAAACAAGATGTTTCTTCAAAGATGGTACAGAGCGACATGGAAACAAGCAGCAGGCGGAGCGAGCTGGGAGAGATCACAGGGGAAGAAAAGCCATTCACAAGCAGCTCATTTATCCCATTTTCTAGCAAACATGATTGTAAAGGTTTGTCAGATTTTCATTGCAGGATCAGGTCACACAGGGTTTAATACAAATACCTGTAGTAATTCCTCAGTTACTACTCCCACAATATGTGCCACAGATAAATATCAAAGAATTATGCCAACATTGGGTTTTTTTGCCAAGTGAAAATGGCCATTGGTATTAATTTCACTCAGCACCTGTCCCAAGATGATACATGAACATTCTGAAAGCAGTTCTGGGTAACAGGACACCTGAAGATCCTTATTTGGCCTTTGGTTGGATACCCAGGGAGGAAAAGACACAGCATAGAACAGGAACACCTCCCTGCCACAGGTGCCAGTGGGTGTTCACATCCCGCTGGGAGTGCAGGATGGATGGTGCTGTTGTAGTTAAGAAAGACGATGCTTCACCTGCGAGAGGACAGAGCCCCGGGGGTGTCTGCTGCCGCACGAAGGACAGGAACTCGTACTCTGCCTGCTGCAGTGAGATTTTACTCTCCTTCACAGCCTTAGTAAGGCCAGACTGCAAAAAAAAGCCAAGTCATAAATCAGAAACACTCTGTCACAGACACTGCCAGGAATGCTCCAGTTCTCAAGTAAATGTTTAACTCTGCAGTGAAAGGTCAACCCTCTGAGTGCTGTTTGTTCCCCAGGTACCTCCTGAACTCTGCATCAGTTCTCTGGGGCACCCCCAGCCTTTACTCTCCCCAGGGACCTCCTGCTTGGGAAGTAAAACCAAGGCAGGTAAATAGTCCTGGCAGGACTGACCTTCCCATGAGGTTTGGGGGTTTTTCTTTCCATTTTTTTTGAATTCTTTGCTCAGAGTTGTTCTCAGTTACCAAGACATGAGGCGTCGTTTATCCACCTCACATCCTTGAGCCAGAAGAGCGTTACATCCCTTTATATCCCTGTTTCAGGAGAGGCACTCGCCTCCCCAGCAGGGAGCAGCAGGTACCAGTGAACACAAATAAACAGGATCCTGCCTTCAGGGTTTATCAAGATTCCGATAAATCAGAAAAGTTCCTCCCTTCTTTTTTTTCAATAGTTAAATGTCAAATCCTCTCCAAGTGTTCTCAGTGATTTATTTCCATCTGGCTACGCTATATATTTCCACGACTGTGCCGCAAAAATCTACTTGACAGATCCAAGTGGTGGTTAAAAAATTCATTATGTGGCAGCATTTTCATCTATATTCTAATTGCTTCTCTTCTCTTAGTCAATTAAAAATAAGTAGCTCCTCAGGAGCAGCAAGGACGCATGCTACCATCTCCAATTCACTCCCGAGCTGAAGCCGAGCTGGAATCCTCGACTGGAGCAGGGAAAAGCACCCATCATAGTAAATTAATATTCATTTCCCAAACTCTTGCTAATTCTTCCCAGGGAGAGCAAGATGCCGAAGGGGGAGGAGGGGGGGTTATGGGTATCTTAAAACTTCAGCCCTTAATTGAAAACTAGCTTGAATTTCAATTCATCATCAGGGACTGGAAAATCCATTTGCTCTCTAGCTGCTGGCAAGGAGGAACCTTTCTTTGGTGGCCCAAAGAACTAAAAATAATCTCTTGCTGCCAAAGTGAAGCTTTCAGTGAAAAAATCCACAAGGCTCACAGCACTGAGAGGACAGACAAAAGCCCAGTGCTTACAGGCCTGTTTAATCCCACGTGCATCAGAATCCACAGAAAGAAATCTGCATTTCACTGGCTCTGGACTGTTCTGCACCGATCTTGTACCTGTTCTTACTCAAGCATTCAAGCATTCAACTCCCCTTCTCCACTGGAATTATCTTGAATTATTTTATGCAAGACTTCAGCAGGAGGAGCTGTCAGAGGAGCTCACCCAACCCAGCCTACACCAGGGCTCCCACAGAGGCAGGAGGTGGCCAGCAGCTCTTTGAGAGGACCAAGGAACCAAACCTCAGTTCCCAACCTCACACTGGGAGAAGGAGGCTGAGCCCCCACCTTGGGAGATGCGAGCCAGTGGCACAGCCCTGAGCAACAGATCCCGTTCTGGCCCCCCCCCGCCTGCTCCAGCCCTCTCAGGGGAGCCTCACTGCTGCTGATGCTTCCACTCTCAAACCAGGAAGGAGCTTCCAGCACTATTCCAACTTATCAGAAACCAGGCTGCAAAGCACAGGCTGCTTCAGGCAAGCTGGAAGCTGAAGGCTAAAGATCCTGGAGCGCAGTTTGAACTGTGCCGCAGATGACTTGTGAGACCTTGGGCAAAACATTCCGCATAGGCTCCTCAATACAAAATAAGACAGACACTGTCTCCCGCCTTTCAACCAACCCCTCTGTCTGACTGCCAGCTGCTCAGCACCGGAGTTGTCCCTGCTTAGGCGGCCGTGCTGCAGCTGATCGCTCAGCATTACACCTCATTCTCATCGCGGCCGAGGCACAGAAGGGTTTTACCTTCCCGTGATGCTCCTTGCACCACTCGGACATGCTCTCCAGCAGCTCGTCGGGCTGGTTGATAATGAGGTTCGGGCCCTGTCGGTGAGAGGAAAACATAAAGGTAACGGGAAAAAAAAGTTTGTAAGTATGTAAAAGTTTAGTCCCAAGCAGAAGCAGAGCAGGGAGCAGTTTCAGCCTGGAGACACAAAGCGCAGCGTGACGCAGGTCCCCGCGCTCCGGTGCCGCTCCCACGCTCCCGGTGCGGAGCAGCGGATCCCAACGCGGCCGGAGCCGGGGATCGCCCGGGGTTACTTTGTTCCAGCATCCCCTGGAAGCGGTGCGGTCCCTCCGGGGCCGGGGGTGCCCGCTGCGTCCCGCCCGGCCCGCTCACCTCTGCCAGCACGTTAAGGTCGCAGTCGGTGATCAGACACGCCATCTCCAAGATCTGGTCCTTCTCCACGTCCAGGCCCGTCATCTGCCGGGGGCGAGCGGCAGCGTCAGCGCGCCCGGGGCCCGCGCCCCCCGTCCCGTCCGGTCCTTCCCCGCGCCCCCCGCCGCCCCGCGCCGCCGCCCCGCACCTCCAGGTCCACCCAGACCATGCGCTGCCCCATGTCGCCGCCGGCCATGGCCGCCGCCCTCCGCCGG
>VZTE01005332.1:379555-398330 GCA_013397775.1 Eulacestoma nigropectus | reverse complement strand
GGGGCAAGGGGGACGGGGGACGGGAACGGGAATGGGAATGGGGCAAGGGAATGGGAACGGGAACGGGGCAGGGGGGACCGGAATGGGGACGGGAACGGGGCCAGGGCTGGGAATGGGGACGGGGCAGGGAACGGGAACGGGGCCAGGACCAGGGCCGGGAGCGGGAATAGGAGTGGAGCCAGGCATGGGAAAGGGGCCGTGGACAGGACCGGGGCCTCGAGAGCAGCGGCTCGGGCGCAGCTGCGGGCGCAGGGTCCGGGCGGGACGGGCGCAGCCCCCGCTTGCGGGCCCCGGGAGATCACCGATGCCCTGTAATTAACCCATAAGTGGCCGCAGACCCCGCTCTCCGTCAGGAAGTCGTTGATGCGTCACGTGCACCGGCCCCGCTGTCGCGACAGCGCGTCCCTGTCACGAGCCTGCGCCCAGGTCCTGCCGCTTGGGCGCCAGCGCCGGCCTTTCTCCGCTGTTCGCACGCTGTTGTGAAACTGACGGGAAGCTGAAGGGGTCTGAGGCAGCCAGTTAAAAACCGGGATGCAGGTTAAAAGCCCCCAGATGGGTTCTTCGGGCGCAGGGAAGCCGCGAGGGCTCTGCATTCCGGGGGGGCTGCGGAGGCACACTGGGGGTTCTCTCCGGGGTCTCCAGGCCCAGCTGCTCCTAAGGCTGGATCCTGTTGGAGTGGGACCCGCACCAGCCTTCCCAGGGATTTCACGTCTCCGAGGACTTTGGAAAGCATCCAGCCGGCTCTCCCCAAGCACTGCAATCCCCTGGGTACCCCAGAAGATGCCGGATGTAAAATGGGTGTTCTCCATCTGGAAAAATTTTGAAAGGGGCAGCTGAGCCTTCATTTTTCATTAGATCCCCACGCGTTGCAGCAAATCCGATTTCCTTGTTAATTGGGTGCTGTTCATTTTCTCCACTTCATTACTTGCCGCCGCACCTAGAATTTATATCCATTTGGTTTAATCGCGTTCGCCTGGTTAAATTCCAAACAGTCACTCGTTCAGAAAGGGAATTACTACCTCGCTTTGCCAGGACTTCCACTTTGCCTTAATTTCCCCGGAGCCTCGTTTACTTCGCTCTGCCTGTTTTCCCTCTCTGGGTCCCCTCGGGCTTGGCTGGGAGCGTGCGGTGCTCGTGCCATCGTGGCTTGTTCCACGTGCGGTGCCACGGCCCCGGCCAGAGGCCACAGTAGGAGCTGTTGGGCTCAGGCATTGCCTGGTGCAGCCTCACCCGGCCCAGGCTTGAAAAATACACAGTGAAAGAATAGGAACCTGAATTCAGAGATGCTCTTGGAATTCTGCTGTGCTTGTTTGTGTCACTATTTTGTGCCCTTTTTGCTCTTCAGAGTAGCAAAGTGGAAAACCAGAAACTTTTGGTTTGGGAGGAAAATGCCATTCTTTGGCTGCCTGTTTTTACTCTTAATGCGCAGGCACTTGGAAATTCTGCTGAGATTTCAACCAATTCCACTTGCTAGTTTCAACTTTAGAAGAGGCTTGGTGGTTTATTTGTTTGGGGAGTTTGCTTGGGGGTTTTTGTTTGCTCTTCTATGTAGTTATATAATTACACCCTTCTTCCTTCCAGGCACTATCCCTGTCCCTGGGCTGGGGGGAGCTGATGGGGTTACCCCAAGCCTGGGTGCTGTGTGTGCTGCACAAATCCCAGCTCACAGGCACGGTTGGAGCACTCAGGAGTTTATTTAGTGCCAGATAAAGGGCTGGGAGCCCCTGGGCTACACCAACAAGGCTTTTTGAACCCAGACTCAGCACTGCTGTCCCCCCCAGAGCCCCATGCACTGGCAGAGGGACACCTCCGTGCCACCAGGCCAAGCACACCCCTGGGGTCCATGCGGTCATCGTTCACTGTGTATGGCTTCAGGAGGGTGCCGATGTTCCTCAGGGCACTGTGGAAGGTGGCCAGGTCCTTGCAGGCACCCTCCAAGCACAGGGTGGAGACAATGCAGTCGGCTGGCAGCAGGGACACGCGGCCCGTGGGGTTGGCTTTGGTCACATCACACTTCAGAACCTGCTTCACCGTCTTCCTCAGCTTCTCCCGCTTCTCAGCCTGCTTCTCCCTGGCAAGAAAATGCAAAATTAAGTAGATGAAGGCTCATTCTGTGGATATTTAGCATGTGTGCCTGTGGCTCCCTGGCACTGCACACAGCCTGTGCCACCAGTAGGACACCAGCCTCACTTGTCCCCTTCCAGCTCACAGATTTATGTCACCGCTGGCTCCCAGTCAAAGGCTCCTGCTTTGTTCTTCAGCCACTTCTCCAGCTCCCAGCAGCTCTGGTCAGTGTAGTCCAAGGCAGTGATCTCCTGGAAGTGCTCACAAGCAGACAGGAGCTGGTAGATGGTGGGGCCACAGCCGATGTCTATCGATGTCACCTCTCAGCCCATCTGCTGCAGAGTGGGGGGCAAACCATCCCGGTGAGGATGGAAACTGCCTGAGGGCAGAAACATCTCAGAGCCCCTCAGGTTGTGTTCCCCCTAACCCAGAAATGTGACCCCAAATGCCACAGACCTGTGGCACAGCCCCATACCCCAATGCCAGGGCTCTCTGGCCACAGCCCAGCCCGGGGCAACTCCCGCAGCAGGTCCAGAGCCTGTGGCAGGGGCAGTGCCAGCTCCTGGGGCAGAGGCACTGTCCCCACGCCCCCCGGCCCCAGCTGGGCTTGATGGTGTTCCCAGAAACTGCGGCGCAGCTCCAGCTGCAGTTCCCAGTCTGCACGGACACAGGTGCAGGCAGAGGGGTGTTCTTAGCAAAGCGGGCGTGCGTCTGTGCCCCGCACAGCTCGCTCCGTGCGGGGTAGCCCGGGAAATGGCGCCGTGCCACGCTCCGAACGCCTCGGGAGCGCTCATTTTATGCAGGTTCCTCAAGTTCTGCATCATAAACGCGCTTGTCCCTTCCCGGCTGGTGCTCGTGCGGTAAAATTCTTTCAAATACTCCTGAGGGTCAAAATTCCCCTGGTAAAACTCTCCGTGAAGATCGCTGGCGCTTCCATCCTGCCGAGAGCCAGCTCCGCTGCCCGCGGCTCCGGTGCCGCGTAGCCCCCGTTGTACTTTCAGTTCGCGCCTCCGCTCTGCGCGCTCCGCTCCGCTCCAGCTGGACACCTTCCTCAGCAGCACTTAGGCTCGCTCTCCAGTTTTCTGCTGAGACTTGCTTTTTCGATAATAACTCCCCACTGCAGCCCCCGGCAGCCCCTCGCCCGCCGTCCTGAGCAGCACGGAGGGGACGCGGTGCTGACAAGGCCTTCGCCGCCGCCGCCACAAAGAGGCAGCAGAGCCCCGCGCTTCTCGCGCTGGCGGGTCCCCACAGCAGCTCGTCCTCCTCCCACTCACCCAGCTGGAGCCGAAATGATCAAACAGTTTTAGGCTCATTACCGACTCCAAATCTATATAATTGGCCTTTGCTTTTTTGAGGATCCATCGTTAGAAGTGACAGCAGAGGAGCTGCCGCATCATCGTCAAACTAATAAGTGCGATTGTAGATCCAAGGTGCATTTGCTTCACAAAACCCCTCACTGAGCCAGACCTGCCCTTGCCAAACCCTCTGCTGAGCATGTGAGGCGTAAAAAGGACGTCAGCTTGAAAGATGAACGTGGTAAAGAGGTTTTCTTCTGACAGCAAAGCCAACAATCGGTGCTCCCTGCTACTGCAGCACTGGGACACGGGGCCCCGCGAGAGCCCTGCTGGCCGGGCAAGCTGACCCAAGGGCATTTGCCAGTGCAGTACTTAGGTTTCAATCCTTAGAGCATGATTTTTTTTCACCGAATGACATGATCTGAGGATAAAAGCACAAACTGTCAGCACTCAGAGGCCTATGAGCAGGAGTGGCAGAGCATCTTGGAGCTGGCAAGACTTACTGCCCTCACTGCCAGCCTGGCACTGCCTGGTCCTGGGAATCATGGAATCATAGAATGTTCTGGGATTGGCCTGCCGTGGGCAGGGACACCTTCCACCAGACCAGGTTGCTCCAAGCCCTGTCCAACCTGGCCTTGGACACTTCCAGGGATGAGGCAGCCACAGCCTCTCTGGGCACCCTGTGCCAGGGCCTCACCACCCTCACAGGGAGGAATTTCTTCCTAATACCTGATCTAAACCTACTCTCTGTCAGCGTGAAGCCTTTCTCCCTTGTCCTGTCACTCCAGGCTGTAAATAGTAAATGCTCTAGATAGTCTGTCTCCATCTTTCTTATAGGCTCCCTTCAGGCATTAGAAGGCCACGATTAGGTCAGCCCAAAGAGCCAGCCCCCGAGCTCATGGCAGCCCCTGGAATGGCTCTGACACTCCAGCTTCCCAGCTCCATGAGAGCTTGGCTCCAGGCATCTGATTTCCATTTTCCCCCGTACTCTTATTTCAATCAAAATGTGTGATTAGGGCTGCGCGAGCTCCATTGTCATCTCCACCTAAGTGCTGCTGTGATGGGTGAAACAGCATCTTGATGTTTACAGCGAGGAACGCATCGCTCTTCTTTCCTGGATAACGCACAAAACCTGCCACTGCAGGGAGGGGAAATCACACAAAAAGGAGCAGCACCTGCAGAAGGCTGGGGAGGGAGGAGGGGAGCTCTCCCAGCCTATGGAGGAGCACCTTGGCCTCATCCCCTCACCTGGGCAGCAGCTGGGAGATTATAAAGGGCAGAGGGAGCTGGGGTGGTGCCTTTTAGTACTTGCAGCACCTCGAGGTGTTGCTGGATTAGGCTCTACATGGCCTCTGCCATGAGCACAGCTCCTGTTGGTGTCCCAGAGAAGGTTTGGAAGCAGCCAGCTTGTGCGGTGGAACACTGGCCTGGGGAGGTGCTGTGGTAAGGATAGCTGTCCTTTAAGGGCACCGCTGGGTGCCGCTGCTTTTGCAGGGGTTGGTTCGAGGTGGCTGGTTGTTTTGGTTGTTACAGAAAATGTTTTGAGTTTTCCCCTGTATTTCTGTGGTCAGAAATATTGTGCTTCAAGGTTCTCGTCAGGGTCAGAGGAATCCATCCAGTGCTGTGCCCTTCCCTCTACTCCCTTCCTCCCAGGGACCGATGTTTGGCTGAGTCTCTGTTGCATGGGCATTAATGGGATCTTATAAATGATACGTAATTAACAACTGGCCGTGCTGCTGGGCCCCTGCCCTGGCTCTCGCTCCTCAGAGGCTCTGCCCACAGAGGGGAGCGGGAGCAGCCCAGCACCAGGAACAAAAGGCGTCTCTTCTCCACGTGGTGCAGAGGATCCTAAACAAAAGGTTCCCGTTCCCTGCACTCCTCTCTCTGCTTCTCACTCTCCTTTCTGTGCTCCCACTCTTCGATGGGGATTTAAGCCATTTTTTTCTGGGTTTGAATTTCTCTGGGCTGCAACAAGAAAGTAGCAATTAACTGTTATAAGGCTGTTTTATAGTCCTGTGCAAACCCTTTCCATCCACTCTGCTTTAAATGGGTACATCTTTTATTCCCAGTTTTCGGAAGTGTAAAACTTTACAGCGTTTGCTGCAAACCTTCATACTTTGCTTTGCGGTTTATTGCTCCCTCTGCGGATATATCTCACTCATAAATATGGCTTCCAGCTCCCAGTACTTGACTAGGCGCCGCAGTGCCTCGGAGTGGTTCCATTAATGGGACTTTGCCTACATATCGTGGTGTGATTCATCCCAAACCTCTGTCTCTCCTCTGCCCAAAGGTGCAGAGCTCTGTAGAAGAGCTGTGGCAGCAGCAGGTCACTCAGCCAGGGCAGTCCAGTGCCAGCAGCACTTCCTTATAGCTCTGGGAGGTGTGGAAGGTGGCTGTGGAAAGCTCAGTGTGAGCTGGGGCTCTGTGTTGGGGTGGCTTTGGGCACTGCCGTTGTGGAGCCTTGGAGCAAAGGCTGATCTTAGGTGGAGAGTTTCCTCTCTCTCCTATAGATTGTTTACAGGTTATTTGTAAAAAACTTTCTTTTCCTAGGATTAGCATGGAGTCTCTCTGCTCTCCCTGTACTAAGAGGGACAAATAAAGAGGTTGAATGTCGAGGTTCCTGTGGGTTGAGGTCTGACATGGGTGTGTTGTTTCTGACCACCCTGTAGTTTTTATTTCCATGGGAACATTGAGGAGCTCTTTTACCCTACTGCCCATTTTTGGAACACTTTGGAGATGTGCTGTGCCTGACACAGGCTCGGGTGTCCATAAATGGAGCCAGCCAGGTTTGTGGACACCAAGCGCCAGTGCCTTTGTTCTTCGGCAGCCAAGCCAAAAGCTGAAGGTGGAGGCAGAGCAGGGTCCTGTGTGCTGCTGGTCCTGCCGGGGCTCTGGGAAGGGGACAGGGCACTTGGCACCCCTGCACTGGTGGTGGGCTTAAGGGGAGGAGTGGTTCCTGCTGCAGATCCCAACCAGCCGCCGTTATTCTGGGACTGTCATGACACAAAGGATTCAGAAAGGTGTGGGATATTAAGTGCAGCTTTCAGACCCCTGTGTCCTACATGGTAATTTCCTTGCATTACGGTGATGGCTGCTTTAAAACCGCCCTCCTCCTGTCCCCTTTTAACAAAACAGAAAAGCATTTAGGGCTGGTTTGTTTCGAGTCCAGAATGGCAGCGATTACAGCAGTGCGGTGCATTTGGGGTAAATAGAGTGATACTGGTGTAAGAATGACCTTGTTGAAAGGGTGACACAGGGTAGAGGCTGCTGTTTATCCCCCCTGCGTGTGCCCTGCCCCATTACCAAAAGCAGGGTGCTTTGTCTCATCCCTTTGAGCATCCCACCACTGCATTAAAGCTGCTTTACCAGGGAAAAATAAGATCTATTTTAAAAAGCCTTGGTTGCCTATGTCCATCCCCACAGGCAGGCCGGGTGCTGCCCTCAGCCCCCCGGCTGCAGGAGGGAGGGGAGCAGGGCGGGCACACGTTGGCAGCGCCGCGTTAGCGGATGGTTTATGGGACCATTTGCCGGTGCCGGTACCTGCCGACGAGGCTCCAAATGTCAGAGCCATGCGAGGGAACAGGTGGGCTCTGTGCGTCTCTGGGGCCCCACTTATTCACAGGAAATAAATTAATGACAGGAACAGGGACAAAGTCCTATTCTAGGTGCAGGTGACTGAGCAATTCCCTTCTGGCAGACAGAGGGAGGGAGACCTGCCACTGTCACTGCCTTTGACTGTGTTGTCTGAGCCAGCCTGAAAGGTAGCCCGTACTCGAGACCAGCTTTGCTCCTGCTCAGGGCTTTGGAAGCAATGGCAAGTCTCGCTTAAAATAATGAGCACCTCTGCTAATTACCTGAGGCTGCCTCTTTGAACCGCAGGCTGTCGATTACATCATCCCCATAAAGGAACCGGAGGTTTCCTTCAATCCCAGAGAGACGGGAGATGTTCAGAGCTAATGATATCAGCCCTGTCAGGAAAGGGTGTAAACTGTTTGCGCCCACGCAGACTTGGTCCTGGTGCCAGGCATGGGGCAGGAGGAGACCCTGGCAGAAAGTTCCTCAGCCCTCTCCCGGTATCCACTTTTGTCCCACCTGCCTTCAGGAAGGAGAGCTGGCGCTGTGCAGGAGGGAAGGTATGGGTGAGGGCGAGGGTGTGCTTTTGTAGCCAACAGGGCCAAAAATAGTAGGGAGAAAAAGAAAAGTACAGGAGTGGTACCATATTAAACAAAATGTACAAGCTGTCGTCCACAGACCCTGTATCAGCACGGTTTTGGTTTTGTCCGTGCCATCTTTATCGAATTCCCGAGGGACTGTGAGCTGGGAGCAGTGATCCGGCGCCGGGCGGGAGGGCAGCAGGGCTGGTGCGAGCTGTACGGGCGGGAGGCAGGGAGCGCTGGGCTCTCTCTCTCGCCTCTAGGAAGCACTCTGACCTCAGGGAAATGCTGCTGAGCTCCCCGAAATGGGGAGGATCGCTCCGAGCAGTGCTGCGAGTGTGCGCAGGATCCTTAGGCTTGGCAAAGTGCTTTTTTTGGAGAGCCTTGGCTTGGGAGTGGGCGAGAAGTGAGGTCGGGGGATCCCAGCACGGCAGAGCTTGGGACTCGGCAGTTGTCCATCAGCTCAAGGGAGAAGGCTCTGGGAAATTCTCCATGGGGATGCACCAGCCTGGTCCCAGAGCCGGGAATCCCTTCCCGTGCAGGGATTCCCTCTGAAATGGGGGTGAGGTGAATGCCAGCCTTGGAGGATGTGGTTAGATACGGGAGCCTGGTGCCTGGAGAGGCTGGGTCGTTCAGGAGCCACTGTGGGCTCTGCTGACGAACCTCCTGGCCCTGCAGGAGTGCAGGGGAGGCTTCCCGGGAGCAGGCGGCTGCGCCCGGCCCGACGAGCCCGTGCAGATGGCGGGGAGATAAACGACACCATCTCCGTACTGTAGTGGCTCAGCCGTAATTCCTGGAAGACATTTATTGGAAGCAGCCTTCCCTTTTTCAGGGCTGTGACTCCTCGGGCAGGGGGAATTGCGATGGGGAAGGTGGAAAGCGCAACCCATCGTTACTGATGAGACCGGTGCCCAAACCCCCATCCATTCCTCTCCTCCAATTTTCTCCTCTGACAATTTATAGGTTAGTTTGATGCTTGAATAGCTGAGTCTCTCTAGTAATATGTATTCTCTGTAAGTATTCCCTGCTGTGGCATATCCTAAGAGAACTCCATCAAATAATTATCTTCCCTTTTATTTATTCACAGTCTTTTCACTCGATCTGCATCACGATAAAATATTCCAATGGTTTCCTCTTAGCACTGAGCCTTCCCCAGATTGTAAAGTGTATTTATGTACAGTATTAAATCCGCCCTGCGCCGCTCTTTATCTCACTGCTCTGCCCGTTTGATGCTGCCGTCGTGCGCTGGCCCTGGCCACCTCCTGCCCTGACTCCCTGTGTCCCTCTGGCACGCACGGAGCCTGTGCCACTTGCCTGAAGCCCAGGGCAGGAGAGGTCTGTAGGCGGCCAAGGACCCAGCTGCAGCTGGTGCTAAGGGGATGGAGAGGGGCAGCCCCACCAGGGAACCTTCCTGTCCTCCCTCGCTGGTGCTTCCAGCCGGGATGTCGCTGCCTGGCAGAGCTGGGCTGCCCGCCGTCAGCGGGAGGACGTGACTGCAGGGCAGCCGAGCACAATCAGAGCAGGGAAGAAACCAATAACCTCCTGTCCCCCTCCGGAGGTGCTGGAGGAGCAGCGCTGCTCTTCTCCAAGGACTCTGCGGGTCTCCCTGTGGAGCTGGTGGCCTCTGGGGAAGGTGAATCCCTAAAAAGGGGCTGCCAGCCAGGGGCAGCTTTTCATACAAAAAGAGGCTGTTTCAGGGGATGATGTGCAGAGTCTGAGCAAAGGTTTCCAATGCTGATGAGCACTTGGAGTGCTTGGAGCAGTCTTCAGAGAAGGTGCAGGCATGCTGCAGCACAGCTCTGACCTGTGGCAAGGGATATCCTTCCTCCATGGGATAGCAGGTCCATGTTTGCACCTGGGGTTGCTGCAGGTTTTGAAAATAGCCCTTCCAACACCAGTATATCCTCCTTGTCTTTCTGTGGATTTCTGTGTGCTGCACAGCAGCCTAACAGGGAATACTTGGTGTTGTGCATCCATTGAAGCTTGTTGCTTCAAAAGACCCCATGCAGGAGCAGTGGCCTCTCCACCCCGGGATGCACAGGAGGCATCTTGGCATCTCTGCAGGTGCGAGTTATCCAAGGGCGTTCTGGGCTGAAGGGGCTCTTGTGGTCACATTCAGAGTCTGTAGCAGTGCCAGAGATTCTGCTAGGCCAGAAGAGCTCTCCCCACTCCAGGGCTGAGGGAGTTAAAGCGAGTTTAACTGTGTTTTTAGGTTTGCTTCTGCTGCTCTGCCCACAGGAGCATTTCCTGGGAGCCACGAGTCAGCCGCAGCACTGGCGCTTTCTGCCATGCTGTGTCACCGTGACACGGGAACATCAGTTATCAGGTTGGTCACAGAAATAGCGGTGACCATTCACAATTGCAGCTTTTCTTACCGGCTTTGCCCACAGTCAGCTTGGTTGGTAGGCAGGTGAGCCAGGGAAAGGGGTGCTTCCCAGAAGAGGGAGATGTCAGGGGAGAGAACCACTCGTGGTGAGGAGGATGAGGATGATGACCATGATGCTCCAACTCACTTGGCTCTGGTACCTCTTTGGAGTGGCATCCCCTCAACTCCTGGAGAGCCAAGTTCCCCAGCAAGGGTTAACAGAGTGTATAAAATTGATTGCGATTTTAGTAATTCAGTATAATCACAGTCTACCAGCAGGTTGCTTTTCCAGCAGGAGGGTTTGGAATTATTTTCTGGAGTTTGCAATATAGAACTTAAATTAAGCCTCAGAAGTCAGAGGAGCTCTGCTGCATCTCTAATGTGGTGCTAAATTCTCAGCAGCACATTCCCTGTATTAAAGCCTTTGCTGGCAATTAGGTTCATTAACTATCACAATACCTTATTTATTACTCGGCATGCCATATGGTTTCCCAGCTAAAGAATGGCACCCGTTCTAGCACAGACCATTTGGCATCATAAAAATGTTAACAAATAATGTTATGGCTCTCAAGGGCAAAAGGGCTCGCCAGGCTGCAGGTCTGCACGGCAGGAGAGAATATGAAAACATTTTTCTTCTATGGCAAAATAAAGAATTCCTCAAGACAGAAGTATTCAAAGACTATCCCGCTTGCATCACGCAAATGGGAGTTTTATACATGCCCATAATGGTTCTGTCAATATTTGCAGCAGGCAGCGTGCTCACTCATCTCCTTTCCTTCCCCTCGCTCCCTCTGAGCGCGGACAGTGTTGGAGCACCGACAGGAAGGACCCACCTCCATCTAATCGTGCCACATTTATGCCTTCTGATTTTTATTTCTTCTGATGGCACTGGCTCTTTTGTGTATGCAGCTCTTGGGGATAGAATTTAATTATCCAGCACCATCCTTTATTACTGTCCAAACTTCAGCACCGGGCACTGCACTGAGGCACCCGGCATGCCAGCGAGTGTACATGGCATCGATTTCTGCACTGCAGAAGAGGGAGTGTGTGTGTATATCTGTGTGTGTAGCGTGTGAAGCTGCACCAGTAGAAACGGCTCATTGGGACCTCAATGACAGAAAATGAAGTTAGGTGTTCTGAGCCTGAAAGGGGAAAATCCTGGTTGCAGTTAGTTTAGTGCTCTTGGGAGGAGATCAGGACCTGTTGCAGCCCAGGCTGTGAGCGTCACGCAGGGTATGCCACACTCGGTTCCTATTTTCAGCAGGATTAGGATTACGAGAGCCAGGGACAGCATTTCAGGTCACGGGGACTCGGACTGTCTCCTCTTGGGTACTGTGTGGCCAACAAGGAAAAGGTACTTCTCCATTCCTGTTCTGTGAGTGGATTCTCCTGGAATAAATGTGTCCAAAGGGTGATTTTGGCAAAGTGCAACTTAAATCAGAGTAGTACTGAAAGCACAGATTAAACCAGACTTTGTGATCCTGTTACAGTATCCCTTAACAACCTCTGAATTTCCAGAAATGGGTCAGAAAGCTGAGTTTGAGGCACAAGTAGCACTGCTGCCAAATTTCCTAGGCAATGCTCACGTGGTGCCTAGGTGAGGTTGTTTCTTGGATCCGGCTCTTCATTGATTCCTGGGTCAGCTTTCTGATTTGCAGGAAGACAATTCTTCCAGCTGAGGAATGGCTCTGGGCTCCTGCACGTGGGCTCTGGTGGTCTGTGCACAGGTAGCTGCAGTAGCACAGTGCCAGCTCCCCAATTTCCTGCCAAAGATCAGGTGGGTCAGGGCACCCCCAGGGCTCAGTGCCCTCCTGCCAAGAGTAGGCGGTGAGGCTGGAGCAGCTCTTGGGTAACTGCCGTGGTGATGACCACTTCAAAAATGCTTTGGTGTACAGAACAGCTGCTCTTCCCATGGGGAGTGGTGGCAGTTAGGTGTTTGGCACCAGGCTCAGCCTGTGTGCAGCAACGTCACTGTGCCCTGTTCTGTCGGTGCCCACTCCAGAGCCGCCTGTGTCCTGCTGGAACGGCTCTTCCCAGGGAGGGATGTAACAAAGAGCTGTATTGCTGCAAAACTCGCAGGCTTTAATGCCAGCTAGGATTATTTCTCATCACCTCAGCTGAACTCTCAAACAATGTGGGTGAAGTATTCTACCTGCCAGTTAACATAACCATTGGGATTACAGCCATTTCTTTGGGAGCCCCTCTGTTTTGTTTTCTATTGCAGTGGATGGCACACAGTACTGTAACATAGGCAGAGCCTGGTCCTGAGAATAGCAGTGCTCCATGGGAGGATGAGAGTGGCCAAAGATGAAGCTCTGTCCCCTCAGACAGTTGCTGTAACGTCCTCTTTCTGCTGGCCTCAGTGCCTCTCTTCAGAGTCTGCCAGCTCCTCTACCATCTAGTACATTTGGGTTTTCAGTACTGCATGTCCTTCTTTCACCTAATTGCCTTTTTCATGAGAGTTGTGATTTAGTTTTTTTCCCCTTCAGGTCCCTTGAAGAGATATTCCAAAATGTGCCCCCTCAAAAGCCTCTGGGCTGAAATATCTCACCCCACCTCCCCAAGCAGTTTCACTCCCCACCCGCCCTGTCGGTCCCTCTGCACAGCTGCAAGGACCCTTGGCCATCTGGTGATGCCGAACCCAGTTTTGTAGGTAGCACGGTGATGCCAATGCTCCAACACTGAACCTGTCATGGAGAATTTTTTGTGAATGGAGAACTGTTTACCAAATGGCAGAGAGAAATGGAATTCTGGTCAGTTTGTGGTGGAATTGGTATTTCCCAACCAAAGGATGTAGCACCTGAGGCAGCAGAAGCAGTGGCGGGAGGGGCACACCAGTGAGAAAGAATGGACTGGGCCCCAAAGGGAATTAATACCTGGAGAGGAACTGGGGGGTGGTGGAAGCAGCTGCACCCCGGTGACAGCCATGTCGCACACTCTGCTGCCTCCCCCCGTTTGCATCCCTGGCCGCTGGCAGGGACACGTGGAGCCTCTGGCCCTGGGCAGATAGGTCTTATCCAGGAATGACTTTGCAGGAGTGTTTACTTTCATTCCTGGGAGGCTGATCGAGCTGTTCCAGCTAGGAATGTGCCCTGGCCGAAGGGGGACCCTGCCAAGCTCCCTCCAGCATGAACATTGCACGGTCCAAGGGCATTGGAGCCCCGGCTGGACTCCCCTCCCAGGGCCGACCCCGCTGCACGGCCAGAATGTGAAGCCTATGTCCGTGGGACTTGTGGCGATGGATGCGTGTGTTGTGACCAAGCTGGAACACACCAATTCCTCACGACCTTTGGGAAGAATTCATAAATATCTGCCCTGAAAGGGCAGATTGTGAGCTGCCTTGCTGCACCAATGTTATCTGATTTGGTCACTGAGGAATCTGTGACCAGATAAGATACTGGGGGTTTATTGTATCTTCTGGCAATTATTAAGAAAATAAAATCAGTTAATACCTAACCTTGAACCTAGACCAAAACATTTAGCTTCAGACTTCGTTCTGCCTCTCTTGTACATTCAGGAGTTGTACAGTTTAGAGGGCTGTTAGGAATGATGGAAGAGATGAACAGGAATTTAATCTGAGCCTAAAATACCATCATTATGCAGCTCGAGCATCTCAGAAATGAGGTCTGTGCCATGTGTGATGCAGCCACTCGATCTTTTTGTCCTGGTGCAAGAAAAGGAAGGAGGAGGAGGAGCCCCTTTGGCAGAAGTTTCCCCAGCTGTGAAGGCATTTTGTGTGAATATTTAATGCAGAGATATGTTAAGAGCAGGGAAAGGAGCGGGGGGAAGTCTTCCATGAGTGTGGGCTTTTGTTTGCCCTGTCAGAAGCAGTAACGTGTTCTCTGTGCGCACACAGAGCACATAAATACATATAAATATCCTCTCCCCTGGAAAGGGAGAGCAGGAGACTGTGCAGCTGGAAATGGGACATGGAGCGCTGCTAGAGAGGAAGGACTGAATTAGGGGCTGAAGGTGTTTACTGAGTGACTGGGATTCAGGATGTGGCTTTCTTCCCCCAGTAAATGAACTTGAGCATCATGAGGGCACAGAAACTGGCTGCTTCCAGTGGGACTGAGAATGCTGCTTGTGGTCCTGGATGACTTTTTGGTTTTAAGCTCTAAAGCCATTCAGGGGCTCTTGGAAACCATCCTGTTAAAGGAAGGGAGAGTTTTAATTGTTGATCTTGTGCTCAGAAAAGCATGCAATGAGTATTTAACTCGCCTGGAATTCTTATTAGAATGAACTTGGGCATGATCCTCCTGAGGAAAGAACAGCCCTGGGTGGAGGTGCAGCCCTGTGCCTCACTCCTGAGGGGACCAACCAGCATGAATGGTGTCTGGACAGACTAAGAGCATCTCCTTCCCCAGTGCTGTATCCATCCTGAGGAGAGTCAAAACCAAAGGGAGACAGAGGAAAAGCAGGATGAAACTGGAACATAATCCCTCACTTGGGTATCCCCTGTTTTGGGAGGCAGAACAAGCCCCCAGAAGTGCTTTGCTGAGGTCCTGCTGTAGATTCTGCTCTGTTTAAAGGACTTTTTTCTGGGATGAACTTTACCGAACACACGCGCAGCCTCCACAGCACCATAAAGCCGGGGCTGACATTTAATGCCTCGGCACATCTCTTTCCTCGTCCCATGCAAGATGTCAAGTATGTCAGGTTAAGAGAAGAGAAAAAGACAAAAAATAATTATACAGGAAATTAAACAAGGCCAACCCCCCTCCCATTTAATAGGGCTTCAAAAGTTGCTACCTCTGGCTGGAGCTCTCTCAAATACATACCAAGGGTAACACTAAAAATAGGTCCTGTACTGATGGTTGGGTCACAGCCTGCTAGAGGGAGACATTTTTATTTAATTAGAAGCCCAGCAGCGTGTTGCTGGGGGGGGATACATAAACACGGTGCTTGAAACCCGGCTGTAAAGTTTGTGCTTCTTCGCTGAGTCACTGTTGCTAAATTCCCCTTTGTGTGGGGGATTTAGGGGAGGAATGTGGGAAGGCTGGCCTGGGCTGCCGCCCTCCTGAGTTACTGCTCAGCTCATCCTCCGGCCCTGGCAGGCTCAGGGCCCTAAGCCACTAATTAGCCTCATTGTCTTAGGGCTGCAGCATCCATAACCTGGCACAGGGAGGGGGGAGGATGGAGGAACAAGCTCCTGGAAACCCGTGAGCTGCTCGTATCTTCTGGCTCTTGTGTTCTGTGCATCACAACCCACCTCTCAACAGTCCTAGAGGGATACTGATCCACTCCTTCTGTGGGATGGCATCGATTCCATCATCCCTATATGCGAGCGAAGTTGTAACTTGGAGCGGTGCTTATAAGCAGGAAGGATTTTAGTGCACAGACCCCGGCGTGCAGCAGCCTCGTTGGAGCCGTGTGGATGCGTGCAGGCACGCTGGCTGCTCGCTCACGTGGCGGTGACACGATGATCCTCGTCACTGCTGCCCGTGCCTCTGTTGCATGCTCGAGCGTGGCCGGGTGGCATCCCACATCCAGCCAGGGCCAGGAGGTTGGTGGGAAGAGGTGGGCATGTGGGGAAGGGCAACCGAGGGTTTCTGCAGTGTGACAGCCTGCACGTGTCCAGTCGGCTCTGTCCGAATTATCAGGCTGTGTGTGTTCTCCTTTTCCACAACAGCGGGCAGCTCTTGTGCAGCTCCACTGTGCTGGCTACAGCCAAGCTCCAGCAATAACTTATTTTGGAGTCAACTGCAATGTGGATAACCCGTGTCCCACCACCCCATGCCACAGCCCCCGATCCAGTTGCGTCCTCAACGCAGCTCTCAGGTTCCCTTTGTGCAGCGTGCAGGGGCACAACGAGGGGCCTGCTCCTGGCCCCTCCGCTCCCCCGGGCTGCCACAACATGTGCGGGTCCAGTGTCCGTGCTTGGAGAGAGCCTGGTGCTAATCAGTGGGGTTCAGAGGAAGCTTAACGCACCGTGGCTGCACACTGAGCAGCTTTCCTGGGGCTTCTGCCCTCCCTCTTGCAAACAGCTTTGTGCATTTAGACTTTTTTTTTTTTAAATAAGGTCTAACACATTTAATCATCTTTTCATAAGCTGTCAGCTTGCTGCACGCCAAAGCAGAGCAGCGCACTCTGCCCCGGCTCCCAGCAAAGCAAATATGCCTGGAGAAATCCTGGTCCTGGGAGCGTGCATGCAGGGGACCAGGAGCTGTGAACCCCCCAGGAATATGGGGTGAGAGCAAAAATCAGTTTTTGGAAGTCATGGATTTGTCACTGATGTTGAAACAGATCTTATTTTGCACAGCATCCTTGCTCCATTGTTTCATAATTTAGCTCTGCACCAGCAGAGCTGGAAAACTCAAAATACATCAAAAGCAAAACACAACTAGTCCTAGGAAAACATGGGAATGTGCCTGTCCCCCACCCTGTAGGGAGCTGGTTCTCTGCAGGAGCGGGGAGAACAGGTCCAGGGGGCAGAGCTGGGGTGGGCACAGCTGAAGTCAGGGCCTAGCAAGCTGGAGAAGTCAGAGCTGTGTCCTTGCATCCCTCTATGGGGTGGAAGAGGGAGGTTATGTGTTTAACAGCGCTGGAGGAGTGTGTGTGAAGGAAAAGGGCATTTGTCTGCAGAGAGGGGAAGAAGCCGTTGTTTTGGGCTTGATGGAGAGGAGCCGTTCCTCTTCCCTTTCCATTCATACAGGGTGGGTGATGCTGGGGCACCTTCTGGCTGAAGTTATCTTCCAGGAAGTTTTTTGTGGACTAAGCATCCTGAACAAGGAATTTCCTTTCTTACTGTAATTGCGGAGACTGCTTGGTTTTACTCTCCTCTCCCTGCACTAGCTGCCTCTTGGAGAAGCATCCCAAGGCTGCCCTTGCCATCATCCCTTGAAATACTTACAGGCTGCTGCACTGCCCAGTCCTTGTCTTCCCGCAGACCTGGTGCTGCTGGTCAGGTTATTTCCACTGGGAAAGTAAACGTTCATGTCTCTTTGTCCAAGTAACTGATCGGGCTGGGGGCTAGAAGTGGATCTGAATGGATGCCTCATTTTTCTGGGAAAGATGACCATGCTTCACCTGGTCCTCACAAAGAAAGCCTTTTCTGAGGAACCACCGACTCAGGGGTTTAATGCTGGAGGTTAATAATAATCGCACCAGGCAGCACATCATTGCCCCGTATCTGGTTGAGAGATTTACAAGTGAAACTCGTGGCGGAGGAAGAAATTGCCTCAATCACTTGGAGTAATGGCACATGGAGAGGCACTTGGGCGTGACTGCTACTTAACACGGAGCCCAGCTTGGCTTCATTTAGCTGCTGGTGCCTTTCTAATAAACACGTTACACTACAAGGTGGGGATTAAGATCAGAAAAGTAAATAAATTGGAAACTGATGGAGAGAGATGGGAGGGAAATGGAAGGTACCGGGGAGGAGTGACGAGGGATTGACTCCCATGCCAGGATGTGGGGAAATGACCCTGAAGGCCATGGCTGTAGCTTCCCAAGCATCTCTGTGGGCCTCACCTGTGGGCTGCAGCTGCTGGGCAGCCCACTGCTGGGGCATGTGGGGTGTCCCTGCTCAGGGTCACCAAGCTGGCTGCTGCCTTTGGCAAATGGTGGCCGTGGGAAGTTGGTGTCTTTAACAATTCAGTAGCTTTTACTATATGTATTAGAGGAGCAACAAAAAGTGCAACGCACCAGTTGACAGGAAGGACTAATTTTAAGGATAATTTTCAGGATGCTGCCTGGGAATTTAGCCGTGGGATTTGCATTATTGCTAATGGGACTCACACAGTTTAATTTCACGTGAGCTACACTAAAAACATACCCCTAACCGCCTGCAAAATTTCAGTCCTGAAATCAAGCCTTTTAAAAGTTAGAGAAGGGTAAACAAACACCTGAAACCACAGTGTCTCACTATTTCCCCCTCTCAGCTGTTTGGATTTTAAAGTCTGGAAGAGGGAGGAACTCAAGCAGTTTGAGACAATTAAAAACCCCATCCTGCAGGCACGCTGGCTGCCTGTGCGGCGCGTCCCTGCTCTCTGCCAGTTACAGTGGCAGAGTTATAACCCCCGAAAAAATAGGAGTAAGCTGATGCCTTACCCTTAACTATAGTACGGCGAGCGCGGCGTTGTCATACGCATCTAATAACCCACGCAGCGCCGCCATGCATCGTGAGGCCTCCGTTATTAGGCTGTTCTCGTTAAATGACTGCTATCATCTGGTCCCAAAGTACATTAAATCCCATTATAATTATAAACACACTTCCCCATAACGTTCTCCTTAGATTACATTTGCGCTGCTTTACCCCAAGGGTATCTTTGTACTAATGCCGTCCGTGTTTGTTGTTTTAGCTGACAACGCCGGGCCCTGTGCTGGTTGTGCCATGGTGCAGCAGGGAGGGAGGGAAGAAGGGAGAGCTCTGTGGCTGCCACCCTGCCTCTCCCCGAGGATTACACAGGTCTCTGGGTGCACTGAGCGTGGGCACCAGCAAGGAGCACATGCACGTCCTCGGTCGAGGGTGCTCAGGGCACACAGAGCTCCCTCGGCTCGTGGCCCGCTGCTCGTGCCGCTGCCTAGCGCTGTTGTCGGTGTCACGGTGCGGCTGGTGTCTCCCCATGTGTTTCGCTCCCTTCCCGAAGCCGACCCTTGCGGCAGAGCCCCATGGCCCGTCCTGGGGTGCGGGCACCCGAAACATCCCTCCATGCAAGTGGTGCCGTCACGGCGTCAGTATTTCATCGGGGGGAGGGGAAGGGAAACCAGCTTCGTCGGGGCGACAACGTGCTCGGTGTTACATCACGTCATAACCACCGGCTTGTGGTCGGAATCTGCCCCCGGGCCCCAAACTGGGCTCTGGGGTTGGTTTTTACCGTCTCCACCCCCGGGGCCGGGGGTCCGCCCAGGCGCGGCGCGGGGGGCGGCTTTGTCTGGCGCGGGCGCGGCGGTGG
>VZTE01005332.1:347456-378920 GCA_013397775.1 Eulacestoma nigropectus | reverse complement strand
GATCCGCCGAGCAGCGCGGAAACTTTTGGGCGAGTCGCTGCTGGGCTGCGGGCTAACTTCTCTCGCCTCCCCGCTCCCTTCTTCTTCCCTCTCCCTTCTCCCCGCTCACTTCTGCTCCCCGCTCCCTTCTCCTCTCCTTTCTCCCCCCGGCTTTTCTCTCTCCCCCTCCTTTTTTCTCTTTTTTTCCCCCTTTTCTCTCTCTTTCGTGTCTTCCCTCCCCGCTCCCCCTTCCCGCTCCACTCTGCTCCTCTCCCCCTCCGCCTTTTGTTTTCGCAGATAGTCGGCACACAAAGCTGGTCCCAGATTTGAGCGACGGCGAGACACCCTGATGTGTGAGCCTGGGGCGCGCCATGGATCTGACTAAGATGGGGCTGATCCAGCTGCAGAACCCCTGCCACCCCACCGGGCTGCTGCACAAAGCCAACCAGATGCGCCTGGCGGGGACGCTGTGCGACGTGGTCATCATGGTGGACAGCCAGGAGTTCCACGCGCACCGGACCGTGCTGGCCTGCACCAGCAAGATGTTTGAGATCCTGTTCCACCGCAACAGCCAGCACTACACCCTGGACTTCCTCTCGCCAAAGACGTTCCAGCAGATCCTGGAGTACGCGTACACTGCCACCCTACAAGCCAAGGTCGAGGACCTGGACGACCTGCTCTACGCCGCCGAGATCCTGGAAATTGAGTACTTGGAGGAGCAGTGCCTGAAGATCCTGGAGACTATACAGGCCTCTGAGGAAAATGATACCGAGGTCGCCATGGCTGATGGAGGTGCCACTGCCACCACTGAGGAAGAGGAGGAGAGGAAGTCGAGGTACATCAAGGGCTTCTTCATCTCCAAGCCCACTGGTGAGGAGGGTGGCTATGCTGGCATGGCCAGCCAGAGTCTGCCAGCAGCCATAGCGGAGCAGAGCCCCTCTGCCTCCGCATCCTACTGCTCCCTCTCTTCCATGAGCCCCACCAAGGCGGCTGTGGACAGCCTAATGACCATCGGGCAGTCACTGCTGCAGGGCGCCCTGCCACCCAGTGCTCCCGAGGACTCACGCCCTGCCACCGCCTGCCGCCCCTCTGGCCTCGCTGAAGTCAAAACTGAAGCAATGCAGGTGGATGAGGCCTCCAGCCATGACAGCCCCCGGACAACCGAGCCCGGTGCCTCCAGTGGGGAGAAGCCTGACGAGAAGGGCAAGGAAGGACCTGGTACCCCGACCCGCAGCAGTGTCATCACCAGTGCCCGTGAACTGCACTATACCCGTGAGGAGGGTGCCGAGCCAGCTCCTGAGCCTGGCCAGGGGCTGCCGCTGGGGCCGGAGCCGTCCGCCGCTGCCCCAGGCGAGAAGCCCTTGGGCATCTACTCACTGCTGCCGAACCACAAGACTGAGCCGGTGCTCGGTGTGCCGCCCACTGTGGCATCCGCCCTGCACGTGCAGCCGGCCCTGGCTGTCTCCATGGACTTCAGTGCCTATGGTGGGCTGCTGCCCCAGGGCTTCATCCAGCGGGAGCTGTTCAGCAAGCTGGGGGAGCTGGCAGCCGGCATGAAGACGGAGAGCAGAGCCCTGGGTGAGCAGTGCAGCGTGTGTGGGGCAGAGCTGCCGGACAACGAGACCCTCGAGCAGCATAGGTGAGTGCTGAGGCCGTGCTGTGGCATGCTGCACCAGGCAGCCAGGACTTTGTCAGAGGGTTTCGGTTTCTGGCTGAGCGTCGTACATGCTGGTGCAAAGTTTCCATCACATACCCTAAAACCAGGTTGTGGAGTAGCATTCTCAGAGGGACGGCTGTTGCAGCTACCCCAGGTCTGGCAACTGTGCCAGAAGGTTCCTTCCAGTGAGTGCTGGCTAGGGAGGACAGCCCGGATGAGCTGAGGCTGTCGGTGTTTTCTGCGAGCATAAACCCCACCAGTTTCCCTGGCTGGCATCAACCAAGCAGCTCACAGTTGCTACGCTTTGAGTTTAGGGATCTGTGTGCGGACAGATGCAGTGGGGACAGGCAGCACTCGCCCACCCTCTGCTCAGAGCTGGTCCCTCCTGTGCCAGCACGGGCAGTGGTGGCAGTATGCGGTGACTTGCGAGCCCGGGGGGTTTTGTGCTGCTCAGCTTCCCCGTTTATGAAACAGCTACACTTTGCACGAAGTGGCGCGGGGGTCAGGCTGGGTGACGCCGGGGCGAGCGCAGAGGGCTCGGGCTGCCGCAGAGCCGCGGGTCTGTCTCTTCGGGGACGGTGAAGGGCTGAACATCCAATGGCTGCGGGTGCGGTTTTGGGGCTCCCCTGCTCAGTGTGGGGGGATCTGTGTGCTCACTCCCAGCCCTGCTCCCTGGGGACTTGCTGCGGGGTGGGAGCGTGGTGGTGGTTGCTGACACGTGAGCTCAGTGCTCCGCTGTTCGCTGCCTCCTGGTCGTGGTTCAGGGTCCAGGGCTTGTTCCCTGATTTGGCTGGGGAAGGGAGCCACGTTAATTACCACCCCAAAATTGGCGTCGCCAGTCAAATCCCATGGCTCTGGACGTGCTTCGGCGAGCGCTGCTCTGCCCCCCGGTGTGGCTGCCAGCCCCGCGACAGGACAGCAGCGTCCTGCCTAGGGAGGGCATCACCGGCATGGTGCCGTAGCTTCTCCCAGCCTCCCCTGTCTGCGTACCCCGTCAGATTTTTAATGAATCAACAGGTTAATTAGTCCTGATGCACATAAGGCGCTCCAGGGCCGGTGTCCGTGCCGGCACGCGCCTCTGGCGGGGAGGTCGGCGCTGCCGGCGTGCTCGCTGCCCGCGGGCGGTGCGGGACAGCTGCTCTCGGGTGCCCGGGCAGCGGCTCCCCGCACGCTCAGCCCGTGAACGCTCCGGGTGCAGGGCGGCAGCTGCCGAGCCGGGATCCTCAGCTCTGCGGGGCTGCGAGTGCTGGCAGCATCGCCCCTCGCCCAGCCGCATGGACCTTGCGGGGAGCAGCCTTCACCCCTTGAGGGTCCTCGGCTCCGTGTGGGTGCACAGCCGCTTTCGGCTTTGTTTCCCCCTCTCGCAAGTGGGAGAGCTGGGGCTGGCGTTGGTTACGTGCCCGAAGCCGCCTCGGCCGTGCGGTGATGCAGACCGAACGTCACCGGGAGAGCTGCAGTGAGGGCTCAGAGAGAATTTTAACGTGCCTTTCTGCCACGGTCTCAAGGCTCTCCCTTTCCCCCTCTAAGCCCAGAGCGGCAATTGCTGTGGCCGCAGTGGAGGGCGATGCTGGGGCTGTCCGGAGGCTCCTATCGGCAGCCGTGGGTCTGTCCAGAGGGAGGGAGAGCTGCGTGGTCAGATCCTTCCCCGCGCGGCCGGAAGATGAGGGAGCGTGGCCCAGCTGTCCAGCACGGCAGCCCCTCTTTCACAGCGCCTTCCCGGGCTCAGCTTGTTTTGACAGCCGCGGCTGCAGCCGTGGCTTATTTCTCACTTACTCATGATCCGTATCGGGAGGCTGGGCACACGCCATGCTCCACGGGGCTCGGGGTCTGCCTGAAGCACGGAGCTCAGCACTGGCCCCTGCCAGCGGAGCCTTAAAGGCAGCTGCTGAAGCCAGCGCCAAACTCCGTTTGCCTGTTCTTGCTTTCAGACCAATTACCTGGCGCTAGCAAACTTTGCAGGGTTAGCCAAATCCCTGAGCCGTGTTTAAACTGATCTGTAAGACCGTCCATGTTGAAAGGTATTGGGTCACAGTCCAATGAACTCACTCCTCGGCCCTCAAAGTCTAAATCCCAGGCGGTTTGTGTGTAGACAGGGTCTCATGTGGCTTTTTTATAGTGTTTGCTTTCTAATACGTTGTGAGAATTACCATTTGGGGAGGATTTGTGAGATCCTATTGTATTCATGGAGCTGTTAAACAGCATCTGCGCTGGGTTGGGATCTGCAGCTCTCTGCCGGAGCAGCTCTGGTGGCAGCTGCACCGTGCTGGCTGCGGGCTCCTCTTTGCTCCACTGCCTGGTGGTAAGGGGGCCTGGGGATCTGCGCCCTGCGCTGGGGTCTGGGCACTGGCTGGAGGTGGGGGCAGGATGTGCCAGGGGCACCACGGTGTCACCCATGAGCTTTCGCTGACCTCTTTCTGCCGTGCACTTGCTGCTGTGGTTTTGCTTTCCGACTCTGATGCGAGTGCGGACGTGCCCGATCAGAGCCGTTCCCAGCTGTGGTGAGCTGGGGGCCAGGGGCAGGGGTACCTCGCTGTTCCATGGGGTGTTTGGCTGCCAGTGTGACAGCTTCCACGTGCCAAGCCCCAGCAGGTGACAGAGCCCGAAGCCACCCAGCAGCAATGCCGCTCTTTGCACAGGGAGCTCGGCGTGCTGAGCCTGTTTACAGAGCACAGGCAGCCCATGCATATGGCAGGGCTGTTTGTTTACACACACACATGCCTATAGAAGTGTAAACATATATGTTTATAGTCTTGGAGCCTTCTGAGTGTTGTTCCTGTCTTCATTAGTATGGGAAGCATGTGCAGGAAAAAGGAGAGCAGAGGGTTGGCCTGGCCTCGGCGAGCACAGGGGGCCACTGGGCCTGGGTGACAGACAGTGCCCGAGGGATGGTCATCTATCTGCCCTGGCCCAGTGTGGTAGCATGGCTCCTCGGCCTCGTGGCAGCATCATCTGTGCCGTGTCATACCCAGGAGTGCTGAGCTGTGACTTTCGGGGGGCCAAGTGGCCACAAGCCTTAGCGCTGCCTCTGATCGGGGTTTTCGGGTCTCTGAACGCGCCGGCTGCTGCATGATCCATTTTTTTTCTCCCTTACCGAGCTTATGATTTTGACTAATTGAGTGTAGATTGAGTCGTCGAGTCTTTAATTTTTTTTATAAAAGATTTCCTTCTGGGTTCAGCAAAGTTCAAACTTAATCTAATGTTAGTATTGATCGTCGCTTCTAATTGCAGACAAAAAAGCCATAGTTCAGTGGCCCTTTTTGGGGTTGTTTTGTGAAGGAAAACCTCCAAGCTGCAAGGCGAGAGCTGTGCTGAGCTGCCAACTGAGCCTGGCATAATTTGTCATCGGGAAGTTAAATACCTTAAAACTTTAAAAAAATGAAACCATGTCTTTTATAAAGTGATAGCGACTAGGAAGGCTGCCAGTGGGGATGTGATCCCATACGCTTCATTTATGGCACAGTTGAGGATCCCAAGCGAATGCTGCCCGGGAACTCACCCACCATGGCGATGCAGCTGCTGGCAGTGCTCGCCACGTGTGTCGGTGTGAGATGGAGATGCTGATCTGGAAAGCAAAAGTGCCTTGTGGTGATGGTGTCATGAGGCTGGTGGAGGCCAGTGGTGTGTGTATGCTCCTTGTGGGGCGATTTTGGGTGGAAGGTGCTTGTCCTCACTGTCATATGGGGGGATGTACCCTGGGGGAAGCTTCCATGCCAACTATCAGGTCTGTTCTGCATTTTGAGGTTCCACAGCTGAGCTGTCAGCTAAAGATGTATGTGCACCAGTGGAGGATTTAAGGACAGGGGTAAAGAGGCTCGCTCTGCCCCAGTGCCTGCTGGCCAGCCACTCTACCCCAACTCCAGATTTGTGCCCTCTTTTCCCATTAAAGGACAGAAAAGCAGTGGATCTACCTGTCTGCTACCAGCAGCGCCGGTGTTCAGGGCCAGGCATCGATGCTCCCACCAGTCTGAAAGGCTCCTGCTTGGGAAAACTGCAGCTTCCCATGGGGATCCAGCCTTTGGCTCTTCCTCTGGCAGCCTCACGTCCCCTGTCTCCACCTGGATTAGCTGAGCGTTGTACTGCTAATGCCATTAGGCACATTGGCACTGCTCGGCATGTCACAGTGAGAAACAGATGCAGTGTACCATTAAAGCAGTAAACGTGATAAATCAGATCCCAAGTGCTTTGTGAGATGTTATTAGTGTTAGTTTCAGTAGCCGAATACAGTAGTTGTTTTTTATTTTATTTTAAGCATTCGTCAATTTATGTTCCACTGCAATTTAAACTTTTAAAAAAAGGAGGAAACATGGAAAGCAAGGGGGAGAGGGAAGGAAAAGCCAGGGCAGCAGCCCCCCAAACTCTGCCCATGATTACTTCCAGAGCTCAAGGATGACCTGGCAGCTCTTGTTTCTTGCTGATGGGCCTTATTAGCGGCACCTGGCATCATAAGGGGCTAATGGAAACCAGCGTTCCCGGCTGCCGGGCCGCGGTGCAGGGCAGCCGGGCAAGGAAGCTCTTATTAGCTTTATGGGCAGGGGGACGTGCCCCACTCAGGAAATGAATGTTGCAGCTAAGGTCCACAGCGCTGACCCCGAGCATGTAACCTGTGAGCGCTGGCCGAGACCCCGCGCAGGATGCTTGGGATTTCGGGGCTCTCTGGTTCTTGTCATGGGCAGAGGGGGAATACAACGTGGTATGCTGCAGCCTTGAACTTTTGATTTATTCAGTGGGTGACTTAACCATTTCCATACTCAGCTCCAAGTGTGAGGGAGAAAAGCCCCCTTTGGCTTCCACATTATTCCATCCATTATTCTGCATCAGTTTAGTTATGTGTGCTCTGCATTTGAATGCGAAGCTCTGAGGTTCACATCAGAAAACATCTATTTCTATGTATTTGTTTGTTTGTTTGTTTCCCCCTGCGCAGTGAAACTCTGCTTTCTCCTGGCCGTGATTCCTGGTGCTTCTGATACTTCGCAGAGGGACATCCAGGGGCGTGATGGGGTCATTGCCTGCTCTCTGCCTGGTGTGCGGCCCCTTCCCCAGCACTGCTCAATTCCCAGGGACCAGGACCCCGTTGGCTGCAGGGCTGGGACCCCAATGTATGAAACCTGCCGCACTGAGGACGCTTGGGTGGCTTTTCCCCAGAGCTGGCTGTTGCTGCAGCGGCTCAATGAGATTTTGCAGAGCATCCTCAGTCCTCGTTACACCTTGCAGAGTGATGTTGGTTAAAATGCCTTTTCAGCTCTACAGAGGGCCCCTCAGAGAGCCTATGCTAGTTCAGGGGTGACTCTGTCCACCCTTTCTGCCTTTCCTTGTGGAGCATGGGAGTGGTGCAGAGCAGCCTGGGCTGTTGGTGACTGAGCATTCCTGCAGCCTTCCCCGCTTCTGCGGGATATTGGCTCTTTAGTTACACCAGTCTGTAAATCTGTTTTCCTTGGATAGAGTAAAATGATCTGCATTTTCCTTTTTGCCTGCAATTAGCAAGATTTTTCTTTTATTCCCCCCCTACCCGCCTTGACAGCTTCAAGAGAGGCTTTAAATGAGTAATTACTAAATATTTCCCGGCAGCCAAACACGGGGCCATGGCATCTCCTGTTGCAAAAGTGAAAAATATTTCTGTTTGCAGTTAATTTTAGTGGCAGGCAGATCATGTTAACTGGGTGTAATTGCTTCCAGATATGGCAGAGGGTTTTGTGTGTTGGGATGAAGGGTCTGGTAAGTGCTCACTTCCTGTGTAAATTAGCCTATTCCATTCATTCCTCCTCACCCGGCAGTCCTGGCTTGTGTCACTCTGCCGGTGAGGGGTTCTTCCCCCCAGCCTGGCTCAGCGCTTTATGGTGGGATCAGTCCTTTGCAGGGCATCGCTCCCTCCTTTGCTGGAAGGGATCTGCATCTCACTCTGCAGCTGGTGACCTGGACAGAGTTTGGCGTGCACCCTGGCCCTGGTAGAGATTGGTGGTGTGACAGGTACCAGCTGAAACAGGGAGGGTGGCACATAGGGAATTTCAGACAGGATGGATTCATATAATATGAGCAACAGGAAAAGATTCATGCATCCCTTGGAATACATGGAGACATGGTAGGGGAGTCTGCGTGTGGCCAGACACCTTTTAATATGGGCTGATGAATTTCCAGTGCAGTCATGACATCTGCTTTTGTTCCCAGGCTCAAGCCCAGTTGCTCAGACCTGCTGTGGGGTGTTCAGGAGCATCACCTGTGTGTCCGTTCTGCATATTCTTTAACCAAGCTGAGGCATGCCTGAACCACTTGGTTTTGGTTTGGAACACGCTGGTTTGTGTTGGCAGCGCTTTGGGTAACATCTGTGCTGACAGCAGAGCAGCAGGTACCTCTGGTAGAGTACAAGTGCTGTTGGACCACGTCATTCACAAGAAAGGTGGATTCCTCTTTTTGGCAAGAGGTCACTCTGAAGGAGGGAGCATTGCCCTGAAATTGGGGTTGCGGGAGCGAGCCTTTGTGGCCCAGGCTTACGCACTGGCCAGGGGCCAGGGCTGCCCGGATCATTTTCGCCGTAGTGTTCTTAACTGATTTTAAGTAGATTATGGTTGGATACGTGCCCTGCTATGCTGGTTCAGGTTTCCATCGCCTTCGTTGTCTCATTGCTGTTTTATTGGCACGTTGTTTAGCAAACAAGCTGGTGATGTGCGATTGAGGAAAGGCTTCTCCACGTAGGCACGAGCGCTGCAAGGCGTGCAAAGCCTGGCTGGAGCTGCCCGCCCACCATAAATCAGCGTTAAACGCCCTGCTTTGTTACCAGTGTCAGCGCGGGAGATGGGCTGGTTATCGGCGTGTATCAGCCGGGCTGATAACCCCGTGCTCTGTTTAGTGCTGTGCGAGCAGCGGCTGGCTCGCTGCGGCGGGGGAGCGCGCTGGATGCCGGCACGGGCGATGCTGTGGTGTTTGCCATACACGCCGCCAAGGGGACCTGTGCACCCCCTTCTTGAAAAATACACCTTCATCCATCTGCAGCTTGTGGTGGGGAGGAAGATTCCTGCTCTCACCTTGGTGACCCATAAAGAAGGGGAACATTGACTGAGCGTAAAAACAAAGAGAAACTCAAAAAACCCACAGCCCCAAGCACCAGGCCATTTCTGTCGCCAGCGGAGGGCTTCAAAAGACGTGTAGTGGTGGTACCTGGGGACATGGTTTAGTGGTGGGTTTGGCAGTACTGGGGGAACGGTTGGACTCAATGCTCTCAATCATCTTTCCCAACCATTGTGATTCTCAAACACCAACCCTGCCAGAGTCCAAGGAAGCGTTTGGACAATGCTCTCAGGCACGTGGTGGGATTTTTGGAGCTGTCCTGGGTGGTGCCAGTAGCTGGATATTGATAATCCTTTTGGGTTCAGGGTATTCTGTGATTTTATGATTTCCACACCAGTTACAATCCATGTGTGGTTTGCTGCTCCATCATAACTACTGGATGTGCTTTTCATGCCCTTTTGGTTTTTACCCTTTTTTCTTTTATATATTCTCTGTATCCTTTACACATATACTTGTAGCTTTGTAGCTTTGTATTGTAGCTTAGTTTCAACATTTTCCTAGGCAGAAAGACAAAACAAATTCCAGGATCCCTGTGCTATCTTGGTTCTCCTTAGAAACCAAGGCTGAAACCAGCTTTCCAAAATATACTTTTGTAAACAGGGCCTGGATCTCATCCTGAGGTGGGAAAATCTAGAAGGTACTAGAACTGTGGGAATTACTTCACCAGGCAGGTTCCTAATTGGGGGGTTCTTGCCAGATATGCTAATTTGCAGAATCTGTAAAAATTGTACGCACCTTACGCGGGGTGTGCATCTTCGGCCTTTTCTACCTGACGAATTTTTTGCCCCTGAGGATCCTCATATAAAGATACCCTTTTTTATCGCCCTAACTGTGTTTGACTCATTTTTAGGACCAGAGGAAAAGGCATTGCTTTTATGCATTTGCTGCGGAGGCTGGGAGTGGTGCTGGACTACACGTGCTTTGCCCTTGGTCACCTTCCCTCATTCTTGTCTCCACGCAGTATTTATAGTAAATCATATTAGAAAGGAGTGCTAAGGAGGAAGCATGATTCATCCTCCTTGAAACCAGCACTGACATAAATAAAGGCAAAGCGCTTACTGCGCATTTTTTATTATGGTATTTAGGGACAGGTTGTACTAATTTTGGCGTGCACATAGTAAAGTCAGGAAGGCTACGACTCCAAGAAATCCAGTTTCACCATAGCACAGGCTGTGTTTTTAAAAAACCCAACCAAAACCCAGCCAGCCTTCTTGAAAGTGCATGTGCATGGCAGCACAAGGCTTTTGGGACAGCTCATTGCCTTCCAGATTTCACTGCATGTCTTTGGCTGTTCCATTGGTTTCTCAGGGCTTTGCTGTCTTGCGGGAGCAGAGGTGCCTGTGAGCTCAGGCATCACCTTTACCTGTGAGGGTGGGTAGGCCCTGGCACAGGTTGCCCAGAGAAGCTGTGGCTGCCCCTGGATCCCTGGAAGTGTCCAAGGCCAGGTTGGATTGGGCTTTGAGCAACCTGGGACAGTGGAAGGTGTCCCTGTCCATGGCAGGGAGTTGAAATGAGATGAGCTTTAAGGTCCCTCCCAGTCTAAGCCATTCTGTTGTCACAGGTCTGGAATAGGATGTGCAAATGGTAGCAGAAAAGGGCTCCCTGATGAGGGGATGGACAGAGAGGATGTACAGAGGGGATGCTCGGTGCGGAGAGACCCTGCCAACGGCTCTCAGGCCGTGTGAATCCAGGCTGCCAGCAGCACGGCACAGGCAGCGCCAGTGACAGATCTTATCTGAGCTGGGCACGGGCTGCGGTCACAGCCGGCTGCGCAGCACACGCAAGCGGCCTTTGCGTGGGAGAGATAAGGCCCCGGTGTCGAGCAGCACCCACACCTCGCTGGCCCCTCGCCGTGCCCCTGCACCGCACGGCGCTGTCACGGCACCAGTGCTCCGTGCCCCTGGCAGCGCGTGCTGGTCGGCCGGGCCACAGTGCCACGTGCGCCCCGGCACCGGCGTGGGTCCGCTCTGCCATGGGGTGGTCGGGGCACAGCAGAGTGCCGCCAGCCCACACACCGGGGCCCCTTTCTGCGAAATGGCACAGCGCTCAGAACCGAAACCCTCTCTATCTCCCGCCCCCCTCCAGGGTGTTCTGCTGTTTTTACCAGGAAGGAGGTGATTTCCTCTTCTCTTTCTTCCTTCCCCGTATTCGTAGAAAAGATCCCAAGTGCTGAGCACAGGGCAGGGCACTCCTGCGAATAAGAGCGGTGACCACAGGTACTTGTCACAGTGAAGCCTCTTAGGGCAGCCCGGCCCACACAGCCCTTGCCTTCTCTTGCACATGTGTTGCCTTGGTGGGAACCAGCAGTGTGCAATGAAACTGGCAGAAAACCTGCTTCCCTGTAGCAGGAATCATCTTAGGAACATTTTAACTTGGATGAAAACCTTTCCAATGGAAGAAAAGTGAAAAGCAATTGGTTTTGCTTAACCGGTTCCTGTCCTCTCCTTGAGTGAGGGATGGGGAAATGCCATCCTGACTTTGCTATGCCTCCCCCAGCCTTTCAGTTCATCGTCAGCCTAGCTGAAGGGCAGCATTTGGTTGGGGTTTTTGGGGGGAATTTGGGATTTGCATTTCTGGGGCTGTGGGGAAGATTGCATGTAGGGCAGGGTTGTAGGAAATGGGTGCTGTGGTGGGAACTGGGCCACTGGCAGCTCCCAGCCTGCAGGGTGCTGAGTCAGCAGTACCCGAGAGTGGGGCAGCACCGGAGCTGCCAGGGGATGCCCCTAGACCTGCCCATGGGATTCCCCCAGCCTAGCGCTGCCCACAGATCTGGGGAGGGACACTGGGATCTCAGGATGCAGAGGCAAGCGCTTGTATTGATTTCTGGTTTCTCTGACCCTTTAGCTGGAGGCAGCTCTTCCCTCAGCGTTGAACCAAACGTAACTTAAAGCAGTGCAGAAATGTTTATCACCCTTCCCTTGCAGCAGTGAGCACTGGCCAATGCATTATTTAGCAGGGTGGGATCTGTGGCAGGCTGCCCTGGAGCAGGGGCCTCTGGTGAGTTGTGTGCTGAGGATGCAGGCATTGCCAGGAGGAGAGCTTACCTTGGACCTTGCACTGGGACAGAGACCCGTCCAGCTCTTCCTGGCCAGAAGATGGGAAGAGGATGGCAGAAGAGTGGACCGTGGTGCTGGGGGGCTGAGTGAGGGCTCACAGAGGCAGCATCTCCTGAGGATGGCACTCAGGATGCTTTTTGCCTTATCCCACAGTGCCGTCGCCACATGGTGGGGCACCAAAGGCTCGGCCGCCACCAGCAGCTGTGCCGCATCCTCCTCTGGCTGGAGGTGGAGAACAGCTCGCTCCCTAATTAGCACCTTTGTTGCTAAGTGAATGTCCCGCCAGCGATCCGTGTGAAGAGGAAGGGGCCTTCCATCATCACCCCATGCAGTGCTGCGGTGTGCAGCCATGGGGACTGAGGTGCTCGCAGCCCTCCTGCTCTGGGGACCGTGTGCTCAGGGATCGTGGCTCTGCTGCTCCGCATGCCCCGGGCAGCCCAACGCTGCCTCAGCAAAGTGCTGATTTACCGCGTGCCCGTGACGGTCACCCTCCAGGTGCCACCGCTGTCACCTGTTGCGCCAAGGGTTGCTGCTGAGGCAGCCCTTCTGCTCCGGTCTGCGGCGCGTGTATTTTCAATTACCTCTGGTCACCTCTCACACAGCGTCTGCCCTGGCTGGCTGGGTCAGACATGAGTTAGCTGCAAGTGTCACTGTGTTAAAGGGAATAACCGTGTTGTCTTCGGAGGGATGGTAACGATGGATGCCTGTGGAATGACAGCCTGTGGCAGTGCTCATTAAACAAGACTCTATTTGGATTGCCAGATCCCTTTGATTCTCCCTGCATCATCTTCTGCCCCATCCTGGCTCTGCATCCCGACACTGGAGTTTTATTATTTTATAGGTGCTGTAACATTCGGGCTGTGCCGTGCAGCAGTGGTCGATGCGCTCTCCCCACCATCCTCCTCCTCCTCCTTTTCAGAGAACCATTGGGTGGCTGGAGCATGTGGGGGCACCTGGCCTCCAGATGTGTTTTGGAGCCAGAATATCCCATGTTTAGGGGTGTTTGTTGGAAAATACATAATATTTGTACTTATGAGTGATGTTTTTGTCATTTTCAGTGTCTGTTGCTAGTCACTGTATATGCTTTGTGTACAAACTTTGCCTTTTCCTTAGTAAATAATGCCAGGGAAATGAGGGTGAAAAGCATCATGACTGTCTGGGCACAGAGATGGGGCTGTCCCTGCACTGCTGCCTGTCCCAGCCCAGCTCTGGAGTGGCCAGGCAGTCCCAAAAGGATGCCAAAAGGATGTGCAGAGCAAGCTGGATGCAGCCCCAGCTGCTGACACTTCCAGCGCAGCGCTGAGCTGCCCATGGGAAGGACCAGCTGGGGAGCAGGAATGGTGCTGAGCGTCATTTTCTCCCAACGAATTATTGTTCTTGGAAGAGCAGGTTTGAAATCTATTTAACTTTTCAGTGCCCTGTACCCCCTTTAAACGTTACCCCTTTAGACGTTTCCAGTGTGTTCTCGCTGATGGGTTACCTTTTCTTTCCCCCTGGGCTATAATTAGTGTCCTTTACACAGAATTGCCTTAGAATTGGATTTGAAGAAGATAAGAATCAAATTACCAGTATTTATCTTGTAAATTCCAAAAGATCTACTGAGATGCACTGTACAAGAAGGATTTTTAGAGTATTGTGCTCTGAAAACACCAACCTCCTGTGGATCCCAGGATTCCCCTGAGGGTCACATCTGCAAAATACCTTGGGATGCAGGACAGGGCCAGGAGGGTGACCAGATGGCTTCTTCCTCACCAAAACCCTGCTGGTGGGCTGGGGGGACAGTTTGCTGGCAAAATATCTCCCCAGGTAGGTGAAGGTGCTGAGTCAGGGCAAGCATCCCCACTCCCAGTGGGTGACTGGATGCAGCGTGGGAGCTTTATCTCAGGCTGGGCTTTGGTCTTGGCTTTCGTGTCTGGTCCCATGTAGGCTGGAGAGGAGGAGCCGTTGCAATGCCACCTCTCTCCCACTTTTCCAGGCTCCCACCTGGGACCCCTCCCCACTCTGACAGGCAGTTCTCAGATGATGAGGTGAGTTGAGCACCAGAAGAGGATGGAGGTAATTTTGGTGGGCTCTGTTTTGACAGAAATTAAGCATCTGAATTTAAATGAAGGAGATGGAGAGCCCGGGCAGCTAAGACTATTATTTTCATAGCGTAAACAGTTGCAGAAGAAGATTAATGGCATCTGTGTAAACAGTTCATCACAGCAGCGAGGGGTTGGGGTTTTTTAATAGTTAGAAAATACTAAGGATGGCTGGAGGCAGGAGACACCGTACTTCCCTCCTGCTCACACTTTCCACCTCCCCATCCATCCCACAGTAAATATTCCAGCCACCCTCAGCCCCACTCTCCCTTCTCGCCGTAAATTACATATTAAAGTAGCCTGGTAACTGAGCACTGGTTGCTGCGCGATAAGCTCCGGGAAATCGATATGTTTGCCATGTGCCTGCTTGTTTATGACACCTGCCTGCCGAGCAGTTGAGCAATGCTCCGCGGGCCCGGGCTGCGCTCACGGGAGGGGCTACAGCAGCACCGAAGGATTTTTTTGCTCCCCAAGTGAGATGTTGCCCCAAGCTGCCCGGCAGCATCCTGTCAGGGGGGTAAAATAACAGCAGTGATGATATTTGGTGATGCAGAACACAGGGAGGCGGGTAGGATCAGAGTGTGGGTCACAGCTTCATCCATTTTTGGGGCTTCTCCCAGCCGCTCCAAAGGTTTCTGCTCTGCTTCCATTTGCCACCTCCATCAGTAGGTGTGGGAGCGGAGCCCAGGAGTTTAAACAATCATTTTGTGCACCCCAGGCAGGGAGGCAGCTGCCCACACGCGGCACTTTGCAGGTGGGGTTTGGCATCTTCGGAGCACTGTGCCACGAGCTGCCAGGCAGGGACCCTGCGTTCGCCAGTGTGGCGCCGAGGACCCGTTGGCTGCATCCCGGTGCTCGGGATGTGCCCCAACCCCTCAGTCTGCAAGCAGCCGACCCCAGCTCAGCTCGTGAACTGGGATAGCCTTGACTTGAGAACACTCTTCTCCTCGACTTCCCAGCCCAAGAGTTTGGGTGCTTTGCCTGCACAAGGGTGGGTGCCTGCTCACATCCCCCATGCACCAGTGGGGCTTTAGAGTGGGAGCAGACTTTTTTCTGAAATCCCAACTCAGCAAGCTGCAGTAATTGACCTTTTGACCCAGATATGAAGTTGGGAGGTAAAAGATACAGCTTGCAAGATTTTTATAAAACTGTTGACCTCTCACAAGATTAACTCAGAGATAATAGTAATTATCAACAGCTTATGGTGGGTCCAATCGATGGTGAACTTTACCTCCTGCCTAAAACTGAAGGTCGGTGTTCTACTGCAGCAGAGATAACTGCCACGAGTGTTCCGACCACTGTCAGCCAGTGAACGTCCCTGTACAGAGGAAACTGAATGGAGCATGTGTGGTTCCTGTGGGAAGGTGGACTCACGGGATGGCTCAGTGCAGTGCCCAGGCATGGGGTTTGAGGATGCTGAATGCTGCAGCTGAGCTTCAGTACAGAGCAAACAGCCTCCCTGGCACTGTGCTGGCACACCAGGACAGTGGCTCTCTTGGGATGCTTGGATCAGGGGATCCAAGGAGAGGCATACCCTGCTCCAAAAAGATACTTCATCTTCCCCAGCTTTTGATTGTGTGCTTTCACTTTTTATGTACAAAATATTGTCTATTTAATTAACTTGAGAATGCAATTTCAAAACCACTAATGCTTTACACATGACAGCTTTTAAAACACAAGTAGTGTTCCAGTACTGCTCTGCGCTCCCTCTTCCTCTTCTGGGTTGTTTTGGAGACAAACATTCCCTCCCAGCAGACCCCGATTCTTGAGCAGGATTTGAACCGATTTGGGGCGTTTGATCCTGGGTTTGCCTTGTCAGTGTGCCTGGGCTGGCAGGAGCCCTCCATAAGCAATGGCAGTGATTCCCTCCGTGTTCTTGTCTTTTCCTGGATGTCACCTGTTAATCTCCAGCCAACTGTACTGTGAGCTGGAGCATCTTTTCTCTGGCACTAGCGAGCAGGCCTAATTTCTGTTCCTTAAGCCTTGGGTTTCTCTTTATTACCTTTTTTTTGGTAGAGCTGGTTTCTAATGGATGTGCTTCTGTGCACACCCTGACTTTGACCCCTCACCTGAAACACCCTTCAGCCTTTCCAGGTTCGTTAGTTTTTACCAGGCGTCTTTAAGTTGTCCTGAACGGGTGAGGTGGGAGGATGCTGCAAAGGCTGGCCAAGTGGATGCAGCATGGTCAGCCCAAGCAGCTTATCCAAAACCTGCCCACCCTTGCTGGTGTGAGACCCCAGGGTGCCCTCACTGCGACCCCCACCCAGTGCATGGATGAGCCCCAGAGCCGACTCCTCTCACTCCCCTCACTATCAAGGGGAGTTGCACCCCCCGTTTCCCCTCCCACGTGCCTTTCCCCCAGCCTGGTGCAGGGAAACTGGGTGGGAACCTGGAGGCAAGTCACTGGATTTGTTGTTAAAAACTTGCATGCACCACCCCCCCCTTTTTTTTTCCCCTTTATTTTTTGTAGCTTAGAAACCTCTCTTTGTGGCAGAAGGCTGGGAGGGTTTGAATGCCACATCCTGGCGTAGGAGGCTGACTGGGACCATACGGCTTTATCATTCATTAATTCCTGTGCTCATTCATCCCCCTATTTAAACTTCTCTGTAAAGACGGGAGCTACAGATGGTCTTTTGGTACCCGCTTTAGCCGTCAGCCCTCAGCCCCGACAAAGGGGTACAGAGGGAGCAGCAGAGTGTACAAAATATTTCCAACCATTAGAAATCGAAGTCTCATTCACCAGCAGCTCTTGTTTTGAAAGCGAATTTATGCGAGAGCATCGTAACCTCTGAGCCAGAGCATGGCCAGGAGTGCGGCTGCACTGAGGGGCAGCATCAGCCACTTTTGCCTGCGATAATTGGCACCAGGTCACTGTTTCCAGTTTCCTTTGAGAATTTGTTACCGTTATGATGCCAACATCACGCTCTGGTGCGGGAAGCAGTGACCAGAGTGTGCCTGGCAGGGATGCTGTACCGCAGGTATCCCAGAGCAGCTCGTGCTGGGTGGTGGTTTGTCCTTGCTGTTTGCTGGCACAACGGCCACCACGTTCCCAGTGTGTTGTTTCACGTGTGGTGGCAATGACGTGCTGAGCCAGGGATGCACTGGGGCTGCGGTGCTGGGAGTGACGCCCGTGACACCTCTGCCTGCCCATGCCCCAGTTCCCACAGGTGTTTCAAGTCCCACAGGCACAGAGGCTCAAGGCTCCCACTGTCCCTGTGCTTTTGCCCTCAGGAAAGGTTTGCAGGGAGACACTGGGGCTGTGGGGATGCCGGCGTGCAAGGGAGTGGCAGTTGCACCCCCTGGCAGAGGAGGAATTGCTGATGTCGTGGAGATTGTGGAGCTGCTGGGGCACACAGGGGACATTTCCTTAACAAACAGACTGGCTGGCTGCTGCCAGGGGGGCTCCAGACCTGATCCTGGGCACAGCATTCATTGGCATGCTCCATCCTTTCTTCAGGAAAGTCAGGACCAAAAGTTTTCTCATGGAAAAACCAAATTCTGCAATCTCGTTTTTGCACATGCTGTGCTTAAATATTAACACCAATTGAGCAAATTGCCTTTTAACTGCCTTTATTTGCTTTCATTAACGGTATAATTTAAAAGCTCCCAAATTTGCATGGAACCTGTTGTGCATGTTGGGGAGGGGATGAGGCTGCTCATAAATGAATTAATCGTAAGCGAGCCTCCTTGGGGAGGTCCCGCGGTGCCAGGATGGCTCAGCAACGCCTGGGTTCGGGACGCCGCGTACTTTTGGCCGGGGCCAGGGGGAGTGGAGCGTGTTGTCAGTGCTGGCGTCCCGCTCAGAGCTTGGCTCGCCCGGAAGGTATTTATTTATTTTTCAGCAAAACATGTTGTACAATGAGCAAAACTAATTACGGAGAGCTGAGGCAGCGTCTTCCTGTTGGTGCACCAGTACTGGAACCGGTGCAGGAGGGTAAAACTGCAGGGGAAAGTTGCCAGTGCCGTGCCCCTGTCGCTGTCCCGCGGTGCGGGGCCCTGCAGCAGCCAGCAGCATCTGCCATGAGATGACAGGTTCCAGCGTGATTCCAGCCAGCGGCCGCTTGCTCCGTCGGCGCAGATGTTTGTGTGGTTTTGGGAGCAAAGCCAGCTCGGACACGGTGGATGCAATGCGGTCCCGCGTGCTGCACCGTGCAGTGCTGACGGCTCCGCTCAGCCTGTGCGAGCTCCTTTGACATCTCCCATTTCCATAGTCTTTCCCAAAAATACATGTTTTCCAAGAGGGATTTTGCAGTCGGATGGGCAGTAGTGGCCCCAGTCCCTGAGCTGCTGAGGTGCTTCCCTTGCTGCCACCTCCTCACCCTGGGCACTTGGGGCTCTCCCCAAAGCCCAGTGCAGTTCAGATCCATTAATTTGCTGCCTTGACAAGGTGCATAATGTTCACTTCCCAACTTGTAATTGGAAATAATGAATTCTTTGTCCTCCCCGGGAGCTCCTGAGGAGGCAGCGCAGACCTGGGCAAAGGCAGCGGCGCTGGCAGAGGACAGGAGACCAGTCCATGGCTGGGAGAAACCTCTTGGGAATCCATGTGGAGCGCGGCGTTTCCAGCCTGTCCGAGGGCATCTCTCCTGGTGGAGAAGGGCTGTATAACAGCCCAGCGTTACAGTTTCATTAATCAAAGACACTTCCACTGCCCCTGTACAGCAACACGGCTGCTGCGCCTGTCCCTCCCTGACAGCTCCCTAATTCATCTTCTCAGGGAAGGGGGGGATGCGCTGCTGCTCCCCAGTCATGCTGCCAGTGCTGAGGCCATCGCCTGTTCTCCTTCCCAAACTTCTGAAGCCCAGCCAGCATGAGGAATACTTTGGGAGACTGTCTGGAAGCCAGTGAGCACAGGGCAGGCAGTGTGCACAGAGCAAAGGCAAGACCCTCAGCTGGACTCCTGCATGCTTGGGGTTCTCCCATCCCCTCTCCAAGAGAGGTGTCTCTGTCCATCCCCAAAATACAGGCATAAAACCTTGGTGGGTGCCAGACAGTCGCATCGCAGGAGCCCGAACCGGTCCTGGGAAAGGCGCATGACAATGCCCAGATCCAGGTGGTGGCAGGTTGGAATTGGGCATCCTTAATTCTAGCTACAAAAACGCGGTATTTTGGAGTTGCTAATAATAAGAAAGTGTTTTCATCAAAGCTTTATTCGTCTGTGTGCTGACATCTGGAGAGCCAAGATAGATATTTTCCTTAAGACTGTATTTCCAAGCCACAAGCTCTTCCCTGGCTGTTAATTAATCCTTTGTAGTTTAGCGACTGATGAAATCATGACTCTATGAAATTTTAATCCTTGCACTGTATAGGCACAACTGACATTATCAGAGGACCCCAGGTGTGTGCTTGAAATTAGTTTGTTGAATCTCTTGCATATTTGATTACCTTATAAAACTCCTCAGGATCTAGGCCGCTCATGGGAGCGGCAGCGTTTGTCTGTGGTTTGTGCCGATTCCTGGCTGCAGTTCCCAGGCGGGTGAGCCAGGGCAGAAACCAGGGATGCACCAGGGAGGGGGCATCAGCATTGTCAGCCTCTCCATAGGGAATTGAGGGGTGGGAAGCACATGTCTCCCTCATGGAACAGAGCAGCCAAGCTGTGGATTGATTCCATCTGGCACCTGGGGACTGTTCCTACTCCCCGAAGGTGCAGTGCTCAGTGCAGGGAAGCAGCTCCTGGGCCCATCCCAGCTCATCCCTGCGGCAGCTCTGTGGGTACCACCCTGTTCCTGATGCATGTCCAGCCTTAGCCCTGTGGTCGGATCATCAAAGAGAGTGGAAATTAAAACAAAATTCCCCCTATCCTAAAATTCTCCCCCTCGTTTAAGTTGCTCTGTGCTCCAGCACCCCAATAGCATATCCACTTTCCTCTGTCTCCTTGCTTTTGGCTCCCTGGGGACTTCTTCCATTTCCTTGGGGCTACAGGCTCCCCCTTCCCTGGGAGCAGCAGGATGATGCTGCCTGGACCATCCCAGGACTGTTGTCTCTGGAAAGTATCCAATGCATCATGCTGATTGCTTTCCCTGTGTCACAGAATCCCAGAATGGTTTGGGTTGGAAGGGCCCTTAAAGCTCATCCTGCTCCAACCCCCTGCCATAGACAGGGACATCTTCCACTATCCCAGGCTGCTCAGAGCCAGGTGTCCCAACCGTCCTGAAGGTCAGGAGGAAGGAGTGGCCGAGGCCAGCACTTTGCTGGTGCTCCAATGGCACACGTGCTGCTACGGAAACCAGATGACGAATATATTTTTAAACTTGGAATCTGTGAACCACTTATTATTTCTGAATTAGGAATCAAAACATCTGCATAATCATGCCGCTGCTGCGGCAGATGTACTCAGCGCAAAGGTCACTTTGCTGTTTTGTCGAGATCTTGTACGGTTGTAAAGAAGCAGCTCCCCCCGTGCTCTCCTGACGCCTCTGACACCCGTGTCACGTCGGCTCAGCGCAATGCCCGGCGCAGCCCGGGGCCGAGGCCGCCCGGCACAGCAGCGAGCGCTCCTCTCCCGGTGCTCAGCACGTCACTGTCACCAGATGCCTGAAGAATGGGGATGATGATTTTGGACGGCGCATTAGCGCCGGTTATTCTGAGCAGGGCTGCGTGCATCGCCATGCGTTAACCCCTCGGTGCTCGGCGCTCCAGCCCCACTGTGACGGTGTGGAATCGTGGAACTGTTTGCATGGGTCTCCAGTGTCCAGGTGGTGCAGCAGAGATGCAAGGCCGATCCCTGGGCCGGCAGAAGCTGCTGACACCCGGTACCATCACTCAGTGGACCTTCAGTGGCTGCATTCCAAATCCCCTTTTGAAAGCTGCAGATCCACCCGACTCTGGACCTGGGCAGCATCTGTGCCCCCATGGTCCTGCTGTGATGGACAGGGGAAACTTCCCACTGCCAGCTGCACCCCTTGGATGCAGCTGATGGTTTCCCATCCGTGCTTGTCCCACCTGGTGCGAGCCCATGGACCCTCTTGCTTGGGGGTCTGGGACACGCAAAGGGAATGTTCACATGTATAAAGCTTTCTCGTTAGGAATTCCATTCAATAATGAATATTGAACACGGATCTGAAACCAGGGCTTGGGAATAAGTTTGAAAAAATCAATCTGTATGCTGCCCTGTTTGCTGTGGCCAGTTTGTCTTTTCCCAACCTGTGGAGCTGGAAGCATCGTTCTGGTGGGATGCTGCCGCACATGCTTGGCCCTGGCCAGCAGCGAATTCTGAGAGTTGCTGCCCTTTGGCAGCATTTGTTCATGTTTGTTGTGGGCAGGCTCTAAAAAAAGATTGGAATTGTACGTTTAGTGTTTGTGACCTGGTTCTTGTCAGGTAAGGCAGGACAGCAGGATCCTTTCCTTGGCTTTTTTCAGAGAGGAAGTGTTGGCATCGTGTGGAATGATGTTACTTCGCAGCATCTAGTTTGAACTCGTAAATTAGCTCATGATAAGTATAAATATTGTACGGGCAGGGAATTTCAGTGCTCTCTATTGATAGCTGTCCCCTCCCCCTGGTTGTTTGTTTGGGTTTTTTTATATTAAACCCTTCAGAAATAGTAAAATCTTTATTTCCAGCTCCTGTAAGATTTATTTATTTATTTATTTGCTTATTTTTAGCAGCAGTGGTGGTTTGAGGGCAGGTTTTTTGTTGTTTTGGTTTTTTTTTTCTTAATTTATTAAAGCAAAAGGAAGGTCTCAGCTCCCTTCCCCCTTCCCTGTGCCCTTAATAGCTCTCCCTGCTATTTTAATCTGCTGGGCTGGGAGCTGAGGCCAGAGCAGTAACTGCAGAAGCCGAGCCACCAGGACTATGGCCCGCACGCTCCGGTATCAGTCACCGAGTGTTGTGAATAGCCATGTCAGGGGAAAAATCACCCTCTTGGCAGCTCAGGTGTGATGCTGGTGTCGGATGATGATGGAGAATGTGGGGTTTGCAGCCACTTGGTGCCCGCTGACCTTGGCTTCCTGCTCTGTCTGCGCTGCAAATGAGATGTGGCACCACTGCCTTGATCTTGATAAAAGAGATTGGGGATGAATCAATTTCATATCGATTTACCCGGGCACAGGAGACACCGGTGGAAATGGGGTGGCGGGGAGGGTTTTTGGGGAATGCAAAGTGGCACTGATCCCGTTTGGGCTGCCCCGTGTTCACTGCATCACATGTGCCGTGGTGGGGCTGTGCCGGCTGGCAGCTGCCCCTCTGGCAGGGCACTGCCATGGTGGCCCAGTATAAATAAAATCAGAAGGCTCCCATAAAACTCCATTATTGCTGCGGCACAAAGTTAGCACCACTGGAGGTTTGTGCTCCCTGGTACTCGTGTGCAGCAATGAATATTTTATAGGAAAGGAAATACTTAGTGTCTGAATCTTTTTATAGCTCTGACACTCCCATGGGTGTGAGCTGCCCCTCGCACCCTCACCCTTCGCCAGCACTCACGGGACTGAGCCACCGCAGCATCCCCCGGTCCTGCAGCATCCTCTGGTCCCACTGCCCGCAGCATCTGCCAGCCCCACATCCCCACAGGACCCCCTGTCCCATGGCATGGCATTCCTGGGAGATGCAGGGGAGCAAACCAGGGAAATGAAGCAGGATGGATGGGGGAAATCAGTGGGATGGGGATCTCAACCTGATGCATGGGCATTGGGAGATGCAGCAAAACCGCTGTGGAAGTCCCAAGTACAGATTTCTGTCGGTGCAGGACTCTGAGCACTACACTCGTGCCTGGCTTTGGACTGGTCAGAACTCTGCTGTTTTGCTTGTATCATGCAGCCTCCCAGTTCCCCCACTGTGTTTCATGTCCAAAATATGGATCAGGCAGGATGTGGGCAAGGATGTGCAAGCCCCTGCAGCCGTGGATCTCCCATGCCAGGCTGTGTTCCAGCCACACACTGCTCCAGGCTTTGTCTCGGGGCTCGCTGCTCCAACAGGTACCGAGTGAACCTCAGCTGCGCCGGGGCCTTTCCTCGGCAGCAAGCAGTTCTTGCCTCCCCTCAGTAGCCGGCCACCCTGCCAAGCTGTGCCCTGGCCCGGAGATGACAAAGTGCCCTTTAGTTAATTGCAGAACGGATCGCCTGGAGTTAAAAGTTCTGATTTATATGACTATGGCTCTAACTGCTCAATAACATGGGCCCGTAATCTACTTTCATTTCAAACAGAAGGGTGATTTATGGGGCAGCATGCCGCTTTAGCTCAGAAATGAGGTGTTCAACATATGCTCTGTTGACATAAATTTGGAATTTATCGCTCCTGTCAAAACTGCCTGTTGGACAAAGGTGCGCATTAAGGCAATAAATGGCTTGGAATAGTTTTCTGTCAAATTTCCTAACCATTGTATTCACTCTGTTTGAGGGGAAAAATACACACTTAAAAGTAATCAAACGGCCAAGAGCCATGCATCTTGTTCAGCGTGGAGGGAGGGGAGGGGAGGGGATCTCCTTCTGCTTCCCAAAAGGGGCAGCGGGGAGGAGCTGGAATACGAGAGTTCCTCAAGTAAAGACAGCAGACGGCCGTTTTAGGCAGGGTTTTAAGCAGCCAGAGCAGAGATTTGCTTGTGGTGGCAGTGGGACACTTGCAGTGGTCTTTAGGTACCAGGGCTGCACCCGTACCCACACCCCAGTATGCTCCACCAAACTCCTGCACCCTGAGATGCTCCGCCAAGCCCCTGCATCCCCGAGGAGTGGTCGTCAGCGTTTGCCACCAACCCCAGCCTTTTCACACAAAGCACCCCGTGGGGAAAACTCATAATTTTTACACCACGCAGTCTCGCTGGAGTCGCCATCCCTTTGAAGTGCTTTTTGTGGGGCATTTACAGGCCTTTCTAATTACCGGCAGCTTGCGAGGGGCCAGCCTCTCGCCCGGCTTTTGTTTGCCGGTGCTGGGCGGGGAGGGGGTATCGCTTGGTTTGCATTCTGCCTGGAGAGCCCCTAGCCAAAGCCCTGTGCTGGGGCTCACTTAGGAAGGTTGGATCCAGCCCTGGGACTCTGTGCCACAGGCATCCTTGTTGCCCTGGGCATCCTCATCGCCCTGGGCCACCATCTATGCAGGAGTATCCTCGAATGATATCTCACAACCTGGAGGCTTTGGCTGACTTTGTTTCCATGCAGTTCAAGTGGGACATTGAATGGGAATTAGAGGAAAACCCTGTTTTTACAAAAAAGGCTCTTTTTCCGCTTGCCTCTGCTCTCCATCCCATGGGCGCCTTCTCGGCTGATGTGCTTGTAGGGACCTTGCAGCAGGAAGGAGCACAGTTTCAGCCTCAGATCGGAATAATAAAGCATGGTTTATCTTTTGGCACAGAGTTTGGGCAGCTCTGGGATGTATTTTAATGCCCTTCACTCCCCCGCCCCCTCTTTCTGGAGGCACAACTTCAGAAGCGCATATTGATCTTTCTCCTCAGATCTTAACAGCCCGAGCAGCCGTAATACCTTGCTTACATCTGCCAGGTTTTTGTGCAGTTTTGCAACATCTCCTTAATCCGGCAAGCAGAAATAGAACATTTCAATCATATTTCGCTACCGGGAAATGGAGCAGATAAAGCGCTTTAAGACCTTGTTGAAAGGGACCGTGCAAGATGGCGAGTGATAAGAACGTCCTAGAAGCAGGCGCTGAGCGGAAAACTTTTGTTGCCGCTGAAATTTGTTGATAGAGATATTGCAACTGAATTACTCATTGAGCACCCCTGTGCCCCATTGAAACAATGCAGAGAGGATGTGACTTGGGGACATCATAGCGCCCTGGGCAGTAGCAGGTGCGGATTTCCAGGGCAACCTGTCACCAGTGGGGTTGGGGGTCTCCTCATTTCCTTGTTTCCCCACTCCGCACTGGGAAGATGGGAGAAGAGGTTGTGCTTGCCATAGGTTTGGGAGATGGAGAGGAAGGAAACTTGTCATTTTGTTTCTCTGTTTCTTGAGACTCACTTAAAAAACCCCCAAACCTCCATGTTTTACTTGAACTAATTAACCAATTAGACTGTAATTCAGGGAAAAGGCGTTCTGGCCTCAGAAGGGGCAGTGTGGACCCAGAGTTCGCCGTGCTCTTCCTAACAAAGTGGTTCTAACCCGGCGTTAAGTGCAGGAGCAAGCACAGCCCAAGCCAGGGAGTGTGACAGGCATGTCCCGAATTAAAAATGCAAAATGAGAAGGTTGTCACTTATTGAGCTGCTCGTTGGCAGCGGAGCCCTGTCAGGAGGCTGGTGTTTTATTTATTTTTGCAAGGCGGATAAATCCTTTGGATTGTAAACCTTCTTGGCCTGAATTCGTGCATGACTCCTAATCCTCTGCTATGACACAGTGAATTCAGGACAAGCCTGATTAATAATTACATTATACAGCAAAGTTGAGAGTTGAAACCAACTCCTGCTCCTTTCCTTTCCCTTCTGCTCTGCAACATTCACTCACTGCTGAACATCACAGGGTCTTCTCCTGCTCTGACTCTTCCCATGCTGCTGTTCAGTATCCTGCAAGGTGGGATGCGGGGCTGGCAACCAGGGAACAAGCCCCTGAGCCCCATGGGGCAGAGGTGGTTTGGGGCTCCGGACTCTCTGCAGCAGTGAGGGGTGATCCTGCTTGGAGTCAGAGCAGCAGCAGCTTTGCGCCAATAAAACTTACACCTCAGGGGAAGTACAGCAGGAGCTCGCAGGCACATGGTCCTCGCAAGCCTGCGCAGCTGGGGCTGAGCCCTCCTGCGAGAGGGTCCACATCCAGCCCTGGACAGGACCATTTCTGTTTTGTCTTTGGCAACAAGGCAATAGAAACATTCTCATCCTGCTGCGGCACGATGATAAATGATGGCTGTGATCAGAGGTCAGCACGCAGCTATGGGCTGTGTTACTCCTCAACACACACAAATACTTCTCTGTTTACAGCATCCAATGTTGAAACTTTGCACGTGCTGCTGTCCCGAGTCCTCCCCAGCCACAGGTCTGAGTGGTTCGTGGTGACCGAGGGCTGGTGGGCAGCAGCCCATGCATTTGGGGCTCAGGGGCATTGATCAGCGTGGCTGTCCAGCACAGAGCCAGGTGGTTTTGTAAAGAGTCTGTTTGGCACCAGTGGATGTTGTGAAATAAAGCACCAAGCCCCCATTCCACTTGTTCCGGGCACTGTGTCCCTCCATGCGCCCTTAGCAGCAGAGGCTGTCGTGGGAACTGAGCCTCAGGGTGCTCCCCTGTGGGGTGGTGGGGGCTGAGCAATGGCTGGTCCCAAAGGGGAGGGGAAATGGGTCTGGAGGGGCTGCCAGGGGCAGCAGCGATGTCTTGGGAAGGAGATGGGTTTGGGTTGGGTTCATTGATAGTTGTAGACTTGGACAGTGCTCCTTTAATGCTGCCTGTTAAAGGTCATTCCACTTGGTCCAGAGCTTGGTTGCTCGAAGATGGAGCATCAATGTCTTCACAGCAAAGAATGGGCAATAATGCGGAGTCTGGCCACTGTGGCCAAGCCTGGCACCCGTTGCCGTGATCAGTACCTGTGGCCAGTGCCCTGGGCAGAAAGGCCCCTCCTGGTCTCCAGGATGTGGGGGCTGCTTAGCCCCCCAGCACGCTGTGGGGTGGGAGATGCAGTCGGAGGTTGTGCAATGCTGCCTGGGCGTAGCTCGGTGTGTACCTGGGGCTGCCAGGAAACAGTGAGTGGCATGTTTCCTGTTTGCGAGCTGGTGGTTGTGTTTGTTGCTTGTGATTTGTGTCATGCTGAATTTGGATGGAAATTGGGATTTGGTTAGAAATGCACACAAACAACCTCTTAAAGTGGTTGGGGTTTTTTTTTGGAGTACAGTGCCTTTTTCAAAAGCACTCAGAACATGGGGAAGGAGTTTGCCAACACAGACTTTGCCTTAACTCCAGATTTCAGATGTATCGGGTTTATTAAAAGACTCCGACAATAGCAACAGTGACAAACACTGATGGAGAGAGGGTTGTTTCCTCAGTCCTGGGGAGTCACATGGGACCCCCCATCCGTGCCCTCCCTGCAGTGCTTCTCAAGCCAGCACTGACTTTGGGCAATGTGTGGGTTGCGGGAAGCACCAGGCGGTTTCTCAGTGTTGTTTTGGGTCACTTTGCCCCCATCTCAGGATTAACCCTTCTTTGTTCTCCCCTAGGAAGCTGCACAGTGGGATGAAGACATACGGATGCGAGCTGTGTGGGAAGCGGTTCCTGGACAGCTTGCGGCTCCGAATGCACTTACTGGCTCACTCAGGTGGGTTGGGAGGGGGGTGCTGGGCTGGGGATGGGGAGCTGCTCTGTGTGTCCACCCAGGGATGCTGTGGCCACCCAGCTCACACGTCTCCTCTACAGTAGACACGTGCAGAGCCGGCTGCACCCTTCTCCGGGCAGCACATTGCAAACTTGCTCTCCAGTGCCCAGTAATTTGATTTATTTAAATTTTCTTTTTTGGAGTTTGTTTTCAATTCCTTAATTGTGGAAATATTTTCCGGACTAAGCAGCTCAGAATAACAAACTCTACGTGCCACGCAGCTGCTCGTGGTCAGCCCTGCTCGTAGTGTGAGCATTGCTTGCACCCCGGGCCCCCGCCGCAGGTTCCTTAGCAAAACTGCAGAATTAGGCGTTCTCTGACTAATGAATCCAAGTAGCAGGTTCACAGGCTGCAGGGCCTTTAATTAAATAGATTGGGGAGGGCTGGAGCGCTGCACCGGAGGGAAGACTTGTGCTCTGCAAGTCCATGTCAGCTGATGTTTCCCTTGGGGGTACAGTTCTGGCACACCTGGGGGTCTGATGTGGAGAGCTGGAGACAGCCAGGGGACCCCTGGACTCAGACACAGTCGGGAGCCCTTGTTCCTCCTGCTCCAAGGACAGATCTCTGGGGGTTGGCAGGTACTGTAGCCATAGATCTGCTTGCACATAGCTTGGCAGGGAAGCTGTATTATATTTGAAATGCTTTTGTACACTTTTATATATTTTTTACCCGTTTTCACTTATTTTTCCCCGCTGCCTCTTGTTCCTGGGGTAGGGGAGTGCTCCATCTGGCCAGGTGCTGCTTTCTGGTTTTTGGGTCAATAGACCCAGCCCTGACCCTATCCCCATCCCACCATTATTTGGGCCAGGCACCAGCTCCTCAGGGTGCCCGCAGACAGCAGCAGGTTGCTGAAGGAGGTCCCTGGGATGCTGGTCCCCCTGAGTGCTGGAGTTAAGGGTGCTGGTCCCCTCCTGGGCTGGGGTTAAGGATGCCGTTCCCCCCCCAGCACTGGCGCACACGGCTTGTGTTTGTTATGGTCGCGCTGGCTCGCAGCCTGTCCCTGGCAGGCAGCCAGCTTTGTGGGTACAGTATGTACAGTGAACGCTGAGCCAAGCTTGTCATCGCACAGGATTAATTTTTTTTTTTTTTTTTTTGTAAATCCGGCGAGACCGGGGAGGGGGTGGGGCGGGGAGAGCACTGCCTCGAGCTCACAAACAGCCGCTGTGAATTCCAGCGCTGTTATTTATTAAAGCAGGAGACCTTTGCACCTCTTCCCTCGCCTCCCCCCCTCCACCAGCCCTGGACGCAGCAAGGTTGTGCTGGAGCAGTGGTGCGGGGCTTGTTTTCAGCTCTGAAGGCAGCTTTGCCTCCACACCAATGGACCATGTGCTTGACTGGGAGTTTGCAGTGGGATGGCTTGTGCCCCCTGGCACCCTTCTCCAACCCCAGTGCCGAAAGGTTTAACGGAGTTAACATCTGCAGCTTCCCCATCCAAGTGTTGATGGGTTATGGTAAAGGTTCCTATTGAGGACCTGGTTGGGGACCAGCCCTGGGGAGCTGTGATGCTCTGTGGCAGGGTGGGCTGGGCACACAGTGCTGTTGTGCCACAGCCTTGAAGGTGCAGGGTAAATACTCGGCCTGATGTTGACTCTCAGTATAAGGCGTAAATGTAAAGCATTTAATGCCATGCAGAGTCTTTCCCTACCTGCTGCCCGCTCTGCTGGCAGGCAAGCTCTCAGAGACCTCAAAGGCTGATGCAGAGAGTTGCTCCTCTCCCAGAAAAGCAAATTGTCAGGGAAGGCAAGGTGGGAGACCCAGCTTGTTGGTTCTGTGGTTCAGAGCACCATTGGTCTGACCAGGGAGGCTGATCCCAGCACTGCTGCTCCCTCGGTTGCATCCTCTCCAGAGCTGATGCTCAGTGGGTGCTCATTCTCAGCCTGGGATGCTGGTTACTCAGTACCTGCTGTGAGCTGGGTTTGTTCCCCAGGATAGGGAGGAAAGGGGGTTTCTGCCTGTCCCTGCTTGCTTTGCCTCTCCATCCAGCAGAAATGGCTGCTGTGGAGATGGCTGTGCACCCCTTCTCTGCTCTGGGCTGGGAACAGTGGGAATAGCCGATAGTGTGCAGGGATGCTCGTGGGCAGCATGGGCAATGTACAGGCAGCAGCCCTGCAGACCCCTGCCTTGTTGCTTCACACCCTCCCTCCCCACCCGAATATGCTCCTTCATCATCAGGAGAGGCAGAAGAAAGCCCCAAGGTCCTGTTGGGTTATGGACAAGCTGTCCAGGGAGCAGGGGTCGCTGGGGGAGCGGGGTCCAGCGTGCTGGTAGGGATGGCACCTCAGGCAGAAGGGAAGGGCGCATCGCGCCCTTGCCTCTCTCTGCCCGGTGGAAGGAGAGGGGGCTCATCCCAGGCCATTCACCTCCACCGAGCGCTGCCCCCGTCCCCCGGCGCCGGCGTTGCCCCGCGCGGGTTGTCCCGTGGGACGTGCGGGGCGGGGTGACCGCGGCTCGGGCCCCCTCGCCCGGCCGGTCCCCGCGGCGGCTCCCTGGGGAGGCCTCCGCCCCCCCCGGCCCGGCTGGCCGGCGTCCCGCGCTCGGGCCCGGGTGATGTCAGCGGCCTGCCGGCAGGTCTGGATGTTCTGCCAGCGTTCCCGCGTTTATGATCATCCGCAGATGTGCATCCAAGAACACACTGTACCCACAGCAGAAATTAATGCAGGCTTGACTGCCGGCCAAGCCGCGCACACGGGGGAGAGGAAGAAAGAAAACAAAAACTGTTTAATGCTGTTTATAAATTATACACTGGCTGATGAAAAATACATTTCTCTTATTCTCCCCCCGCCCCCCGCTCCTCTCTGCCTCAAGAGCCTGAGCTGAGACCAGAAAAATATGGTTTGCTTTTTAGCTCCTGTTTTGGCCAGGTTCCTGGACCTGGCCACTGGGTTGAAGCCAGCTTCTTGCTTCTCCCCGCCCTCACCTGATGAAATATGTTTATTTTTCACCCACTGTCTCTCACCGCTCCCTTGGTTTGGCCGCCCCTTGTTACTGACTTTATTGACATTAGTGATGTTATTGACATTATTGAAGGCGGGGTGCAGAGCGGGGTGCCAGGTCCCCTCACACATGCCCAGCGCATCTGATGTCCATCCATCCGTGTTGTTCCCTCACAATGTCCATGGCCGTCGCCACCCACTCGATTTCTGCTGGAGGGGCGAAACTTCCCAAACTTCCCCCAAGGTTGTGGTGCTGGAGACCCCCCTCACTTGGGCTGGGGGGCAAATGGGACAGGAGCCCCCCCATCCCTGCCCACCCCTGCCCTTGCGCTCACCAGCCGTTTACACAGCTTTTGTGTTGTTTTTAATACCGCTAATGTTTATCATTTGCCCAACAGGCTTGACAGATTTTGTTTCCTGTCGAGCGGCGGCGGTGGCGAAGCCCCCCCGGTTGCCAAGGAGCCGCCTCCCCGCACCGTCACGGGCTGATTTGGTATTCCGCGCGGCGCCCCGCCGCATTTCTGTATGCAAGACAAAGTGTTTTGATGGAGGACGATTGCAGGAGTGTCTGGAGGCTGTTTGGAGTTTTATGGGCTGTGCAGTACGCGCCGTGCTCGCTCACCGCGCGGGGCTGCCGGGGATGGGGTCTGTCATTTTTTCCCTGTGGAGAGGATGCTGCTGGAAAGAGTGGCACTGGCAGGGGCAGCAGGAAAGGGGGTTATGTAAAAACGTGCCAGTTTGGGATCCCAAGTTAACAATCTGCATTTTAATTATTATTTTTTAAATGAAAATATCCCCTGCTCCTCCAGTCCCTGTGTGGTGCAGGAGTTGGTGGCACTGTCTGGCCAAGGTTGGGTGATGGTGTTGCCACTGACCACCACCTCACCCACCCCCAGGCCCCTGCTCCATCACTCCAGGTGCTTTCCCAACGCTCTCCAGGGCAGCCCGTGAGATGCTGCCACAGCATCCTTCTCAGACGAGTCTCTGGCACTCCAACTCAAAGTCCGTCCTCACTCTGTAATGCCCACACCTCACTTCTTCTTATATTAATTACTGCCTTTCCATGGCACTTTGGGAAGCAGGAGCTGAAGCTGACTCTCCAGGCCTGCTCTGCAGCTCCGTCTTTTTTTGGCCCTTCTTGGGTTTCTCCACAATATTTTTTTAGCACAGAGATTTTCACGACTTGTCTCTTCCACTTGGGTGAAACAGGGGAGAAGGGAAATAATAATAATAATAATAATAATAATAATAGCAATAATAAAAATCCAAAAGCGGCTTGATGTGGGCAAAAGAAGAAAACAAGAGAATGGGGTAGAGAACAGGCTAAATTTAAAATTGTAATTGGCTGACTTCCACAGGCTTGCGGGTGTTTTAATGACTCATAATAACTTCATTTAAAACCAGCTGAGCAGAAAATAGATTGGAGAGGAGCCTCAGGCCATTATGGATTTGTTTTTTTTTTTTTTCAAACTTTT
>VZTE01005332.1:331831-347367 GCA_013397775.1 Eulacestoma nigropectus | reverse complement strand
CCAGCAGAGATTGTATAGAAGCCGGGCTGGCTCTTCTCTTTTTTTCCCTTTTTTTTTTTCACTGATTAAAAATAGACGCCTTGAGGTATTATTTTAGCATCACTGTGGTTTGGTGATTTTTTTCTTTGCACTTCTGATGTGGTAAATGGAACATAAATAAAATTGTTTTTGAAATTACTGAATTAATTAGGTAGTAAAGCAACGGCAGTGCATAAATTTTCTTACCAATTTTTTTTAATCCATATTTCCCCCCCACATCTCTATCTTCTCACCAATTACAGCCTGTTAATAATATATAATCCCAAATTTTTATTAATCCCTTCTACTGAGGGAGGGGATGTCACATTCTACTGACAAGGCCATTGTGCCGAAATAGCAGCAGGGAAGGCTGGATCCTCCCCCACCACTCTCCTCACCAATTTCCCATCTTCCTCCTGCCTTAGCCATCTTCCTCCTCCTCCAGAGGATGCTAGCAGCCCCTCTTTTTCCTTTATTCCTTCTCTTTTCCTGAGCTAGAGTGCAGAGTGCCTCTTTCATAGCCCCCCGGAAGTTTCTCCTCCCCAATAAAGTAATTAAGTGATGGGCATTGGGAGGGACTGTTTGGACGATGGTGGCTGAAACAAGATGAGCTCTGTCATCCAACCCACCAAGCTAAGCCTGGCTGGTTGGGAGGGAGCTGCAGCCCCTGCCTGTGTCATGATCCATGGGGCATCCCACTCCCGAGAGCCACCGTACACCCCAGCAGCCTGTTCCCTCACATTTCTTGGAGGGGAAATTAAATAATAGAATCGTAGAACCATTAAGGTTCGAAAAGATCTCCAAGATCATGAAGTCCAGCCTGAGTTCTGCCCCTCTATGTGGCTTTGCTGGGGGCACTGCAGACCTGGGCAGCTCCAACCTTGCTTGGGGGGCACGTGGGGCGGCAGTGACTGCGCAAATTGCGCAGGATGGAGCAAGCAGCAGCTCCTCACCCGTTTGCACCAGGGACCTTTATTAGGCAGGGGTTATAAATTTGTTTGTGCGGATATAAATGTACGGCAGGGGGGTTGGTGCCAACAGCAAGGCTCGCGCCGAAACACAGCCGATACTTGGCAGCACGCGGAGTCCCGTCCCATCCCATCGATAAGATCATCTGGAGATATCTATATATTGTAGGCGATACGAGACGCTGGCTAAATATACCCTGCCCAAACCTGCGCGTGCGTTCGTAGAGGCTGGTGGTTTCTGTTTAAAACAGGGAGAAAGGCAAAGGGGGAGAAGAGAGCCCTGCCATGAGCTCCACTTCCCAACGTGTCCTGCTCCCTTTCATAACAAACAGCAAGCCATGGTGTTTTTTTTTCTGAGCCCTGTTATAATAAGCTCAGATGTTGGATGACATTTTCCCGGTGACTCACATAGTAAAATTAACCTTGAACTATTTACATATTCAATCGCCGCCCTCCTCCTCCTCCCCCTCCCCGCCGGCATGTGTACATTACAGGAATTCTGGCTCCGTATCAGTTTTTGTTTTGCTGATGAGAAAAGAAAGAAAAAAAAAAAAAGAAAAAAATTCCCCCCGCCTGGAGTACACATCTACTTGAGGGAAAGAACACGCAGTCCTGGCCTTTGGAAATTGGCAGGCGGCGTGCTGTTCCCGCGCTGATAAGAGGTACTGTAAATAAAACTGTACGGCAGCGCCTGCTGTAAATGCCCCGCGTCTGTACTCATTGTTCTGACAGCTCCAGCTTTTTTTGGGTCCGCTGTTTTGGTACACACTGTGCTTCCTTATGTAAGCCAGTGCACCCGGCTCCTCCCTGCGTTCACCCTGTTTATTTTCGCCTCGCCAGGAATTTTTCCTCCCCCCCCTCTGCCCGCCCCCCAGCCAGATGCTGGCTGCCTTTGCCTCGCTTGGCTGTGCCTCCCTGCATCTCTGCAGCCCCTCTGGCCACAGCGGAGGGCACTGGCACGTCTCTCCTCCCCACTCATCCCATGTGGAAATGGGGGAAGTAGAAGCAAACCCCATGTCTAGCAGGACCCTGCTATGTCTCAGCCTGCGGATGCAGCAAGCCCCTCCAAGCACAGAATGCCCAGTACTGCTGGTGCACGGCCGCAGGGAGGGGGCACACACCAGCCGCCCTGCCCGGGGAGAACCTGTTGCTGCCACAGTTGTTGCATCCTCGCGGATCGTGGGTTGCCGTATCCTCACGGATCACACTTCGCTGCGGTGGGGCCGGCGGAGCTTTGAGTGGCGATGGAGAGCCATTGCCTTGGCAACTGCCGGCTGCGCGTTGCCCGCACCGTGTGCCGAGCGGAGGGCAGCCCACGCTGCTGCCCTATCGATCCGGCCCCTCGCCGCCCCGGCAGCTTCTCCCCATCCCGGCACCTTCATGGACGCACTCTTCTTCCTGCTGCGCCTGGAGGGGGGACCTCCGGCAGTACCCGCATCCCAGGGATGCCCCACATCCCTGATGGCGTCCCGGGCATGTGGTCCCCTGGCCGGTGGCAGGTGTGAGGGAGCCACCCTGGAGCACCCCAAAGTTTGGGTGTGTTTGCCCCTTCGGAGCAGCCGACAGCCCAGGTGCACTCGGGTTGTTTTGAATGCAAACTTGACATCGCAGCGAGGGCGGCGGTGAACAACATATGCACAGTAAACAGGCAGACTGTCATATTGATTAACAGATGAGACCTCTATTATCGATCAGCTCTTGGCGAGAAAATTTATCACTTTTAATTTCGCCGCTGCCAAATATTTCTGCCTGCGAGCCAGCCGTTACCGAGACAATTTAAAGGCAAAGGAATTCTCTTTTCAATGCATCTCATGATACCTCTCTCCCTATTGCCTTCTCTGTCCACCTTTCCCCAAATCCCACCTTGGCTGTGGGACAGAGGGCTCAGTGGGGTAGGAAGGAGGGGGGAGAGGCAGTGTGGACCCCTGAAAATGGGCAGCACAGCATTCTGCGGGGCAGTGCCCCCACCTTGAATGCTGCTCTGTCACATTCAGCTCCTCACAACAGATGAATCAAACCTTGAAATGGGGCCATGGCTTTGTCCCGCAATGCTCTTGGATATGGTGTGTCATTAATCTGGTTTCATCTGGAAATTACTTATCTGCTGCTGGGCATCCTGGGTTTTTCCTCACCCAAACCAGCAGCACATGTTGATAGTAACTTTCTAAGAATTGCCCCCAATCCCATATCTCTTTCCAATAGTCAAAGATGCCTCTGAACTTCTCGCTCAGTTGTCCCATTCCAGCCACACCCCTGATCAGGTGCATCTTTGGGTACCAGCAGCGGCAGCCATGATGGGAAGGGACAGGACACCAATTGCAATTGGATAAGTTACAATGCTAATGAAATGCATTGATATTTAACGATTTGAAAAAAAATAATAATCCTTTCCTGGCAAGCAGCTCTGTATTTTGCTGTGATGTGCAAGGAACAGGAGCACAGGGCTGAATGAGGCACTGCTTTTGCCGGCTGCACAGGTAGCATTAAACATGAAACCCCTCCATGGCTCTGGTCCTGCAGTGTTAATGGCAGCAGCAGTGTCCATGTGCACGTTCAGGTGTGGATCTTTCTGTCCCTTGAATAACCCTCCTCTGCCTTTTCTCTCCCCAGCGGGTGCCAAAGCCCTGGTCTGCGATCAGTGCGGCGCCCAGTTCTCGAAGGAAGATGCCCTGGAGATGCACCGGCAGACGCACACTGGTACGTGGCCCTCCCCTTCCACCCTTCACTTAGGCACAGGATTTAACATTTGGGCTGCTTTTGTCACCCTTTGCCCAACAGAGAGCTGGACCCTCTGCAGTTCCTGCCTCTGCGCTGCCCAGGCAGCCCCAGTTCCTCTTACACTAAAGCACAGATTTAAGCACCAGTTGGTGCAGTGCTGTTACACCATTGCTCAGCATTAACGTGGAAAACAATGGCAGAATAAACATGAGGTCCTTTGTCCCCTTTGCAAGCAAAGCTTGTCCCTGTCCAAACACCTCCCAGAAGTTGGTTTCTGCCATGTTTCTGCTCTGGCACTTCCCAGCCCTTCAGTGGTGCTGCCATCAGCAGCACAAGGATCTCTTCAAGCCTCTTGCAAAGGCTGCCATGCCTGGGAAGGGTTTGTTTGGGGGAATTCACAGCTGGGCAGTCCCAGGTGGAGCCTTTCACCCTCCAAATCTAGACTGGAGCAGGACAGAGCGCCTGCTCCTCCTATGCTATATCAGGAGCGGTTTAACCGAGCACGGGTTCGTCTTTCAGTGCTGAAAGCCCTGATAAATGCCACTGGCAGTGAGTTTGTGCTCAGGGCTGGCACAGAGAACCCGGCTAACTTCACGCTGGGGATGCAAGGATCGATGCAAAGTGCTGTGTCACTAGGCAGGAATGGCTCCGGCCGTCACCCAGTCTTGGAGCTGTGCTGGCCGAGCACCAGTCCGGAAATCCTAAAGTACTTGCCCTCCCTGTCCACAGCCATACAGCTGGAGGCTGGGTTTTGCCATTCCAGGTCTGTTTGGAAAGCCTGTATGCTGTAGGCTGAGGAGAAGGGCTGTGAACGGGCAGCCAGCACAGTGAGGGACTGGCTGCGCAGAGCTGAATGACCCAAGCCCAGGCAGGGGGTTCAAAGTGGCCAAGCAAAGAGCAGCTGGTCCCCCCTCTCCTTCTGTTTCCCAGACCCCTTGAGCATCCTGGGGTGACCAATGGGAGCCTAGCCATGGAGCTCAATGATGCCTGCACCCAAAACCATCCTGCAGATGCAGAGCACTTTGGCTCACAGCCCTGATACTCCTGTAGGGATTATTGGCTGGTGAATCCTTGGGGCTGGACTGTGCGAAAGCTCAAAGGGCAACGGGCATCCAGAGCAGGGGGATATGGTGACCCAAGGGGAGCTTGTCATCACCACCTCCAGCTGTAAACATGCAGAGAGGGGCTGGGTGGCCAGGGCAGCCAAAATGAATCGCTTCCTCTCCTCTGCTGGCATGGAAAGCATCCCTCCCCTGCCTTGCTATAATTAACCCCCTTCTCAAATAACAGCATCTCCCAGAACATTTTTGTTTTGGGCATCCTCCCTTCGCCCTTAGCTGCAGGTTGGCTGCCAAAAGACCTTCCAACTTTCCAGGTAAAAGAAATGCATAACTCTTTTTGGTAGAGAGGCAGGTCAAGGCCTTCAGGGATGGCATCAAAAGCTGAGTAGGGTGTCTGGTACAAGCTGACCAAATCCACCCACATTACTCAAAAACAGTGTTCAGGGGAGATGTGGAACCTCTCCACAAGAGCTTTGTTCAGGAGATGAGCGGTTCTTGGGGTTTCCTTTCAGCATATGGTGCTATTTCTCAAGTGGACTGTCAGCACCCAGGACCCCCTTTATGTTATTTCTTTTCCCACTGCCCTCCCTACTGCTTCGAACGACAGTAACACAGAGCCAGGCTGCTGTACATGTGCTGCATCAAGCACTGCTCATCTCTACAGCACAAAACTAACACTCTACTTCCTGAGGCAAGGCAAAAAACAAGAATAAATTGAAAAAAAATAGTTCCTGCTCGTAAGCACAGCGCTGGCAGTACTGTGTGCAGCCCCATCAACATGGGGCCGAGACGCCCTCTCCGGGTGTGCGCTGTCCTTGGCCCCTGTCCCGCCGCAATAGGAAAAGCAGCAACTGTTTCGGCTCATCTGCCAGCAGCACAAGCTTGGTGCTGGGGGGGGAGCATGGAAAATTCCTTACCCTTCTCCTCAAATGTAGAGGAAAAAACAGAATGCATTGACATGGCAGCCTGAGTACCCCCAGGCAGCACCGCTGGGAGTCAGGATGTGCACAAGAGCAGTGTTCGTGCTAACGGGTTTTGGGCTCGTGCCAACGTTTATAAATATCAGAGGTGACTCGTCTCGAGTTTCCTCCCGTGTGCCAAGGCAGTTAGCACACGGCAGCCGGTGTCAGTCAGCGGGACAGCACAGATTTACTCCTGACCCAATTTCACGTGGGCATGATTGACACCTAATATAGAGCATGTTTGCTTTGGCAAGTAGTTGGCTTTTTGATTTGTGGGGTTGGCGTGCCCCCGGCCGCGCTGCCAAGGATGCACAGGACCCTTCACTCTCCTTTGCCCACATCCCCTGGGAGCATTCCCTTCCTTCATACCATCCTCGCATCCCTCGTATCCCTCTTATCCTCTGCCCTGAGACACCAGTAGCAGAAAAGAGTTAATAGAACCAACATGTAACTGAAAATTGAAAAGCTCTATATCTTCCCCCCTTTTCTTCCCCCCCGTTTTTTTTCTTTTGCTGGGATGTTGGTAGCGTTTTGATTTAATAGTTGGCCAAACACAAGGGTCTATTTTATTCAGAGTTTACAGGCCTCAGGGCTGTTATTCCTCCAAATTTAATAGCATTGAAATTGCAGGGTTGGCGATAATTTGCCTATCACTTTCTGCTCTCCCATTGATGTTTATTGTCAGCGGGATGGAATCTCAATCCGATTCACTTAGATAACATGTCTGTTAAACATTTAGATAATTGTGCCATCATTAACTTGTCACATTATTTTAGAGATTCAAAACAGTTGTGCAGTATAAGCAGAGGTACAAAGGGAGAAAGATCTGGCGTGTGAGAGCAGGAACCTGGGAGCAGAGGTGGCAGGATGCCCCCACGCTGGGTCCCATGGCAAATGTTGCTCAACGACCACACAGGGATTTTTTAAAATTTTAAAATTATTTTTGTGTTATATGCCAGAGCTCTTGGTGTTTTTCCATGGAAGAGCATCCCAGCAACCCTGTTACTGGCTTGGGTTTGCCAAGGGATGCGTGGGAGCCTGGAAGAGGTGGAGGGGGCATTGTGCTGGAGCTGCGCTGTCACACGGGCACACAATACCCCTGTTCTCAGCAAATGTACATTGAGTCCAATTTATTACATATTTGTCTTAATCTCCTCATGTTTGCTTTGCTTTCTCTGCCTGAAAATGGTTCCAGCCCAAAACCTGGCAGTGATGCTGCAGATGTATGGCACACTGCTTCTTCCAGTGTGGAAATGACAGATTTTGAGCAAGTGGAACATAACATGTGAGTTTGGTGATGTGAGCTATAAATCACACTGAAACACAAATTCTGTTTGCCTCACACTCAGTGTGGCACCACGATTAATGGTCAGGCCAGCGCTCCACTAGGATGCTGGTATGACTCTGCCGGTGGCTAGGGCTTGTCTCAGTGGTGCCACTGGCCACCATCAGCCATCTGCAATGTCCCTGCTCCAACAGTGGATTTGGGAGATGCTGTTTGTGCCTTGTCCTCCTGCATCCTCTTCCACAGCTTGATCAGAGCAATGCCTGGCACAAGCAGCCAGGACAAGCAGTTGGCACACTTCCTTACCAAAACCAACCTGACATCTTTCTGGGCTGCCTGTGACTTTCTATTACTGTTTCACAGGACTCAGGAGGGTTTTCCGAGAGCAGCCCAATGAGGCTTTGTGGGGAAATACCTCCGGATCGTGCTTTTCTCCATAGCTAGAGATAATGCACTGTAGTATTAAGTATGCTTAGAGGTAATTATCCCTCCCGTGCTCACCTCGGCTCTACAGTCCCGCGGGGGGAGGGAGCGCTGGCGATGCTGTGCTCTGATGAACAGTTGATGCTTCGCAGATTTTCTGTTGGGTGCGAGGGTGGATTTTGGATGCTCAGGTGCCGGCCCCAGCTCACAGAGGGTCTAGGGGCAGTGGGTCCTAGGGGCACAGCACAGAGCCCCTTTGTCTGACAGTAATGTCCTGTGACAGCGCTTGAAATCTGAGTCCTGGCGCGCATTCCTGCAGCCAGGAATCTCCCTGCCTCCCAAACCACGGCTGCTTCTGCCACCTTGACAGCAAATGGCAGCAAGAATTCCCTGTGCTCCTTGGTGCACACATGGGGAAATGTGGCGAGGCCAGTCGTCGTGCAAGCTGGTGGATTCACCAAAACAAGAGAGGAGATGGGAGCGTGGCAGAGCCATGCAGCCACGATGGCATTGGGGCCAATGGTCCGCCTTTAATTTTCCTGTGCAAATACTATTTAAAGCGCGATGAGAAAAGCCCTCTCACTAAGCTACGGAGAAATCTTTCTTGTCCTTTAATTCTAGATGAAGGGGATTAGTGTGAACATATTTAACCTCTGACCCGTGGACAAAAGCATTATCAAATTTGGTTGCCAAGTGGCTCCCCATTTAACTGAACCAGTGCGGCATCACAGCAAGTTTTTTCCCTTCCCTCCCTTGAAAGCTTTAACATCCATTGTTGCCCTAGAGCACCAGAGGGACTCAGCAGCCTTCCTCTGCTGGCATTCGTGGTGCTGGTCAGAGTCCCATAAGGGAACACAGCAAGACATGGTAGTCACTGCTAGAACCCACGAAGGCTTCACAAAGCCAGCCCCACAAAAAGCAAAGCCTTCTGTAAATGGGGCTGGTTTCTCCCTGATTTCTGCATGCCCAACTCAGTGCTGGCCACATGCTGGCCTGTGGTGGCACAGAGGATGCTTGGCCATCTCTCCAGAGCACAAAGAGATGTCTCTGTCCCCCTTTGCTCTGGAGTACAAGAGATCAGCTATGGCAAGCTTGAGGATGCTCAGCATTTCCATGCTGGGCTTTATAAAAGAGGGATGAAACACGGTCTCAGAGGCGGCCGGGGTCTCCTGGTCCAGCAGAGGAATGCCGAGAGGGGCCTCCCATCAGGAGCCGGTGTCCGTTTACAGTGCATCTCTCATAAACCCGGCGGCGGGGGCGAGGGCAGGGGGACCGGCCCTCCTGGTATGTGATTGATTATCTGGTATTTATGCCATTGAGGACTTTTCAGCGGCTCGGGGTCAGGGGGTCATCTCATGTGTCTTGCTGCAAATCCGCTTCCTTTTGTACAGTGCGGGCTGGGTGAGCAGACACACAAAAACAGCTTTTTCTTTTCCTTGGGAAAAAGGGGAGGGGGGTGGGCTGGTGTCAATGAATTTTTTTTTTCAGCCTTTCCTGAATAGTGTCCTTTTTAATTCCAAAGAACTTTTAATTAAAAGTAGCAGGAAAGTTCATCTCGACAAGGTTTAACTTACCTTAGCAGTTACTTTTGTCCCCCAGGATTCGCGTCTCCCCGCTGTACAAAAACCCCCCAACAACTGGGGGCCAGGCTGCGCTCGGTGCCGCTCCACATCTCCCCGGCTTTGCCGAGAGGGCCTTTTCATCTTTTCTCTTTTTTTAATGATGGGGGTGCAGGAATAATAAGCAGATGCTGCGAGTCCTGGCTTTGTGCCTCACGGCAGCCGGTCCCTCCACTGGCCAGGCTCTGCCAGGCAGCCGCCTCAGTGCCAGAAAGGTCATTTTGTTGGATGGGGTGTGAACCAGGGCTTCATGACAGCTCTGTGGGACTGGAGGATGCCAGAATGGTGCCGCCCTGAACAGGAGAGATGCATGAGTGAATGGATTGGCCATGGGCAGGTGGTGCTCTATGCTGGGTGGTATGATGGCAGTGGTGATGGTGATAGTGGTCTCCCATGGGAAGACCCCTAGATCTCCTCACCAAAGCTCTTTGTTGGGAGATGGAGCAGTTTCTAGCACATCAGTTGAACCATGTTCAAAAGCAGTGGGGGAAATATGCTGAGTTTTCAGCAGAAAGTCAAATTGTTTTTTCAGCTGGTTTCAGTCCAAATTCCAACAGGGAAGAGGAAATCTGGGAAGCTGGTACGGTGATGACAAGTAAGTGTGTAGATGACAGCTTCCCATCTGATGCAATGGCCAGAAATGCCGCCATGATTTGCCACTGGTTGCCCCAGAGAAATTGGTCCTCAGGAAGGGCAGAGGTGGTCCCGCAATGCACAGCTTCCTTGGGAATGGCAGGGGTGAATCTGGCATTCTCCAGAATGGTGTCAGCTTAGGGGAAAGCAGCACAAAAGGGAAGCGTTGCACATAGATGTTCAGATACCAGATTACTGCATTTTGGCCAGGTGATGTGTTTTGCCAGGAAAGGGGGCAGTTTTCTATCAGTACCTTTAGGGCTGAAACAGCTGAGTGATGGTTTTTGCCAAGGATGATTGTGAGTGAAGCTGCCTGAATGTGTTTAATATGTATTGATATATTTTGACAAATATTCAGTACAATAAAAAGGCTTTGAGGGTTACAGCTTTGCAGGGATGATGTGCCTCCAGCTTCAGCCAGAAGGCTTTAGGGACTGCAAACAGCTTCAAACAAGTGTTTGGCCTGAAAAAATGGAAATTGGGCTGGAGAGCACAGCGCACCATAGGTGTGAAGTGTCTGCAGTGCAATCCCAGGCTAGAAGCATTAAAAGCTCAGGAACCTCCCACTTCCCCCAGCCAGGAGGTGGAAATGCAATAAAAAGGATTTGCCCTTAAAAACTCCCTCTGCCAGGTTTGTGTAGCACTCGATTTCTTCAGGAAGAGGAGGAAAGCCTGCTCAGGCTGTGTCAGTGTGGGCTGGGATGATGCTGAGCACGTCCCTTCCTTCCAAAGCCTGGGGACCACATTCAGGGAGCAGACCAGGGTGCAGAGGTGGCACGTTCCAGTGCTGGAAGAAGGGGTCAGGCATGCAGTGCTCCAGGATGGCTTGTTCTGGGGACAGAGGTGTGTCTGGACCAATGCTGTCCCCCAGGAGCATCCCTCACAGGCCTGGAGCTGCCCATATCCCTTGGATTGCATCTCCATGGTGGGCTCAGCATCCTGCCCTAGAAATGGGGGACACGTTGCGGTCCCCCATGGCAGCTGATCCCACACCCACCCAAAAAAACGCATTTCCCGTTGAATTCCCCGTTTGGGCCCACAGGCAGCCGCAGAGCTTCACCCAGCGCGGGTCCAGCTGCTGCCGTGATTGACGCAAAGCCAGTCTATAAATAAAGTCTTTCTCTCCTCTCATAAAGACTTTGCGGTTTAGTTTGCTTTCAAGGTCAAGATCAGACCTTTCTAAATAAACACATATCAAAGGATCATTAGCGGAGCAGCACTGTTAAATTGAGATATTAACTTCTGTCAGCCGCGCGTTTCCTTTTTGTTCTGTAACTCGCGACTGCAGCGGGTTTTTATTATTTTGGCCCTAGGCGGTAGCATCTGGCTTCTGTAGAGACTGTAAAAATTAAAAAGCAACACAAATCATTGCGAGAGAAAAGCAGTAAATTCAATGATAAGAATTTAAAATTAAAATGTTTCGGCGCTTTTATATTCTGCAAAACATGAAACGAATGAGTTGTGTGCCTGTTGCCATAAAGCCACCGCCGCTAATTGTCGCCAGGCTCCTTCCCTCCCCGCACGTGCCCTCGTAATCGCTCTGCCTGAGCAATCGCAGGAAACATGGTGAGGGAAAGTGATGGTGATGGCAATGGTGGCAGTGATGTAGATGGAGGATGGTGGGGAAGGCACAAGGTGCCACCAACTGGGCATGGGGAAGCAGTGGGCTGCCAAAAGGGAGGCGAGAAGGGGGTGCTCTTGTCCCACCATACTCCAGGCAAGACGGAGAGGTCAAGCTGCGAGGGTGTGATTAATGAGCCAGGTCACCAGGATACGGGACCACATTGTCCCCCAGGTCCAGATGGCCCCTGGAATAAATCACCCCCAGCAGGCATGAGCTGCCCATGCCAGAGCTGCAGCTCAGGGCCTGACGCCCATTGCTCAGGCTGCCGTGAGCACCAGCATCCCATACATCCTCCATGTGCATTCTGCCCCAGGCAATGGGGAGAGCAGGAGCATGGCTGGGTAGGAAGCAGCCCTGTGCATCGCTGCAGGAGCAAAAAATGAGGCATTGAGTTTGGGGGGTTTGTTAATCCCCTGTGCTTGTAAGGTCAATGTTGTACAACTGCTCTGAAACACTGGAGTTTTCCTCAGCATTTGTAAAAGGGTGAGCTGGCATGAACGCAGCAGGCAGTGCCAGAAGCTTGCCCTGCCCTCGTGTTGCAGCCAGAGTGTCCCCATCCAGCACAGGAGGAAAACCAGCAGGGGCAGGAGAGCAGGCAGTGTTGGCTGCTTTTTAAGAATTAATTTTCCATAGTCAGTTAAAGTTGGGAAAAAATCTGGGCTATCTCTAAGTAAATAATAATAATCAAACAATTGGCCCCTTGGGAGAAGTTGCCTTCCATAAAGATGTTAATTAGCACAGAAACCGAGCTGTGGAGTCTGGAGGCAGCCTTTGAAACTGGTATGATTCGGTGACTCTGGCACAAAATGCATGCATTTCCTGTGTTTATCTTATGGGGGTTTCCCCCCTTTCTCCACTGAACCATGAAGGTTGTAGGGGCTGTTTGGCTCAGCACAGTAATGAATGCCACCATCACCCCTCAACAGCACCGGAGCAGGTGGCTCCGCACAACACGGCTCTGCACAATGCCCCTACATCCAGGCAGGCATCTGCAGGTGTTGTGTCCCAACAGCAGCATTCAGAGAGGGCTCCTTTGCACCTGCCCGTGGGTGCACTTCGGTGCTGCCACCAAAACCACCACTTTGGGTTTCATAATAATCCTGGGAACAGACACCAAAACTGGGTTAATTTTCTTGCCCTGCACGTGCATCTGCCATCATCCTGGGGCAAAACACAGCCTTGGTGCTGGTGCCACCACCAGTGTCCCCACGCCTGTGCTGGTGCCTACTCTTCTTCCTGTCCTTCGTCACCCATCTTCCCCCTCAACTCGATGACAGCAGGATGTGCCACCACCAGTGTCCCCAGGGTCCCTTGTGTCAAGCTGAGCCGGGCGCCTTCAGGCTGTCCTTCAGGCCAGCTGTGGCTGGGCTTGGGTGCTGGAGCTGTGACAGGGATGCTCCAGGCAATGTGCCCCCTGCCAGCACTGTTGCCTCTCCCAGCCTTCCTTTGGGCAGGACTGAAAGGGAGGGTTCTCTGCCCTCTCTGGCCACCATTGCCAATGGCACCTTCCTCCCCGATGCTGCTGTTCCTGCACGCTAGGGCCTGCAGCTTCCCCTGCAGCCGCAGCCAGCAGTGTTGGCTGGGAGGTGGAGGCTGGTAGAGAGCCTTTGACATGCTGACAAAAATCGTCAAATGTCCCTGAAATCTCATCTCAGGAGAGCCAACAGCCCTTGGGCTCCTGCTTTGCATGGCCAGGGTGTTTTGGAGCCATTCACCTTCGTTGTAAGGACAGCAGCAGAGTCAGCTCACCTCTGGCACATGCATCGTGTAAGAGATGATGTTAAGCATGAAGAGTGAAGGAGGAGGGAGCCTTGTGGGAGACCCTGAATTAGCAGGACATGAGCCAAGGGTTTGGGGGTTTTAGGGTGTGTGCATGAGGCAGCAACAGGCTCTGTCAGCATCCTTTGATGTGAGCATGCTCATGCCCATGATAATGCTGGAGCCTTCCCAGTGTGCCCCTCTACAGCCTTTCATTCTGTGTTCCTGATGATTGCAACAGTGGATGGATCTGCCACATTTTTCAGGTCTGATAACATGGCTCTGAGGACAGGCAGGGAAAGATGGCAGTGGTATGAAGTGGACTCAGGGAGGGGCAGTTTGGTTTGCACATCCCGACGTTGGTGCCGCGTGCCTGGGGACTGCCAGCCTCGTGCTGCCACCGTGCTGGGGCTCAGCGGGGATTGCTTCACCATCATGGTGGCACTGCTCCCTTTCTCCCCCCTCCCCTGCTGCCGCAGCATCCCCGAGTCACCCCATTCCCAGCCACACAGCAGGTCTGGGCTTGGCGGTGCTGCTGGGGGCTCTGGGGGGCCCGCAGGCTGGCACACGCACGCGTGCTCTAGCACAGGGGGAAAAACTTGAAGTCAAATGTCTGAAAGTCAGATCCCTTTTTAGTATGAATTTGCTGTATCTCATTCTAAGCACTAATTCCAATTTAATTGCAAGTGGCCTGAAGCCTCTTCAATAGGAGTAACAAATGGTTTGATTTTGTAAACTTCATCAGACTGCATTTTAAATGCGACACACTAGCCCGGCTCGAATGCCAATGAAGCACTGAAGTAGCTCTCTGTTTACTAATTATCCGTTTTTACTTCAAGCCACGCTGGCTGGCTTGTCTGATTAAATCGGATTTGTGGGATAGAGAACAGCTAGCAGAGTTTTCTCTATAGTAAACGAGATTGAAACTATGGCCCGCCTGGCTGCACACTGTAAATTATATTTCCTTTTAAAGGGGACGTGTCGCCTTTCTCCTGCGGTGCACCTCCCGCATCCATAACTCCACCAGAGCCCAGTGCCGAGGGAGACCCACCCCACCCTGCCTCTCTCACCCGTCGCCACGCCGGTTTTTAGTTTAATTCCTGCTCTGGCAGAGGCAGCGGGTGGGGGGCGGTGCCGCGCTCGACGCCGCGGAGCTGCAGCATCGCTCGCTGTGACTCGGACGGGGCGCGCTGTCACACGTCGCATCTTGCTCGTCATCACGTCTCTGGCGATTGCGCTGCTTTGGGATCAAGCTGCTGGAGAACAGGGATGTGCACCTCCAGGCTTGCAGCCACAGGGTTTTCCCTCCCTCCGTCAAGCATCCCTCCCCTAAAAATCTGTTGTGGGACCACCTCCTAGTTAAAAAGGCCCTGCGAACTGTGGCCAACATGCTTACCAAAAGAGCATCTAACACCCAAATCACTCCGACTTCCACCTCAGAACCCTGTGGCAGTGCTAACAGCTGCCACACTAGTGGCTTTCAGCTCCTGGCACAGCACTGGGTCTGGCAGGGACACCGAAACCAGGGACAGTGGGCAAAGGTGGCAGCTGAACACAGCGTGCGGGGCTGCGCTTAAACCTCCCCAGTTGCTAAGACTTCAATTCTGTGAGCTTGACCTATGCCGCCCCCTCCCTCAGTATCTATCTTTGAGCCTGGGGGCTTTTATATTTTAATTTGCTTTTGAACGTCCTGCAAAATTAATGGCGCGCTCGGGGCCATTGTGCAGTGTACAGTAGAGGGAAGGGCCGTCGGCGCCCGCCGAGAGCCAGCGCGTTTCCCGGGGAATGAATTGCTCGCCCGCCTTCACCCCTTTTAATTGTTGACAGTAAAAAGCATTTAAATGCTGCTTAATTTGTAATCATCTTCCTGCAAAAAGGGGAGAAACCATTAAAATGTCAGGGAAATGAATAAATCCGTCTCTCACTGATTTGGGGTGGCAGCATTTCTTTATCAGGGGTGATTTTTCTTCCGATGGCTGAGGGCTGGCTTGGGGCTTCTGTGGCTGGAGCCCAAGGATGCATGCATTCAAGGGCTGAGTCCTGTGTCGCCCAGTGTGGCACCCTACCAAGTGTTTTGCCATTTTTTCCCGCTTCCCATTCTCTCTCCAAAGGTGTGACATAGTTGACATGTAGCTTAAAAAAAAAATAAACTACTTGAAGACCGGCAGTGGGACGGTGCCCAGCAGACTCCCAGCGTGCTGCCTGCCGCGCCCCTTAGCTGCTGGAGAGTGTCATCTGCGGAGCCTCAGGGCTGGGAGCAAGGGGTGCCTGAGCTCCGTGCTCCATGTCCCACTGCTGGGCTCAATGCTGGGATGCGGGGCCATCTCCCACATCCTCCACCTCCGTGCCCGGCTGGTATCAGCCTTTGTGTCACGCAGATGCTCTGCTCTTGGAGCACAACTGGAACCGGGTGCCTCCACAGGCCATGCCGGTACACACTGACCTCCCAGTCTGGGGTATTTATTTA
>VZTE01005332.1:310929-331091 GCA_013397775.1 Eulacestoma nigropectus | reverse complement strand
TTTTTTTTTTTTTTTTTTTTCCCTTTTTTTTTTTTTTTTTTTTGTCTCAGGAGCGTTTTGTCCGCAGCTGCGTGGGGGGCACATGAGCCCACAACCCCCCTGGGTAAATCCCTGCAGAGGGAGAAAGGCAGCTCCCGTGCGGGGCCACTTCTCTTGCAGCTTTTATTCCCATTTCACTCGGGTTTTTTTTCAGATTTCGGAGCATTTTTGGGTAGCCCAGTGCAAGGCTGGGATTGAGCATCCCCCCAGGCAGCTCCTGCATCTCCAGCAGGACAGAGCTGGCCTTGGTGTGCCACCACACCTGGGTGGGTGATGGCACAATGCCAGAGCAGGTGATGGTGTGAGCCGAGATGCTCTCCGGGATGCCTATTGCCCATGGTTCCCACGCTGGAGGTGTGGGTCTGCCCAGGAGCATCCTTCCCTGTCACCTGCCTGCGTGCCGGGCAGGACCGTGATGCTGCCCACCATTTCCCTGCCCCATGGTGCTGTGGTCCTGGTGGTCTCCCCAGGGTTGGTTTTGGCAGTGTGGCAAGTAGCCCTCTGCCCCTGCTGTTCCTGAAGGCTGCACAGATCTATTGGTTACCTTGAACATCTTGTGCTGCTAATGAATTGCTAATACAATTTTCTAGCTAATTTTATTTCCGTAGTCCTCACATTTTAATGTCTCAAAAAAAGCGAGCATTTATTTGCTTAATCTCCCTGCGTAATACAATTTGCAGTGACTCACAGTTCTGAACTATCAGCTATGCATAAGCAAAAACAAACTGTTTAACAGCACAGAGGTCTGAGATGTTTATGGACAGGGTACAAGCACCTGGGTTGGGGTTTTGTCCCTGTTGTGTTGCTGCAGCCGGGTTTGTACCCATGAGTGATGGTATGGAGCCTGGAACTGCGTTGGGGCTCGGGGTCACCCACAGCACAAGGGGTGGGTGCGTCGCTCTCTCGCATCCTGCCTCCTGCTCCCCAGAGCAGCTTCGTGGGGCGCTCCTTGGGATCTCCTTTCCCCTGGGCATCACAAGGTCTGAGCTCAGCAACTCTCAGGGGTGTGTGGGGGTGCAGTGATCACCCAACAGCTGCCTTGTGTTTGGGCATCTCTCGGCATCGCCGGGGCTACCAGCTGCCTCCAGTGCAGTAAGAGCCACTTGTCCTCTTCAGCTGTTCCCCTCAGAGGGCCAGTGTCAGCAGGGTCGGGGTGGCCAGGGTCCTGCTGTTGGGACTCCCAATGACACCCAGAGCCCCACAGCTCTTGGGGTCCCTTCTGCTGCCAGACCATCCCTGCTGCCATGTGGGACGAGGCACCCCCACACAGTGGGGTGATGGGACAGCAGGCTGGGGGTCCTGGGTGCCAGGCAGTGCTTAAGCAGGGTCTCTCCCTCTCCCACAGGTACAGACATGGCCGTTTTCTGCCTGCTGTGTGGGAAGCGGTTCCAGACACAGAGCGCCCTGCAGCAGCACATGGAGGTGCACGCCGGGGTGCGCAGCTACATCTGCAGCGAGTGCAACCGCACCTTCCCCAGCCACACCGCACTCAAGAGGCACCTGCGCTCCCACACAGGTACAGCGGCACCACCGTGGGGACTCGGGGCTGGGGCAGCCGGGACATGCTCCTTCCCCGTGTGTAAAAAAGAAATAGGGGGAAGAAAGCTGATTTGTATTAAAAGCGTGGAGGTGACTGAAGTGGCTTGGATTTGAAAAACAAAACAGAAAAAAAAAAAGTTGCGTGTAATAAGTTGATCCGGTCTGAGGTGGCACGTGACTTTCTTAGGGGGTGTGCGATCATATCTGCCTCATCAGCTTACGGCGGTAGATGCACATAATCAGCTGGTGCTCGGCCCTAATGGGATTAGGGCGACCTGCGCTACGTGTAGCTGGTGCTGCCATGGCCCCACTGGAGCAGGGCTTGGCTGCAGGATTGCGGGGCGGGAGAGCACGGCTTGGCCGCCTTACACCGTGTCCTCAAAGTGCCCGCACCATGTCCTCAGCTCCTCCAACGGCATCCCTGGGCAGCTCTGTGGTCCCGGCCACACCATCAGCACCTTCATTCAGGGCCAGTCAGAAAACACCCCTATCTGATTCTTGGGGGATGAGCAGGGTTGTGCAGGATCACAGCCAGTGCCACGGCTCCTCACAGCTGCCTGGGTGAAGCATTCCTCACCCATCCTTTGCCCACACAAGTGGGAGGCTCATACACCCTCCTTGACAGCACTGCTGTTGCTGACAGGGAACAAAATGTGTGCTGAGCGAGGATGCCCCTTCTTTCTCTTGTCAGGCAGGGGGCATGCACACAATCTCCAAAAGGGATGTAAAGGTGGCTGCTGGGGGTTGTGCGGGTGGTGTCACAGAGGGTCGCTCTGTCCAGGCTGTGGCTGGCAGCTGCCATACCCACACGTGGGCTAGGGGTCCCGATGTGGGAAACGGGAATCCTGTGTCGATGATAAGCATGTTAATGCTGAGCGCTGGAGCTATTTATAGCCAGTAATCCGGTGACCTGGGCTGCGGGTCGGGCTGCGCGTGTCCCAGCCCAACCTCTGCTGCTTTAGTAGCTCCCGGCTGTGAAAAAACACTGGGATCATCGGTGCTTTAGGAGCATTTAATCGTGCCATGTGGTGCCATCCTGCACAGCTGCAGGATGCTCCCTCTTCTCCCAGGGCCAGGGTGCTCCATGGGCTCAGGCTCCCCTGAAAAGTGGGCGGGTGGAAATGCTGGCTGCCTCTGGCTGCAAAATTGCTGTCTTTGACTGTAGCACCAAAAGCCAAAGTGGCAGTTTGGAGCTGGGCACGGGGAGGGGAAACTCAACACAGTGTCCACAGGCACCGCCTGCATTGCCTTTGGAGGGGGGCTCTGAACTGCATCCCGAGCATCCTCCTCCCCGCAGGTGCCCAGGCAGCAGCTGTGGGAGGGGGTGAGGGGCTGCAGGGCTGGGCTGCGGCAAATGGGGAGAGAGTAAAATACCATTTTAAAGAGGAAGCGAAAGCACAGGCATGTGAGTATATAACGAGAAGGACAATTTATGCCCAGGCACGAGTGCAGTTTGACACGGGGATAATGAAAAAACGTAGGTCATTGTGGATGACTTAAGCCTTCACAGCTGAAGAAAATGTATGAAATGCGGGGAACATTACACGCTTGGCAGCTCCGCACATCTGCAGCAGGACAAGTGAAATACAGTTCACCATTCTTTACCATAAACTGTGCTTGTAGGATATGCGGCACAGAGAAATTGTAATTACAGTGACAAGACAAATCAGTAATATTTAAATATTCATGAACAAAGTCTCGGACGATCAATCTATCTTTATTGTCCTTGCCTTCGCGGCTGTAATAAATAAGTAGCTGGAGCCCTCACCTTTCCTTCAAATCATTCTGCCTTTGGTGCCGAACCAGAGTTCATTTATCAGCCGCCTGGTCTGGAGTGTGGGAGATGCCCAGGGCTGGGCCTGTGCCGGTGCTGCTGGGTGAAAAACCTGGAAATTGGTGGCAGGAGTGTTGCAGCATGCTCCAGTCTCTCTACCGTGCTGCGGACCCAAGCATCCCCTCTGTACGGGCACAAAGGGACCAGGACACTGCGCTGGGGAGACAGGGATGCTCTGTCCTCAGGATGGCGCTGGGTGCCCGGGGTAGAAAGGCTGGGGAGCTGGTTTGGTGTGGCACAGCGGTCACGGCAGCCCTGACCCCCATGTGTGCTTGCAGGCGACCACCCCTACGAGTGTGAGTTCTGCGGCAGCTGCTTCCGGGACGAGAGCACGCTGAAGGGCCACAAGCGCATCCACACTGGTGAGAAGCCCTATGAATGCAACGGCTGTGGCAAGAAGTTCAGCCTCAAGCACCAGCTGGAGACCCACTACCGGGTCCACACAGGTACACGCTGGGGTGTCTGTGGTGAGGCTGGCAATGCCAGACCGGTCCCCCGGCAGAAATGCTGGCACGTGGACCAGGGCAGCAGCCAGGGATAATGAACCCCCCGCCCTGGATGCGCCGGCACGTAACTATTGTAAATAGGGGATCAATAGTCACATCGGTACTGCTGTTCATTACTTGGTTATCGGCTGTGCCCGCAGCGGCAGCATCGATGCCGGGCAGTTGATTAGCACCTGGAGGCCCTGAGCTCCCACTGACACCCCTGTATCCCCGTCTCCCACAGGCGAGAAGCCGTTTGAGTGCAAGCTGTGCCACCAGCGCTCCCGGGACTACTCGGCCATGATCAAACACCTTCGGACCCACAATGGTGCTTCCCCCTACCAGTGCACCATCTGCCTGGAGTACTGCCCCAGCCTCTCCGCCATGCAGAAGCACATGAAGGGCCACAAACCAGAGGAGATCCCCACCGACTGGCGGATAGAGAAGACCTATCTCTACCTCTGCTATGTCTAAGGGAGGAGGCACAGGGGCAGCAGGGCCAAGTGGCAGATGACTGGGCAAAAAAATCCCACCAAACCCGCAGCATCCATGGCCTTGTTTGTTTTCAGTTCTCATTCGTTTCTTCTCGACGGAAGGATCCTGCAGCTCATGCCGGAGCGAGGGATGCATCAGCCCCTTCCCCAGCCCCATCCACACTGCTGTCCCAGCTGCTCATGCGCCTGCTACCCTCGCACCCTTGCTGCAGGGCAGATTTCACCCTTTGCAACCCCCAGCCAGCCCCTCCATCACCCTTAGCGTTGGCCACTGGTGCTGCTGGGAAGACCATGTGGTAAAGAGGCGCTCCCCTGAAAGTGTGCGTTCAGCCAGTGCTCTGGGAAGGCTTTGATTCCTGGTGTCCTCTGTCACTGCGTAGACCCTGCTGTGGATGCCCTGCAGAAGACCTGAGCTCCCATGTGGGGCTTGGGCCCCGTTCTGGCAGGTTCTCATGCTCCCAGGCTGTGGCATCACAGGCAGGAGAGCACAGTGCCCTGTGAGCCACAAGTGCTTTGGCAAGAGTGTCCTGGGGGGATCCTGGCCAGAGGAGGGTCTTTGGGGCAGGGAGCTGGCTGTGAGCCAGGCTGCCTTGAGGTGTTGCCTGGTGTCCGGGTGGGCTCAAGGGGCACAGGAGGCTGCTGCTCTCCCCATGACCAAAGACCTCTCTATGCATTTCTCCCTCCTTCCCTGCCTTCCCGGGGCAAGGTTGAAGCCCCCCATGGGGAGATGCAGTTGGTTTGGTGATGTGCAGTCAGTGCCAGTGTTGGGGCTGTTAGTATGTGGCATCACTCCAAATGCAGGGATCCTCCTTTCTTCTGCTGATTTGGGGCACCTGGAAGGTGCCAAGTGTGGGGTTTTTTGCCCAGCCCTCAGCCGCAGGAGCCCACAAGCAAGGGGTGCCCAGTGGCAGGCGGCTTTGCTCGCCGCTTTTTTTGCTTTTTGTTTGGGTTTTTTTGAACTTTCTTTTGGAATATTTCCACATTTAGCACATTTTACTTGAAATTACCTCATTTTTTTATGACCTCATGAGCTTTTATTGATTTGGGAGGGACAGGGGGCGGCATGGCTGGGGCAGCATGGCTGGGGTGCACCAGCCACATGCCCAGCATTGGTGGTGGAGAGGTGGTGGGGCAGTGGTGTCCCTGCCAGCCTCCTGTTGTGCATTATCCTTACCAAAACTGGTATTTTTTGCCTGGCCCCATGGGGCTGGGGGTGTTGGTTCTGAAGCTACCTCTTGTGTTCGTTTTTGTTGTGTTTCTCCTGCGCAGCCGCGGGCTTGGTGGTTCCATCCCGTGGCTCTTTTTTTGTCGTTTTGCTGCGTTTGGGTGAAAAGGGGGGAAGAGGAGTTGGGGGGAGTGGGACAGTGTCTGGATACAGTTTGGAGGGACACTGATGGCCCCTCTGGGTTTGGGGTGCCCGTCCCATCTCTCCTGGTGCCAAGCAGGGATACAGCTGTGGGAGCAGCATCCTCCCTCGCGCCCTAGTCCGGCTTTGCACGTGCGTGTGCCTCTGCGCTTGGGACCGTTGCTGCTCTGCGCAGGGTGGACACCGCTGCTGTACAATCCGGGATGTGACTGTGGAGAACGGCTCATTTAATTGTTGTGCCTAAGAAAATAACAGAAAAAATATTAAGAAGAGAAAACAGTTCTTTCACACAGAAAGTTGCTGCAATTTCTGGCATGTGCGTGGCAGGCCCCCGTGGTGTCCTGGCACTGCCAGACGCAGGTGCCATGGTGCCATGGAGCACATGGCCGAGCTCATGTGGCTCTTTTTTTTCTTTGCTTTAACCTCCCCTTCCATCTCACCATCCCTCTCCCTCAGAGGCACAGCCCCCACTGCAGCAGTGTTGGGGTCAGCATTGGAATGATGCTGCCGTATCCTGGGCGCACATCCCTGCACTGTTTGCTGTGGCGCAGCCCCCGCCACCCCTCCATATATATATATAAGTATATATATGTGTATCATAGCAGTGAGGACCAAGTGCCGTATGGGGCCCCGTGGTCCCGGGCTCCCTCTCCCCTGGCTTGTTGTCAGTGTTGTGAGCGCCCGCCTGCCCGTCCCGTTGCTCTGTGTTGCCGCTCGTGGTTCGGGTCCGTCGCTGTCCTCGTTCCGTCTACCTCAGCACCTCTCTGAGCCCGGGCGCAGAAGGTGCCCAAGTTCCCCTTCGGTTTTCTCAGAGTATCTATCAGCTCCTATTTTTTGTATGACTTTTCCTGTCTCCCCTCGCCGTTCGCTCCCCTGCGGTTCCGCTTGCAAGTCCTCTCTCTGTCCTCTAGCCACAGATGCCGTTAGCTAAAAGTTTCCTGAAAAATAAAGAAAAAGAAAAAAAAAAAACCAGTTGTGGTGTCTCCTAGTTGCAGCTCTCCGCATCTGCCTTCGTCCTGTGTAGATTCAGATGCATTTCTTTGTAAGACTTCAGTGTTTCTGACAGAGGAAAAAAAAAAGACAAAAAAAAGAGAATATACTGCTGCAGGTTTTTTTCTCTCCATGTGTCACTAAGTGAAGTTTGTGCCTTCTATAGCAAAGAGAATATTTTTTACATCCTACTAACGGTAGATTTTTTTGTAGTAAACATTTTTTGTATTTTTATTTATAAGTCTCATAAGGAAAATAGCAATGTTCAGTTGTATACCTTGAATCTGCAGTTAGAAAACAAAAAAACTACCAATAAAGTTTATTCTGTTGTCTCGGCCTGCTGTCTCCCGTTCCTGTGCCTGCCGAGAGGAGGAGGAGGAGGAGGAGGAGGAAGGATGCATCCCACCAGCTTGGGGTGAGCTGTGCGGGTACCCATGGTGGTGAGTTTGGGCGTGCCTGCTCCGAGGGGGAATTGGAGAGGTCCTATCCCTAAACCAGCCCCAGTGGGCGGGGGTCTCCCTGGAATGTCAATGTCCCCATGGACAGGGAGCATCCACAGCATGCTGCCTGTGCTGCTGCCTGCCCGTGTGGCTCACCAGGGAGCAGAGCAAGTTTGCCTCAATGAAAGTGAACTCGTTCATTTAAACCTGCCTGCAGAGCCGTCCGGCCCCCCGCTGCGTTAATTATCCTGTAGTTCCCGACTGATTGCTGTACACTAAGCTTAAGCCCTCCTTTATTTATTTACTGACTACATTAACAGCAGCGCCTGCTCTCCTTTTGTGCCGTGGCAAACCGCACAACACCGCACGCCGCAGCTGGGCCAAGTGGGTGCTGCCAGCACCACCCAGCCGTGCCTGTGCCCGACGGGTGCTGCCCACCGCCAGCCTTGGCCTTGTGATGCTATTAGACATTTGTTACAGCACAGCTGGAGTCACCAAGTGCAGAGCATAATTTCGTTTTTCCCGGGGATGGATGGCATGTGCCAGAGTCGAGGCCAGGCTCATCCCCTGCCCCAGCATTTCCCAGCAGGTTTGAGGGGCTGCATGTCCATTCCAAGGTCCTGATGGTGGTCCTGCCTCCCCCAGTCCACCCCAACACAGCTCTTCCAGGAAGGCTTTGGGCAAGTGGTGAGGAACTGGTCCAGGTTTGGGCAAGCAGAGGCAGTCCCACTGTGAGCAACCTGCGGGCTGCAGCGCCCCAGGAGAAGGGGGGGCAAAGCCCCTCGCCGGCGTTCAGCCTGGCACAAAAGCGTTGTTATAATAACGGGGAAATCGCGGTAGGACCGGGCCTTTGTGTGCACGCTCGCACAGCAGCTGGGAGCGATTATGCTGCAACAATGTTCTGTTCCATCAACATTATGTCCTCATTAAACCTTTATTAGGAGATTAGATTCAGATTTATTGATTTTTTTTTTTTTTAAAGAGGAAAATCCAAGCTCCTCTCAGAGAGATGCCTGGAACTTTTTCCCACATGCAGCAGTTCCCAAAGTAGCAAGAGGGCAAAGGGAGAATCAATCTTTCCTCCAGCACGGGCAACCTGTCCTTCCAGGGGAAAGGACCGCTGAGCTGCGTGAGGAGGTTAGGTTGGGTGCATGATGGCTTCCTAGCACAGGGAGGACAAGGACCAAAACGTTCCATGGGATACAGCAGCACAGGTGAGAATCTTGCAGTGCAGCCCTGGGGGACATCAGGGTCACGGTGGGCAGGAGAGGGAAGGCAAGGCTGGCTCAGGAGTCTTGCTGCCCAGTCCCCCCATCAAACACATGGGCCGGGCGGCATCGCACACCCGGGTCAATGGCCCCATTGGATTTGTCTGTTGGAGCGTTTGATGTTACACGAAGGCAGCTCATTCCAGAGGGTGTTAATTGCCTGCTGCACTGATCAGGTCTGTAGCACCATCGATCTCGGCAGGATCAATGGGCTGATTTAGTGTCTCACGAACTCTTTAACTGGACACCTCATCAATAGGCAGCCACTTACAGACCATCAGCGCATTAGTGCGGGCCGGCGCTGGCAGGAGCCCACTCCACCCATCCTCAGCCCCCGTCACTCAGAGGTAAGTTTTCCTGCAGGTGATGGCTCTGGGATGGTAAGCGGGAGTCTTGTTCTGAGGCTGGTGGGTTTGAGGGCGGATGTATGAGAGCCAGTGGTGGTGTTGACCCACCTGTCCCCCATCACCTGCAGGCCCACTATATGCAGAGATTCTCCTAGGTCATGGGATGGGCCCTTGCAGCATCTGCAGCACTTTCCTCTCCTCTTCGCCTTGTGCCTCTGCCCTGGCAGGGGCAGATCAGCAGCAGGAGCTGGGGACCTACCGCAGCTGTGATGGCAGTCCTGCCCCCGCGCATCTCTCCCAGTACCGCGTGCTCACGGAATCAGTCCCGTTGCCATCCCGCTTTGCCCGCGGCCTGACGCTGGGTCTCTCCCGTTTTGCTGAAACTGCTGAGCACAAGCACGGTGGGGATCTGCTGGGCACGCGTGCCCGGGGGCCCGGGGTAGGGAATAAAGGCAGCATCCGGGGTGAGGGGTAGGGGAGCCGAGGACAGCGAGACCCCTGGGGCGGTGGGGATCCCCCGGGGCAGGGGGGACCCCACCCGGGGCCGGGGACCCCTGGTCGGGAGGCGGCTGGGCCGGGCGGCGGGGCCGCTGTCCGCGGTGCTGAAGCCGCGGCCGTGGCCGGGCCGGGCCGGGGGCGCTGCCGGGGTCGGCAGGGGAAGCATGCAGAGAGGTTTGGGCAGGGTCATGGGGTCCTGGGGGCTCCTGCTCAGCTCCGCCTTCCCGCTGCGGAGCTGAGGGACGTGAGGGATGTGCCCGCCTGGGTCGACAGGCACAGGCGAATCCCAGAGCCAGGGAGAACACGCCAGAGTGAGGTCCCCCCTCCCGCCCTGAACAACGGGCACTGCTCAGGCATCCCGCCACACCGACCAGAGGGTGCCCAGCGTGATGCTGTAAGCCAGGACGGCTGCCAAATACACCCGGAACAGCAGGACATCCAACACGTAGCCCACTTGCAGCCACTCGCGGGCGACATCACGGAATTCCTCGCGTTTCTCCAGGAGCTGGCGGATAGCCGTGGTCTCGCGCAGAACCTCCTGCAGTGCTGCTAAGCCCTCTGTCCGGCCAGCAAAGGCCAGTGTGGACCTCGTGCCCCCCACTGCCCCGCACTCCCGGGGGTCCTCACAGCCGTAGGGGGTCAGCTTGGCTAAGGGATCAAAAGAAGCAAATGTGAAAAACCTATTAAGCTGGGGAACTGGGATTTCTGAGGGTGAACTAGGCACCCGGTTCACCATACAAACAGTGGCTATGATGGTGTTGATGGCTACAGAGCACCTAGACTCCTTCAGATCCCACAGGCCCTCTGTGCAACCCTTACCTGTGCTGTCATTGTTCTCCACCTGCCTGGAGATTTCCAAGCTTTGTGTCCTGCTTTGGCTGAATTTCTTCCTGTCCCGGACGCAGAGCAGGATGGTGGCTCGTTCCAGCAGCAGGTGTTTCACCCACTCAGGGACATGGGGTTGCAGGTCTTGCTTGTGCACCAGGCGCACGATCAGGATGGTCTCCGCCAGGCTGATGACGAGCAGTGCCATGCACACCACAAAGTAGATGCCTGCAGAGGCATCAGTGAGGTGAGTGACCTGCAAAGGCTCAGGCACAGAGCACAGGCCCAAGCAAATCCTCCCTGCTCAACTCTCAGGGCCCTGTGGTCTCTGCTCACGACTGCCGCGGCAGCTGGATAGGCGCGTAGAACCACCGTACCTATCAACGGGGTGCCGACGGCAGTAGCTGGCAATGTGTCCGATACAATAATGAGGAAAACTGAGTAGCCCAGCAGGAGAGTGATCTTGAAAGAGACCCTCTCACCACTGTGGGGAGGCAGGTAGAAGCCCACAATGTCCATAACCATCAGGAAGATGCTGGGGAGCAACAGGCTGACAGTGTAGAAGAGGGGGCGTCTCCGGATGACCACCTGCAGGACAGAGAGACAGAAAAGGCTGTGAAGGGTTGAAAGGAGGCCTTTAGCTGGTGTGGCTCTTTACCAAGGCAGGTGAGGATGGTGGGAGGCACTAAGGTGAGCCAGAGGAAGGGCCCCCTATCGGGAGCCTCCCACCTGCAGGCAGGAGCTGCAGCACAGAGCAGCGACAGGGATGGGGCAAGACCCTTCCCCCGTGCCGCATCCCCGAGAAACACGGTGGCCAAAGGCTCTTACGTAGAACTTCATCTCAGCATAGCTGTCACTGCTCTTGACACTGAACTCCTGGAAGCGGCTGAGGACGTAGAGCAGCTCCCATTCGCCCTGGTTCATGAAGACGCTTCGGTCGAACTTGACGAGCTCCGGCTGACGCCACAGCGAGAGGTTGATATCACGAACTGGGGGGGCGGAGGAGAGGTCAGAACTAGGGGTGCCCTGCCCAAAGCGCCGGCAACTGCCGGCACCTCCACACCGGGCTGCGTGCGTGCCCTCCCTGCACGCTTCCCCGATCCGCTGGGGCCATCTAGAGGGACGAGTTGCCTTCTGCACGGAGCTCCGGCCCAGCAGAGGTCCTGCCCGCTCCCTCGAGTCCCCCAGCCGTGGGCGTCCCGGCACTCACTGTGGTGCAGCCAGCTGGTGAAGGTGAGCGAGCAGTTCTGGACGTCGAAGGGGAAGCTGTAGATGTCCAGGCTGCAGGCGGTCATCACCTGGATGGGTTTGAGGTTCTGCACCTCCCCGTGATGGCTGACATAAACATAGGGGACGTGCGGGGACTTTCCAACATCCACACTGGGGGACATGAGGGACAGAGATGTGGGCTGGAGAGCACTCTGGGCAGGGGTTCCTTCTGCCAAGTAGCATTTCAGGGAGGAACTGCCCAAGGGACAGGGATTTGCCCCCTGTTCTGCTTTTTTGGTAATATCCTTGCAGGCATTTCTGCCTGGCATCACCTCTTCCCAGACTGCTGCTTTCTCCCAGCCCGAGAATTGTCTGTGTCATTGTCCCAGAACCCTCAGGAGCCAGTGGGAGCAACTTAAATCCCCACAGAGTGGGAAGGACACCAGACAGCTTCATGGGAAGGGCCAGCAGCTCTGCAGCTGCCCTTGCATTGTACTGTCTTCACAAAGCCTTTCTCCTGGTATCTGGATCTCACCCCCAGCACAGTGAGGGTAATTACCAACGGTTGTGGTTAGCCAGCATTGGAAATGGCCCAACTGCTGAGCCAATCCCCATCTGCAGCTCCCTGATGTGGAGAGGCTGCCAGCTCTGTGCCAGGAATACAAAGCATGGTGGTACGTGCCCATGGTGGGCGGGGGAGTTCCACACCCAAGCTATCTCCCTCCACACTTTGGCTGCACTCACAACTCATTGATGAGGATGTCGGGCACCCAGATGCTCTCTACAGGGAGGGAGATCTGCGTCAAGTTGTCGAAGCGAGCTGGGTCCCACTTGAGGAACTCATCTGTCCAGTGCTGGGGACAAGGGAGAGGGGACTTGGTGGGTGAGGTCCTTCCGCTCTGCCAGCACACAGACCCCAGACTAGCACCAAGCAATCTTCCCACCCATGGGAGGGAGGGAAGACTTATCCCTCAGCTCACACAACACTCAACAGTGCAAAACATGGAGCGTGAAAGCTGAGCCTTGAGGTTCATGTGCTACAGAGGTCTCACCAGCCCCCAGGATGGGTTTCCCCTCAGTGCTCTCCTGCAGGACTGCATGCTTCTCCCACAGGAAAACATGGGGTTTTGGGGGTGCTTGACCCTGGGGGGGGCCAGCAAGGAAGGGGCGAGGTTTCACGGCTACTCACCTGCCTGTACCAGATGTAGGTGGTCAGCACCTGGTTCTTCTCATCCTGTGGGAAGATGAGGACACAGTGTCAGAACCAAGACATTGACACTTGGGAAGATGGGCAGAGCATGCTGGAAGGATGTTGCATGCCAGGTACCATTCCCCTCCCTGTGGACATATGCGGAATGGGAGCAGAAGACTCACCACACTGAGGATGGCGTAGACCATGAGGTCGATGGCCACGTTAGTGGTCGTTCGCCAGTCCCGCACAGGCCGGCTGCCCTTCTGGTAGTGGGCCAGGAGGTAGTGGGACAGGCGGCGCAGGGTGGGCTCAGACGGCTCTGGCATCCGGCCCCCACGCTGGGTACCTGCTTAGCAGAGGGAGGAAGGGAGGGAGCGAGGGAGGCTGCTCGCACTGGGGCAGCGGCTGCCGTCACTCTGTGGTGTGCCATGGATTGCGGGATGCTGCCGGCTGCCAGCCCTCAATTACCAGTTGGGGTTTCTCATCCAAGTTATACAAGAGCATCCTGATGGGAAACAAGCCTGGCCACCAGAACCATCACCTAATATGTTACTGATAGCCTGTGCTGTGCAGGTGGTCAGTGCTGTGACCTTCCCCAGCCTCAGAGGGCACAGCTGCCAGCCTCTGCCTTTCTGGACAGGTGCCAGGACAGGGGCAGCAGGGACCACGAGGGACACACTGCCCCTGGGTAAGTTGCATACCATTCACTCCCTCCAGGGACATTTCTTTGCTCAGCAGGTGGAGGCAGTGAAGGTTAGAGATGAAGCAGGATGCTAAATTCATTTATTAGGTATCTTGGTGTTTGCTTCCTGTGAAAACAGTCCCTTGACTGGTGACAGCAGCATCAGTCGAGGCCAAATTGCTTTCAGCACCATGCCCTCACTGCCAGGCAGCTGGAATGCCAGGCAGCTGGAGCACCACAGCTGGGCCAGGGCAGCAGTGCTACACTTGTGGCTGTGCTCGGCAGCACACCCGGCCCCAGAGTCCAATTCCAGCATAATGGAAGAGACTAATTGGAATGGATCTACAGGAACTTGGGAAAAGCTGCTGGAAGGGAATTTTATTCTGTATTTTAAGCTAAAAAAAGAAAAAGCAGCAGCCTCAGCCCCTCTGACATTGCTCATGAGCGGTAATACTGGGGAGCCAGCCGGGTGCATGATGCTCGCCCAGGCAGGCATGAACCGACAGAGGCAGCGAGATGGGGGAGCGGGGAGGAAATACAGGTGCTGCCATCACCACAGCTTGGGCCAAGTGGCCTTTCCTGCTGCAGCTGGTGGCAGCTGCCTCATGCTTGCACTCCTCCTCACACCTTATCCTCCTTACATCCACGCCACCCAGATCTGCGTCAGGATGCTTTGGCAGCAGGGAAATGGCTTTGCAGAGGGAGGACTGGGCTGGGTTCACCTCAGATGCTCTTTGCCTCTGCTCCAGACACCGTGCTGGTCTGCCCAGCCCAAATCTGTGCCAGGGCTGTGCTGGCAACTCACCTGGTGCAACTCAGCACAACCCTGGCACAGCCCTAACACATGGGGATCTGTCTGCACAGCCCTTCCTGCCTCCTGGCCAGCATTGCCAGGGTAAGAGTATCACTGCTCCCACTCTTTTTCTGCCACCTTTGATGTGCTAACGGTGGGAGAAGGTTTGGGAGTTGGGTGACAGGAGCTACATGACCTATCCAGAGATTTGAGTGACTAGCCTGCTGAACACTTTCAGCTGTGCTGGTGCAAAACAGCACAAGGATTTTTGTGCTATTTCCCAGGAATATTAGATGAGAAAATAACAATGGAATAACAAGGAAATATGTTGGCCATCCATTTTGCACTGCACAGAGCTGCAATTACAAACTATAGGCACAGCAACATGCCCAAAATCCAGCTCTAGGTTATGAGGGACTAAGCATTATATTGGAGAAAGCCCTTCATCGGGCAGGGGGCTCGGGCAGCACCTCTCAAGCAGTGGGGTGCAGGCAGGAGACCCCCATGTCTCTCTCTGTCCTCAGGGCTGGCTCTCGGCACAGCTCCAGAGTACCTCAAGACCCCGCAGTGATGAACCCACAGCGCAGAGCTGGGTTCTAACGCCACCTTGCCTTGCTGCCAGTGCTACCCAGGCAGGGTGCACCTTCAGGCTCCGCACCGGAGCTCTCCCATGCTCCAGCTTCTCCCAGGTTTGTCACTTCCCAATAGCACGAAGGCTCCCTAAAAAGCAGCCTTTGCCTGCCCCTCAGCGCGGCTCAGGTTCTGGGAAGCTGCTGCTCCGTGCCAGGAGCAACCCGCTCTGCCTCAGCTCCCCAGCCCTGCCCACGGGTCCCTCACCTTACCTGGGCTCTGCAGCGTCGAGGCCAGCGGCAGCAGGGCCAGGAGCGCCCCGAGAGCCGTGGGCACCATGGATCCGCTGGCTCCAGCCGCCGCCGGCTCGGCAGAGGACTGAGCGGAGCAGGGAGGCAGGCGGCACTCGTATGGCTTTCCCCCCGCCGTCGGGTTTTTGAGAACGCCCAATTAATCTCGCGATCAGCCTCTCCCGCTGCATCAAGTTTCAGGCTGGGAGGATGCGAGAGGGGCCCACCCAGCTATCCCCCCACCCCCGCCCAGCTTCCAAAGAGCTTCCCCGTCCTCTGCCCAGGTGCCTGGTTGTGGCAAAGCAGGTTTTGGGGTACAAGCATCATGCCCATGTGCAGTGGGGGGCACGATGGGGAGAGAGGGTGCTGCAGGTGCCAGCGCTGCGCCAGGAGACCCTCAGCAGATGGAAAGACGGGGGAAACCCTCTGAGAGGCAGGAGAGGGGAGCCTGTCCAGAGATGTGGTACTGACACAAGGGGGGTTTCCATCAGCAGGGGAATAGGGAGCTCTGGAGGTACCGGGCTCCCGTTCACACCCTGCGGCAGGTGGGTCTGTCCCACTGACAGTGACTCTGACAGTCGCAGGTGGGGGCAGCATGTGAAGCCAGCTGTTGGCACCCTTGCCTGGGGCAGCAGCTTTCCCTCAAACCCTCGGACCTGCACCTACACTGGGATCTGTTTTCACCGCAGCAATTTGCATTTGCTGTAAATTTCAGCAAAGTGCTTCCTACTGGTTTCAGTTTCCCAAAATATTTAACACCTTGGGGCAAACAAGACTAGAAGCAAAGCCTGGTCAGATATCATTGAGAGTCAAAAGGCCCTCGGTGTCCACCCATGCATGGGTGCCCTGCTCAGGCTGCACATTCGTCCCTCCATGTCACAGCATCATCGCCTTGGGCTAGGCAACGCCCTTCTGCCCAGAAGGGGAGCCTTCCCTCGACCCTCAGCCTCTATAATCTTCTATATTCCTGTATGTCTACACTGTCCTTGTGCGTGTTGCAGGTGCCTATGCCCTCACAAAGCTGCCAGCTGCTGGAAATCCTGGGGAAGCAGCGGGCAGGGACCAAAGCCTGCAGCAGTGGCGTAGAGCAAATTGCATCAGATGCCGGCATGGAGTCACTTAAACAAGATAAGAATTAGTGCAGGGCCCTGATGAACTCCCCCTTGGCTGCCAACAGCAGTGTCAGGGAGAGAGCAAGAGCAGAGCTGGGGCTAATTCGATTTCTCAGCTCTGTTAGTGGCTGGCAAGTCACCTCCCAGGGAACGCCAGCAGCTCATAGCGCTCTCCCCTTATTGAATCTGGGTAATGAAAATCACGGGCAGCGCCGCCATGGTGCTGGGGACTGTGCCCAGCTCTGCCCCCTCTCCTCCGGCCTCCTGTGTCTGCAGCTGGCAGGATGAGGCCAAGGGGATGTGGACTGCTCCAGTGGAGCCTCTGCTGCAGCATCATTAACTCTGAATTTTCTCCCTTGGGTTTTACATCTTCAACTTAAAGAGATTTTAATGCAGTTCCTATCAGCCCTCCTGTTATTGGATATCTAATTAGCGTGATCTACTGTAGCCTCGCGTTACATGCGCATGCAGGGGGCTCTTGCGGGACATTTTGTGGGACGGCTGATATCAATCGGCAGCGCCCAGATCAGATTTACTTTCCAAAATAGCATAATGGGATTTTATTAGCCCCGTAATCCACTGCACGGTAATTGCTTTTCTGGGAATGAAAGTGCTCAGTGCCTGGGGCTTCCCACAGCTCAGCCCCGCGTCCTGTCCAGGCTCCGCTGCAGCCGTGCATGGCAGCATCTCTGCACCGGGATGGGCACTCAGGCCTCTCTCCTGCAGCAGCCAAGCTGCGAGCAGGTTCCCTGGCTGAGCAAGCAGGTATGTAGCCCAGAGGTGCAGCGATCTCAGAGGCTGGGGAGAGCACAGGGGCACAAGCACAAGATCCCCAACATTGATGGCACAAGTGACGCTCTGCATTCCCTCCTCACCCCAACCTGACCTCATCCCAAGTCCTGGGTGCGTAGCATTATGCACTATACTCCTCTGGCAGATCCCACCCCGTGCCATGGAATGTGCTGGGGGCTGTCGGGCTGTGGCAGGAGCAGGGCCGGGCTCTGCACAGGATGGGGTGTTGTAGCCAGGCTGGGGACCACAGTGGGAACAGGGAGGGAGGCCTCAATTGTGGTGCTTGCCGGTTTGGAGCGGGCAGGAGACAGAAGCAGCTCTCCTCCAGGCTGCCAGGGCTCGCCTTTCAGAGCGCGTTTGGAGCGTCAAAAGCAATAAAGCATCAGCAAGGAGCCCCGGCAGCACAGCTGCCTGATGGCCCCGGCCCCATCACGCGCCTGAGGCCGCCCATTACGGAGCCTCGTGCTCCCCAAATTGCATGTCTGCTATGATTTAACGCTGCGAGACATGAAATAAACACCGCAGGCAGGCAGGGCTGCCGGGATGGTCATGACTAGGCTCACAGCAGCCCCCGCTCCCAAGAGGCCCTGAACCCAGGGGCAGTGGTCCTCAGGGATGCTTGGGCTTGCTTGCATCCCTGGATCACTGCAAAGGGCCAGAGGGACACACAGGATCTCTCCTCTGGCACTCACCTTGTGCAGCTCCAAGACCAAAGCACAGACCAAATGCCATGAACAGCTGCTCAGTGTGGTGCCCTTGGCTAATTTAATCTAATTTGGGGATGCTGGTATCTTTGTCTTGTGGGTGCAAACTGCATGGCTCTTGGAGAGGCCAAAAATTGCCCATTGCAGGTACCAAGCCCGTCCTCACCCCAGTGAAGGAGCCTAATGCTTTTAAATCCCCCAGAGAAGGGATGGGAGCGCTTTCCTTTCAAGTCTTCTCTTCCATTAGACACCCTTCAGGTGTTTGCAATATTCTTCCACTGTTTCATTACCATTAAAGCCAGGTAAGAATAAGTACATGAAGGTATTTGGAGCCCATTGCTGTTAATGCAGGAGGTACAGCTGATACTGAGTGGGACGGCAACTACGCGTCACAGGCTGAGCACCATCCAAGGTCAGGGAAGAACTGCCTTGCTGAGAGCGGACTCAGCTGTTTTTTCTTGTATGACTGTCTTTTCCTTTTTCCTTTTACTTTTGAAGGAGACCTGTGCCGGAGGCTCACTGGGCGGGAGAGGGACAGTGGGCTCCAGTGCTGTTGTGGCTGCATGCTGCCACCTTGGAAGAGTCCCCATCCCCAAGGCAGGTTTGCAGCAGGGATTGTGCACACGATGACTGCCTTGATGTAAAAGCCTCATGTCTGAAAAAGTCTTACAGAAAAGCCTTCTGCCTCTTGTTTCTGTCGGAATTCAATCCATGGAGGACTGTGGCAGTGCTTGAGAGGTCGGACATGCTGCAGTGTGTGGGGACAGCCCTGGAGGGGACAGTGACAGAAGACAGTCCACTCTGGGTTTTTTTTATTTTTAAAGCATTTATTGCTTCCTTTGGTAAGTCAAGGCTGTATGGAAAGCTCTCAGGACATGGAAGGAGAGGGCATGTCTGCAGCTTGCTCTGTCTGAAGGTGTACAATCTCCTCCATAGTAAATTATCTGGGATGTAACAGTGCTGTGACTGCACTTAATGCTGCAAACAAATTGTTCTACACCCTAGTTAGTTATCACAGCATTAATCAGGCTGCTAAACATTAAACACAGCCTGGACAAACCTGGAGCTAAAAATACGGATCTGAGTTGATCTTTGTAACTGGGACATTCAGAATTTTTATGGTTAATAGTTTTTTTAAGGTAGGAAAATCCTTGGGACCCTTCCCGGAGCAACGAAGTTCAGGTAAAGCACCATTCCCTCAGCAATACATGGAGGTCCCAGAGTGAAAATCACAGTGCCCAGCACTGCGTCCCTATCTCTCACTATTAATAGCCTGGCAGGCTCCCAAAATGAGTGGAATTTCTTACTTTGTTGCATTTAAGCATCACTGGTTGTCTTGTTTTTCCTTTGCACATCAGGGAAATTGGCTAACACCAGCTTCCTCAGTTTTACCTTATCTACACTGCTACCTCCTCCCTCTTGCCTCCCGAATTCCTCATCTGGAGTACCTGTGAGAACCAGGGAGCCGAGGCAATCCCAGAACAGCCTACACTGAGATTTCCACACCTCTTCCAAAACAAAAGGCGAGGGATGGTCTGTGACTGCCCAGGAAAACAAGTGTGGGAGATGCCCACCTAGCTGGGAAAGGGCATTTTCTCGGGAGAATTGGCAACCAGGGTATGGCAGAGGCACCGTCTGACCCTACTATCCCCTTCCTCCTGCAGTGCCACAGCTCCACTGGAAATGCCAATGCCATCAGTGTTGCAGGAGCTTCAGTGCCCGGTGGGGGACAAACCCAGGCTGACGATTGCAACTGACATATTCCTGGTGATGCAGGAGGACAGTTTTTCACCAGTTTCCCCCAAGAGAGCTCAGCCCTGCTGGCTCGTCAGGTCGAGCCAAGCTGCTCAGGTGCCTGAGCCAATCTCATCCGCAGGTCCAAGGGCTGCGCTGCAGACAGCGTGGGGTCTGCACAGATGCACCTGGATCCTGCACAGCCCTCGGGGGCCCCTTGCTGTGACGTCTCCATTTCAGCATCGTTTTATTAAGAGAAGGCAGAATCCGGGCTGTGCAGAGAACACAGAGCCCTTTGGCTCAGCAAGTCTGAGAAACGCCTATCTCCTGCTGATTTACCAAGGCCCGGCAAAGTACGGGTTTGGATGGAACAGAAAGCAGGTGCCCTCGGTTGTTTTGAACCTTTTCCTCGCGGTTTTGCCCTGGGGCGCATCCAGCCTGGAGCATCCCGGTCCCCTCGTGCATCCTCCATTCGCCGCCCTGCTCGCAGCTTCCCGCCCTGGCAGCCCCGGGCCAGCACAGGCGGACACGTGTCAGACGCAGCTTGGACCGAAACAGGGTTAAAAAAGAAGGGGGGTGGGTATTATTGTTGTAATTAAAAGAAATAATTCACTTTTATCAGTCTAGAGGGGCACGGCCGGGGCAGAGCGCCGGCTGCGGCAGGTGTTCCCGGCTGCTGGGGTGGGGACGGGGGAGAACCGGCTCGGCGGCCAGGGCGATGCTCGGGGGCTTCTCGGGGGGGGAGCACTGCCGGACCCATGGCCGGACAGACAGACAGACAAACAGACAGGCAGGCACGGCCGGACCCAGCCGGACACGGCCCCGGTGGGCGGCGCGGCCGGAACCGGAGCGGCCGCGCGTGCGCGCTGTGCGGCCGGGGCGCCGCTGCCGGCGGCCTTATGACGGCCAAGCTGTGGGCCCGGGGCGGCGGTGGCGAGGTGAGACCGCGGGGCGAGACC
>VZTE01005332.1:297154-310764 GCA_013397775.1 Eulacestoma nigropectus | reverse complement strand
CCGCGGCCGCTCGGGGCCGGTCCGCAGCGCTGCCCCGCTCTGCGCGCTCTCGGTGCCCCGTCCCGTCGGGGCGCGGTCCCGTCCGCGCGTGTTTCGTTGGGAATAACGGGCTCCGCGCGGTAACGCACGCGATGCGCCGGTACCACGGGAAAGGGCTCGGGCGGGCGCTCAGACAGCCTCCCCCTCTGCAGGGAGCAGAAACGCGCCTTCCCTCCCCGCCGCTGAGCAGCGTCTCCTGGGGCAAGTTGACGAAAACTGTTGCTCCCAAACTTCACGGCTCTGCGTAAATTGTCTCTGAAGGGACCCGGACCCGGACGCGAGGCTGTGTCAGTGCTCAGGGGACTGCAGCCCAGACCATCCCGAACTGACACAGGGGTCTGCACTGTTCTGTAGCATCTCTGTGCTCTTAGGACCCAAGAGATGCGTTTCAGAGAGGTCAGAGTTACAGGGTGGGATGGGATGAGGGTATCAGCCCTTTGGTTGTGCGTTAGAAGTGGCATTAGTGCAGCAACCGTGCCCGGGTCTTGTGGGGGTGGTGACCAGACAGTGCCCACTGTGTGCATCTTGCACACATTAATGCAGGACGAGGTTGCTGCCTGCTCTTCTTCCTGTGATAGATATTGGTATGTGAAAGCCTTGGCCAGGAACGTGGGCTTTGTTCCTGCTGCTGCCTGTGAGTTTCCAGCCCTCTCCGTATCCATTTTCCCCCATGATAAAAAGCATGGCTGAGGTGCAGAGGCTGAAGGCCAAGGCTCTGTGTGCCTCTTCTGTGCCACCACCTTCCTCCTCCTTGTGTGCGGTTATTTCTGGAACCCCCTTGAACTCCTGCACTGCATTTGCTCCCTTCCCTGCTCACAGTTTCTCATCAAAACAAACTTCTGAGGGCAGTGAGTCACCTCAGAGCAGGGAAAATGGCAAAACCTTTCTGTTCCATCATTCCTGGCTGACCTTGTAATTTTATCTCTAGTACCCTCCTTCCTCTCAGCCTTTTGGTTTTGTACTCATCTCCTGTTGCTGTAATTTAATACTAATAGGATTTGGGTTTGGGTTGTTATTTTTCCAGCAGGTAGGGCTTTGGTTCAGTTTGGGTTTGCAAGTGCAGGGTGTTTTAGCAGCGGTACTACACTGGTGTTAATTACCAGCTACAGAGCTTGTTTTATAGCCCCATGGTGTGTAACCTCAGAAAACAATAACCAGACTAGTTATGGCAACAAAACCACGTGCACTCCCCAAAATCTTAACAAATTGGTTGCACAGAGTGTGGTTCCTGGTGGCTTTTGTGGGCTTCCAGGCAGCCATAAGCCTCTCAAAAGTGGTACGGAATAAGCTCTCTGCTGTTAGCACAAACCTTTTCTCAAAGGCTGAATAAAAGCATGCAGAAATCATTGAAATAATTAAATGGTAACTTAAAGCAGAGGATCAGTAATTGGCTTTTATGCTTACAGCACCCTTTGTGAGTTCTCTGTTTGCTGGAACAGAAAAATCCCAGAAAATCATGCCCTGTCCTGCCTCAGATTTCATTATTATAATGCCGTGTGTTAGCAAGGGTGTTGGGGGGTTTTTTTCTCCACTGGAAAAATCCACCCTGCGGCGTAGGGTGGGGTCAGCCGACACGCACGGCACGCGCTACGGCAGCAAAATTAGCAACATGATTTAAGTGGTTTGCCTTTGTGAGAGTATGCCCACCCCGAGCCTCTCGGCCTTGGCTCCTCATCGGGCAGCTCCTCCTGGGGCTGCTGAGGTGTTCCAGTGCGTCTTGGCTTTTCTCAGGTTAAAAAAAAAGTGTGGGATGAGTTGAGGAGGGTTGCACACACGTATGTGCTCTTTCTTGTAAAAGTTGAGTAAAAGTAGTATTTCAAATGGGACTACCATGAATAACTTGATGAGAGAATTCCTGCCGAAAATAATCTAGGAGTTTTTTTGTTTTAACGACTGACACGGATGCATGCTGTCTTTGTGTGTGGAGTAGCATCCATCACCAGTATATGTGGGGGGCTCAAAAAGTAGTTGACTCATTACTCACTGGGTGAAACTTGTGGTCCAGTGGCCTGGAAGCATCTTATATTTTTTCTCAGTGGTGAGAGTAAGTAGAAACTTGAGTTCATTTGCCTGCAGCTTTGCTGGTTAAGATTAATTGAAAGTGTGATCTTAAGGAACTGGGATTGATTGGGCTGTGCTGACAGCAGGATCCTAGACAGCCTCTGTAAATCAGGATACACAACACAGACCCAGCAGTTGTTCCTGTTGTAATGTCCTTCCCATACCACATGCAATGCCAGCATTATGGAGCTGCATCTCAGTTGTCACCCAGACTGAGCTGTTGGCAGCAGCATCAGCTGAACTGCAGCCATGAACAGGGGTGGTGGGACCCCCAGTGCCGGGATGCTCCTTGTGGAGAGCTGCCTCTCCTAGTAGTCATTGACTGAGGTTATTTGTGCTTGCCAAGTGCAGTGACTACCCTGTGGTAAGCCTAGGCTGCAAAGATTTTGTGAGTTTGGTAAAGAGAATTTCTTTCTTGTAATCGTTTGTTTTAAGTGGCTGAACTGGGCAAAGGTTGTGAACCATAGCTTGGGGCCTTGAGCAGTGAGTGTCTCGCCAAACCTCAAGTGGTCTGTGGGGAGTGGGAAGGAGGAGCAATAACAGGCTCCTGGGCCCTTGCTCTGACACCTTATTGTCAGTGAGAAGTGACATGCACAAATGGCATGTGCCACCACACTGAAAATAGCTCCTGCCAGTGCCCCGGGAGCAGGCGGACGCCTTATATGTCCAGCTGCACATGCCGCTGCCTCGGGGGGGTGGGGAAGCCCCTTCCCACCGCAGGTGCTGCACAGCCCACAGCTGACAGCAGGGGTAGCCTGTCCTCCCGGGCCTGCCTGCATTCTCCTGAGGATACAAGGGATTGAGTGTTAGTCTGTGAATTTAGCAGGGAAAAAACCTGAGCGCAGTGTTCAAGCTGATGTTGGTATTTGCATCAAGCAAGTGTGACTGGGCTTGTGTGTCAGTCTGTCAGCAGAAAGGAAGGAAAGAAGCAGTGCTCCGCTGAGCCCTCAGCAAGCCTTGCAGAAACAGCTTAATGTCCATCCTGGTCACCTTTTCACATGAGCTTTCTTTATTTATTGCACATAGGATTGCCAGGTGCTCTTAAACCAAATGAAAGAGATCACAGGAATTCAGGATTCAGCATTCCTGCTTGCCGCTCTAAAGGTTTGTGTATATTGCCATTGTTCTGGGGAAAGAGAGCTCTGATTTTGTCCAAAAAGTCAGGCAAGTTCAGGCCCCCGCCCAACATAGCACACAGGTATTTGCTGGTGTGTTTGTCAGCTGATGATGAGCTGGTCCTTGTTAGAATGGTCCGTGCATGGCCTGTAAGAGCCATCCAGGATCAGCCTGGATGCATGAGACACAAAGGGTAGAATCCTTTGCTGTTCTGCCCCTCACTGGTGCTTCGCTTTTCCCCTATCATTCTACCAGGCTGCTGATGGAGACCTCATGGAAGCAGTCACCTTCCTGACGGAGGACCCTGCTCCGGAGCCAGTGCAGGACCCAGCCGCTGCAGAGCCGTCCGCCTGGGAAGGGAGCGTGGTGGGCAAACAACTCCCACAGGGTAAGTCCTTCACTTCTGCTCACCCCTACAGCTTCATGTGTTCGTGTGAGCTCAAAGGGGAAGTATCCATCCTCCCTGCTTCTGCCAGCAGTACATCCCTCCAGCTTCTGTTCTGGTGCAGATTTTACCAGTAGTGATCACTTAGTAGTGTTTTAATAATGTTTGGAGGTGACACATCACAGTTAAAAAGCTGATGGTCCTGTCTCAATCTTTCATGAGCTTTGAACTGTTTCCTTAAGCTCTGAATTTGGCTGTAAGGAAATCTGGGTAGTGCCCAGCTGCATGCTCTGCTCTGTTCTCCTCATCCAGCTCACTCAGTGGCTCTTAGGTTGCCTGGCGTGATCTGAACAGGAATTTCTGTGTAAAACCTGAGCTAGAAAATTTTGCTTGTATTGATTGAAGAGCCGTATTTGTGAAGTGTGATGTTTCCTAGAAATTCCTTTTAAAGAGAATGTTTGCTGCTGCTGGTGGAAAACTGATCAGAATGCTGCCTCCCCTTCTAGATATTAGCGCTGCACCTGCCCCTCACAACCAAGACAACCTCCGCACAGCCAATACTGTCAGACCACTGGAATCACCAAAAGCTCCAGCTGCAGAAAGGGATGCAGCTGAAAGGTCAGTGAGGCTGTAAATGGCCCCCCACTTCGGTTTTCCCAGGTATCATAAGTGGGTTCTGAAGCTGGTAACTGCAGAACTAACATGGATCACCTGCCAGGTGGACACCTACTGCCTGGAGGGGAGTTTGATTCCTGTAGCTCTAGGGAACCTTTGGGATGTGTTTTACAGCAGAGTGTTTCTCTCTCATGATAGACCACAGGACACCCATTCTGCTGAAAACAAATACCGCTCCAAAAGGAAACGCTGTGAAACGCTCTCTCTGTGGGTAGAGACCCCCAAGCAGAATGACTGGAGAAGAGCGGGTGACTGGCCTGTTGGAATGAAAAATATCGGAAACACCTGTTGGTTTAGTGCTGTTATACAGGTAACCTGTAAGAAAGTTCTCTTTTTCTGAAATCACACTTGCTGTGGTCTTGAAGTCAGAATGTTTCTCAGTTAGAAGTAAACGTGCAGCAGTTCTGTGAGGGAGTCATTGTATGCAGATGAGTGAATATGACCTTGCTCAAACACAGAAACTTCTGGGTTTATGTGATGTGACTGTGATGTGTTCTGGGCCTGTACAGAAAGAGCCAAAGAGCAGTTAAATAGGCTTTGCTTAAAAATAGCTACAGATACAAAGGATCTGTGTGTCTGTACGCAGGGAGTTGTGCAGCGATGGCCAAGTGCCTACTGAAATGATAGAAGCTTGCCTGGCAAAGTGAACTGATAATTTAATTTTACGGCAGTTATTGTTGGCTCAATAACACGTGGTGTATCGTATTTCAGTTAATGGAATACGCTGGCATAGATGCTTGGACAAATAAACAACTAGGCAGCGTATATTATTAGTAATGACCTGAAGAAGAGACAACAGTAAGTGGAACTGAGCAGATTTGTCTCTCCTAACCATTTCACATCAGCAGAGAGATGTTAATCATTTGTCTTCAGCTCTGAGAGGAAGTAAGAAAGCTGCAGATGGGTTTTTCTCACCATGGCTTGTTCCTGGGTGCTTTTCTGAGCCTGCCTGTGCAGAATAGAATGGTTTTTCCTAAAAGGTTTATATCTGTCCTAGAAATGGCAGGATGAGAGTTTGTCCTTGAGGGGGTACAAACATGCTGATGAGCTTAAAGGTCTTTTCTAGCCTAGTTAATTCTATGATTCTGATTCTGTGCTGGTCCAGCACAGGGGCTGCTGACATTGTAAACATGCGTTCAGTAATGCAGGACCATCGGGAATGTAGAGTTCGCAAAAGAAACCTGTCAAGTCAGAGAGTGACAACAGGGCATCAAATTGTAGTGAGTCCAATCCTTGCAGGTGTTGACCAAGCTTTACCTTTCCTCTCCTTTCAGTCTCTGTTTCAGTTGCCAGAATTCCGGAGGCTGGTCCTTGGGTACTCCCTCCCACAGAATGTGCTTGAAAGTTGTCGTCACACTGTAAGTTTTGATTCAGTAACACTGTCAAGTTTCCTTCTTTTGTGGTGTGGTGTTCTGCTCTTTCTGTAACCAGATTTAATTTGGGGCCATCTGAGACCTGTGGCTTTAAAATCATCTGGCTACATTAAAGACAAATTTGGGAAATTCTCAAAGACAGAATCAGGATGGGAAAAAAAAGAGCTGCTTCTTGTACCCCTGTCCTCTAGGGACTTTAACTGCTGTGTGTGGAGATGTTTTTCCCATAAAACTTCTTTGGCAGCTCCAGATTACTCGTTGGTTTGCATGCACAGTAGAAGAACTGGTATTGGAGCCAGTGTGCAGTTCGTTGGGTACCTTTTACAATATGCGCATGTGGTGTTCAGTAGCACTAAGTTTTAAGATGCTGCTTTTTAGAGCTGCAGGAAGGCTTTGACTTTTCTTCTTTTTGCAATGCAGGGAAAAAGAAATATTGCGTTCATGCAAGAACTTCAGTGTCTGTTTGCATTAATGCTGGGGACATGGCGTAAGTTCGTAGACCCTTCTGCAGCACTGGAACTCTTGAGGGACGTGTTTAGATCTGCTGAACAACCACAGGTAAAACCACGTTGGAAGGCCTTTTGCTCTCTTCAAACCAGCAGTCACAGCCACAGCAACCCCATTTTGCCTCATCATGCTGGTGCTTTCAGAGGCCTTTTCCCATGTTTGTCAGCCGACAAGCAGCTGTCCCTGTGTCATTAGAGCAGAATGTACATGCATGCTAATTAACCAGCCAGCGTAACATGGCACTACCCAGTGCCATCTGCATAGTCGGGTAGCGATTGTGATAATTTCCTCTGATCTAGTGTTCAGATGAGCGGCGTTCATTATCAGTCTAAATCAGCACAGCACTTCAGTCCCACACATAGTTCAGCTGAGTGGGTACAGCAGTACCAGTTAGGTTGTGTTCAGTGGGTCTGTAACACCAGCAGACCGGGAGAACACTTTCTGGTGGGTGTCATGATTGACTCTCCATTTTCGTCTCTCTTTTAGCAAGATGTGAGTGAATTTACGCACAAACTACTGGACTGGCTGGAGGACGCATTCCAGCTCACTGTGAATGCCACGTGAGTTCTGTGTGATCTTGGGAGTTTGACCTAAAGAGAGTTTAAATAAATGAGAGGACTTCATCTGAAAATTTTGAGCAAATGAGTGTTCTTTGCTTCCTGTGGATGAGGCTCCTTAAGCTTGAAATGTTGTGTCTGCACCTCCTGTTGGTGAGTGTGGGGCTTCACTCAGTGCCGATACGGCCTGCAAAGTAAATTAGCTTTTGAGGGGAGCTCAGCAGCCCTGGTGAACAGAAAAGCTCTGGGTGTTTGAAACTTCTTTCAGAAGCTGGCACCTTAACTTTTTTTTTCCCGCTCTTGCCAGTGTGTTATAATGAACATGAAAATTAATTAGAAGCTTCCTCTTTATTTAGTTCTTGGGTAGAAAACTACTTTGCCTGTAAGCTCCCAAGCAGAGGCTTAGATTACATCTTGGGGTTTTTTTGCAGCCTCCAGCTGCAAATGAAAGTATGCTTTTGCTCTCTGAAACAGGAGCCCTGGGGACAAATCCGAAAACCCAATGGTGCAACTCTTCTACGGGACTTTCCTGACTGAGGGTGTCCATGAGGGTGAGTTAAGGCTTTGGTAGATTCAACTTTTTAACTCCTTTGAGTGTTTCATTGTGAGTTTCATTTGAGTGTTTAATTGTGGAGTTAACCACAATTTTTGGTTCTCTTGAGTTAGCTCATGATTTCTGTATGGTTTCCATCATCCAGGCAACACTTTTTCCAAGATTGAGACCTTTGGTCAGTATCCCCTTCAGGTAAATGGTTACCAGAACTTGAATGAGTGCTTGGAAGGAGCCATGGTGGAGGGAGAGATGGATGAGGCAACATCATCTCAGTCAGTGAAGTACGGACAGGAGGTTAGTTTGACCTTTTTTGTCGAGCCTTTGGTTGCCTGCTGCAGAAGAGTGCAGCACACACAGTGCAGGGGTGTGTCATGTACTCTGATAACTTTAAATGTCAACTGTGAGTGTTCTCTATTAATTGAATACAAAACATTTTCTGGATACCTGGAATCTCATGTAAATGTCTGTTAGTGTTAGGTGGTGAGACACTAAGTCTTTGCTGATTTATAAAGATGTGTTGTCATATGTAACCAGTTCAAAGACTTTATTTTAAATTGCAAAGGTCAACGTCTGCCTCTGAGTCAAGTGTGATCAAGTCTCTCTCTTTCTGTTGAAGCCTACCTGTACCTGAGTAGGGGGAGACCTACTGCCTCCATATTTTCAGAGGGTAAAAGTACAGTGCTTAACTTCATGGTATGCCATTTGGAATTTGTCTCTTTCTCCCTATTATATTGTGTACAGTTTGGAGTTCTTCTTCTTGCTTTCACTCTTATTTTCTGACTGTGATGATTTTATTTCTTTCTTTTTTTTTTAATCTCACTAATCACAAACCAATCATAAAAAACTTAGTTGCAGCAAGGTGAAGAAGCACCATTGCATTCAGCATCCCCTATGTGTAAGTGCAGCAAAAGTTAGCTTGGACAAAGGCTGGGAAACAACATTGGCAGAAGTATCTGGTGTAGGCAGAGCAGGGAAGAGTATTTCAGTTCTATGAGAATGTTTCTCCTTTGCTAGTTTAAAACACAGCAACACGATTTTCAGACAAAGTATTGGGCAGGGGAGCCCTGTTCTGACTCTCAACTCAAATGTTTGTTTTGGGTTTTCCTGGTTTCTGCGTGAAGCAGTTTAGGTGCATTTACAGGGGACATGGGTGAAGCTGGTGTTGGCTGGCACTGGAGACAAAGGCACATTGGAGCTCATCAGGCAGGTTCATTTCAATCCAAGCTTTTTAGTTCCTCAAAATTCTTCTCCCAAAATTAAGGGAAATTTGACCAATCATGGAGCTGTTTTAATTCTTTTGTCTGCACAGATAGGAGGGAAAGGCTCTGGCTTAATTTCTGAGAAGCCTTACTGGGAAAATTGTGCATCCTAGTTTCACTTCCTAGGATGTGGTGGGTAAAGGGTGGCATGATAGGGGACATAGCGAATAAGGTGATTTTGTCTTTTGAGCACCTAGGCAAGTATGCTGAAAGTCAAAGCAACAGTGGGATTAACAGGAACTTCTCCCAGACTATAGGAGCATAAATCATTCCTTCTTTGTGGTTATGGGCTGCTTCTTAGAAAGCTGTGGTGTGGAGGAGGTTTGTTGTTGCAGCACAACTGACATGAATCCCGCAACGGAAAATGAGCTTAGTGTGCTCATCCTGAATCCAGAGGGGAGCATGAAGTGGGTAGTGCCAAGCTAAGATAGGTGAAGGAAGTTTCTGGCAGTGGATGCTGGCAGTCTTTGTGAATCCAGGAAGAGCGAGAGGAAGTGTAAACTCAACTGAGAATTTTTCTTCCAGCATCGTTCTTTGAAATAGTGTATGAAGCTATAGAAAGTGGGGGTCTTCTCTGAATCCCCAAAATCAAGTAGTTTGTAAACAGACTAAGAGAGGTTAAGGAATCTGGTGCTTCAGGAGGACTCCTGGTTTGTTCATCACTGCATATGATCTGCCTCAGAAAAGAACTCTCTTGGGGGCTCTTAGATGATGTGTAGATTGTGTGTAGCCTCTGCTAATTTATGAAATTCAGTGCTGGACTTTTTAATAATCCATCAAGCTGGATGCATCAGGCAATGACAAGTAACTTTGAGAGGAATTATGAGGCTTTTTCACAGTAAAAATGTAAAATGGAAGCATAAATTTTTAACTCATAAAATTTGGCTTTCTGACTAGTCACTCTGCAAACAAAACCTGATTCAGTGCTTAAAGACAGAGACTTTTAAATCAGTCAGAAATCATATAGGATCAGTCTAAAATGTGCCATTAGCAGTCATCTTAAAACAAGTCCCTTTGGGGGCGTTTCTGCTTTTGTTACAGCGCTGGTTTACAAAACTGCCACCAGTTCTGACCTTTGAACTCTCCCGATTTAAGTTCAATCAGTCCCTAGGACAGCCAGAGAAAATTCACACCAAGCTAGAGTTTCCCCAGACTATATATATGGACAGGTGAGTTTTGCTGTTGTATGGTATGTTTAAAGCTATTGCTTTGTTATAAATAAGGAAATTAAAAAGGTTGTTTGGGTGAGCAAGGAAAGATTCTAAAATATTTACAGAAGATTGTGGATGTTAGAAGTAAACAAATCTCACCTGGCAAATGGGGCTCTGTATTTCTGTTTAGGTACCTCTACTGTAATAAAGATCTTATTCAGATGAAAAGAGAGGAAATGAAGAGATTGAAGGAGAAAATGGTGAGTCTGCAGCAGAAACTGGAAAGGTGAGTAGTCAGCTGGCTTTATTTTTATGCCCTCTGGAAGATTTCAAGTGTTTCCTTTTAAATGAGCTTTCCAATAGCAGAGAAACTTGTAGGGGAAGAATAAACAGCAACATGTTTGTTCTGAAACATGTGGAGGGAGGAAGTGTATTTTCAAAAACAAAACCTGTCTCTTCGATCATTTCTAAGTTTTACTGATACTGTTACAGGAATAAATTCTTTAAAGAGCACAGTTGACACTGTCAGCTGCACTGGCAATGGAGGTGAGGAAGCCCAGTAGTACATCACAGAAAAAGTTGTTCTTCTCTTGTCCCATGAGGATTAACCCATCTCATTCCTTCATTCATACAACGCCTTGCATTTTTCCGTAGGTACATGGAATATGGCTCTGGCCCAGCCCGCTTTCCACTACCTGACATGCTGCAGTATGTGCTCGAGTTCATTGCTACAAAGCCAGCTATGGCTGTTTCCTCTGCTCAGAGCTGTCAAACAACACTCCTGCATTCCCAAGCCAAGCCTCATGTTTTGGACGTGCTTTCACAGCCAAACGGGTCAGTAAACAGAAATAAAAAGGATTCACAGGAGAACACTTCACCTCCCAACTAAATGGTCCTGGGTGGCATTCCAAAAGTGGGTTATTTATCTGGGCACTGGTGAACACGATGCTGTAATGTGCAAATGCTTGTGCAAGTAGTGGGTCACTGCTTTGCTGGTCATTTGATTCTGTTCAGGTAAATAGAACACTGCATCTTGGTCTGTTCTTTCTCCTTGTCCAAAAGCATACCTGTATTCCGTGCCTAAGCAGCAGTTAAGAACTAAATGACGTGCTCTTTTTGGTTAGGCTGCTCATTCTTTTGCTTCATTGACCAGTAAATTAGAGCAATATTGGATTATTATAACCCTGGCCAGCATGGTTGGTTTAACACTCTAAATTAAGCTGAGTAAATACACACGTTTCTTAGTAGTAATGGAAGGAATTTTCAGAATTGCTCATTGTGGATCTGTGCTTAGAGAGTTCTATAAGAATTTTCCCTAGTATTTTTCCTATATTTTAGTTTGGTCTATGAAGGCAGAAGCACCTTTCAGTGTACTTGTTATCTCTACATTTTATACCACTCTGGCAAATCCTGCTCCAACTCTGGAGTAATTTTTGTTTGGTTTATTTCGTATTCTTTTCCAAAAAAAGAAAAACTAGAGAAAGATTGAAAAACCTGCCCACTACTCTTGGATTTTGCTCCACAGCATACAAGAAAGGACCGATATTAGGACTGAAGATGTAGCTTTCCTTGGGGCAAATTCTTCACTGCAGCAGAACTCCAGTATGGAGCTCCAGCCTCCTGTTTCACCGGCAGAACTGTCTGAATGTCCAGCTCCTCATGTGGTCTCCGACGAAGAGCTGAACCTGGTTCAGACGTGTCTGCAGCGATGGAGAAATGAGATCGAACAAGACGTGCAAGGTTGGTCCCAAATGCATTTGTAGTGATTTTCCTCCTGAGTGCCAGCCTGGTTTCCCCTCTGTAGCTTTGCTGGATACAGCCCGAACTACAAATAATTTTGTCCCTGTTTGAGCTCTGGTGTTGAGTCTATCTGATAGTCTCTGCATGGCTTCAAACTCTTTGGAGTGGAAGGGGCTAGCATAGCCTGATGAGTAGTCATTAATTTTTATGCATTTCTCTCACTGATGATGTTTTTGGCAGATCTGAAGGAGTCTATTGCCAGAATCAACCTCTCCATCGAACAAATGTACTGTGACCCTCTCCTCCAACAGGTAGGAAATGCAGCTTCAGTACATGAATATTAAACTAGTATTGCTGATCGTCATTTTTGTTAGTAGATGTTGGTTTAAATTCTCTTCACTGTATTTTTAAATTGCCAGTGATGAAGCAGAGAAAGATTTACTTACGAAAATCTTGTTTCTTCTTTCCTTAAGTCAGTTTTCACATAGTAAGAAATTTATCAAATTGATCAACTCTGTGCCATGCTACACCTACAAACACTCCTGCTGTTTGTGTACAGAGGTCAGGCAGAATCAGTCCCTAACTGCACATCTGAACGATGTCCACGTCACTTTGCAGGTTCCCTATTGTTTGCACGCAGTCCTGGTCCATGAAGGGCAAGCAAATGCTGGGCACTACTGGGCCTTCATATATGACCAGCCTCGGAAAAGATGGCTCAAATACAATGACATCTGGGTGACAGAGTCATCGTGGGAAGAGCTGGAGCGAGAGTCATTTGGAGGCTTGAGGAATGCCAGTGCCTACTGCCTGATGTACATCAGTGAGCAAGTGTCCCGTGTTGGTGCAGGTACAGAGCCGCAACTGCTGGTTAATGAGATGTTTGTGTGCTGGTGTGTCTCTCTGGCCTGCATGATCATTATGGTCCTCGGCTTCCCTGGCACAGTTGTCTTCTGACAAAGCACAAAACTTCACCCCAGATAGGACTGAAGTAATCTGCTTCATGCTCGATTTGTTTCTAAATCCCTGATAGGGCTGAAAACTGCCAGGAGAAGCATCTGGGTGAGATTGGAAGCAGCACCTTATGTGTGTACAGACTCACATTGCCCTTTTGCCACATTTAACATGCATCTAGTGCTGGTGCTCTTCATTTTGACTCTTTCTAGTGTTTATGTGGTGTTGGGGTTTTAGGAGTTCTCCTTTTTTTTTTTTTGTTTTGTTGTTTTTTTTTTTCCTCTTAAGGAATTTTCCCCTTATGTGTTGCTAGGAGACAGTAAGGACTGGATACTTAAAAGAGACTAAAGACAGGGCCACAGCTGAGGGAAGGGGTCCAGCTGGCTACTCTCTTTTACCTGGGTTTTTCTCATGTAGGGCAGAGATGCCGCAAGATTTGGACTGGGAAAAGGGTTGGGTGGAGCCCCTAGGTCTCTTGTTCTCTCTCGGCTTTTGCGGGGGCAGAGAGGCTGCGGTCACTGTGGGGAGAATTCATCACTGCTGCGGGGTTCTGCCCTCTGCTGCCTTCCTTCTACCGTGACTCTGCTCGTAAGAGCGGCCATTGCACTGGGACCCTGTTTAACACCCTACCTCACTAAAAGAGGGACCTTTTCACCGGTGCCTCAGGGTAAACCCTGGGATCCTGAGCCCACCTTTCCCTGCCCCGCTGGGAACCGGGCCGCGGCTGCCCTGTCCTTGCTGTTCCTTTGCCGCTGCTCCGAGCCTTCGCTGCACTGTAGCCCCGCACCCCCTGCCTGCCTGCCGTCCTGGGGCTCCCGCTGCAGCTCCGGAGTTGGGCACACCGCCTCTGCCACTCGGGATTTTGTGCCAGTCCCTGCTATTCCAGTCTTCTGTTCCCGAGGGTCCTGCTGGGGCACCGGGACCGGCTGCCCTGGGGGTTTGTGAAGCCTTTCCTCCATCCCGTCCCTTCCCTCTCGGCCGAGCCGCCATTGCCGCGTGCTCCCCGAGCTCGCTCCGGAGCGCCCCCTGCAGCCGCGGGGGAACCATCGCACCCGCCCTGCTCCCCGCGAGCCGCCAGCGCCCCTGCCGGCTGTGACCGGCACTGCACCAAAGGGGAAAGCGCCTGCGGCCGAGAAGGCGCTCACTGGGTTCCTACTTCTGTTTGTTGGTACTGCCACAGTTAGTGTTGATTGTTTCCTCTTTATATATATATATATATATACATATATATATATATATATAT
>VZTE01005332.1:263230-297068 GCA_013397775.1 Eulacestoma nigropectus | reverse complement strand
TATATATATATATATATTAGTAAAGAACTGTTACTCCTATTCCTCATATCTTTGCCTGGAAGCCCCCTTAATTTCAAAATTCTAATAATTCTGAGGGACGGGAGTTACATTTTCCATTCCAAGGGAGGTTCCTGCCTTCCTTAGCAGACACCTGTCTTTCAAACCAAGACATAAGGCAGCATTTGTTTCCTAAGGGCATGTGACACGCCTCCTACTTTATCTCTCCCATTTTTATCACACTTCCTGATTTGTTTGCTTGGTCTTTGGTGATTCTGTTACACTGAATCTAAATGGGCTTTTTTGTGTAGCCTTTCCCTGAGAGGTATCCATATCTGAGTGGCTCAGATGTACAAGTGTGTTTGCAGTGCCAGTGTATAAATAGTTTTGTGGAGAAATTGCTGTGCACGTGGCTCTAGACATGGCAAACAAGCTGTACAAGAACCCAATAATTTCACATGTGGCTCATTTTGATGTAATAAATAGAAAGAAACAATGGAGAGCTGTCTTCTGTTCATTGCTAAATGTGGCTGATGAGGATCTGGAGGTTGGTCTTTGTTTTCTTATGACAGTTCTGAAATGAACCCATGGGGTTTTTTCCTCCTGTTTAATGCAATTTTTGTTGTTTTTTAAAGCATTTTGCAATGGGTGCATAAAAATATCTGCTGTAGAAAGTTGCCATTTGCTTTTGATAAATTTTAGGACTTGTCTAAAGCTGATGCTGCTTGGGTTTTGTGCTATTTTAAAAGTGAATACCGAAGTAGATCTAAAAAGTGCTAACAAATATCAGCATGACACTCATGCTATGGAACCCATGCAGCCCTTACCTTGACCTGCTGTACAGTGATGAAGGTGTGACATCTCTGGCTGAGCTGTGAACTTTCCAGCTGTTGGCAGTTCAGTGCTGTTCCCTGCAGAGCTGGAGCCCTTGGATTGGGATGTGTCTGACCTGCATCAGCAGGCGCTGGTTCTGGAATTGCTCTGTGTAAATGCTGTCCAGTGGTAGAACAAAACTGGGGTTTGTTTTAGATAACTCTGTAGATGTGTTTTTATTTTTGCACCTTTGCTTCTGGATCACCTTAAATTACAAAGCCAGTAGAAAGTTGGCCTTCTTTCCCCATTTATCCCTCAGCCAATTTGCTTGTGGCTGCCTATGATACTGTGTGTGTGCTTAGTCCCTAAGGGTTGTGCCCTGCCACAATGTGTTTCCTTATGCCAGTCTTGCATTTCCTCCAGATGAGGATGAGCGCCCAGAGGCTAGACAGTTCCAGAAGGAAGTGGAAGCTTTGTCCCCAGAACTGAGACACTACATCCAGGAGGACAACTGGCGCCTGGAGCAGGAGGCAGAGGAGTGGGAGGAGGAGCAATCTTGTAAGATTCCTCAGATGGAGCCTTCGCCTACTTCTGAATTGCAGGACCTCTCCTCTGAGTCAGGACCAGGTAATCCCCCTCTGAATTTGCAAACCATGTTGGAACCAGGAACAGCCAGCTGGTCACCATTACCACTGTGTTGAAGCCTTGCACAAATGTGTCTGAATGCAGGAGCAGGCATGAATGAAGCAGCAAAGGCAGCTGCTGGAGGCTCTGCCCTGGCAGTACAAAAGACTGTTCTGCTGGTTTTGCATGTGCATCCTTCCAAGCTTGTCCCCAGAAATGCTGTTTCCCATTCACTTAATAATCATGGGCTAATATCAGTTCATTTCCAGTTTTTTCTTTTTTTCATAAATATTGAGTGGACAAGTGCTGTTCTCTGGAGTGGGAAACGTTACCTGGCAATCCCTGATGACATGTGCCATTCCCACTGGAAAGGGGTACGCGCACACTCGCGTGCAGTGCCTTCACCTCTGGGATGAAGGGGTGTCGTGGTTTGACACTGGCCCAGCACCAGGCACCCATGAGAGTTGCTCGCTCACCCTCCCCTGCCACAGCTGGGCAGAGGAGAGAGGAAAAATTAACGAAGGGAAAACACTTCAAGGGCTAAACAGGCTCAACTTAAGGTTGCAAAGTGAATTTATTACTAACAGAATCAAAAGAGGATAATGAGAAGTAAAATAAGCCCTTAAAAACACCTTCCCCCCCCCAGCCTCTCCCTCCTTCCCACCGACAGCACAGGGAGACAGGGCATGGAGGTTTGGTCAGTTCATCACTGAGATTTCCTTCCACTGCTCAGGGAGAGGAGTCCTTCTCCTGCGAGGCCATGGGGTCCCCCCCACAGGAGACACTTCTCCGTGAACTTCTCCAGTGTGGGTCCACTCTCATGAGCAGCAGCCACACTGCACCTGCTGCAGCGTGAGCCCCTCCCATGGGCACACAGTCCTCCCAAAACTGCTGCGCCGTGGGTCTCTTTCCACGGGGTGCAGTCCTCCAAGGACAGGCTGCTCCAGCCTGGGAGCAAGGCCCTCTCCACCGGGTCTCCCACTGGATCACAGCCTCCTCCAGGCATCCACCCGCACAGGCACCTCCCCTACGGGCTGCGGGTGGATCTCTGCATCCCACATGGACCCATGGACTGCAGGGGCACAGCTGCTTCACCATGGTCATCACCATGGCCTGCAGAGGAATCTCTGCTCCGGCGCCTGGAGCACCTCCTCCCCCGCCTTCTCTACTGACCTTGGTGTCTCCATGTTGTTTCCCTCACATGTTCTCACCTCCTCCTCTTCTCTGACTTAGAAGAAAAACTGTGTGACTTTGTTTTGATTTTCTTCTCAAATATGTTATCCCAGAGGCATTACCAACCTCTCTCATTGGCCCAGTTTTGGCCAGCAGCATGTCCATCTTCAGAGCCATCAGGGATTGGCTCTGCTGGACATGGTGCAAGCTTCCAGCAGCTTTTCACAGGAGCCACCTCGGTGGCCCCCCGTTACCAAAAACCAGGCCGTACAAAACCAGTACAAGGCAGCAGCTGTGTAAAACTACATGGACAAGCTGCAAAACATTTTAGAACAAGAGAAAAATCTTGCAGCTCTTGCTCACTAGTACCCCACATCTGTCCTGACAGAGCAGTCATCAGTCTGTGAGCAGAGTGTGCGCTCCCTGTCCTCGGAGCATGCCAGGATTGCCAAGGAGCAGACTGCCAAGGCCATTGCCAACACTGCCGATGCCTACGAGAAGAACGGTGTCGAGGCAGCTCTGTGCGAGGTAGGAGCTGAGCCTTGGCCCAAGAACCTACCCCTTCTTGTCTCCATATTATTCTTCTTGATAGACCTTTGCTTTTCCCACTTCTGTGAAGTTCTGTAGCTGTGCCACATTTAGCTCAGTCCCCTTTGGCTTTCCTGTATTTTGCTTTGAATTTTCTTACTCTCTTTCTTCTTTTTCTTCTTGGCCACAGCGCAAGGAGGTAGAGCCGCTGAAGGCTCATCCGGGAGAAACATCCCCCACAGTTCAGGCAGAGCAGCCCCAGGACACTCAGGAAGCAGAGGCTGCTGCCCAAACTAGCTCACAGGTCTCTGAAGTGGAAATCCCCAGTGTGGGGAAGATTCCCGTTAGATCCGATGCAGATGGATATAATGAGGAGGTACAGATCCCAGTGCAGGGGTTAATTACTGCTGCTTGTTAGCCTGTAGCTTTGTAGTTAGCTGGCTTTGAGCTGGGCTACGGATGGGTGTGATAGTGTCTGTCATAGGAACAATGCCCTGTACTAAGTCAGTTTTCCCACTGTGGGAAGGATGGGGGACAGACCACATCGTTCCATAATTCCATTTTTAAATGCCATCAGAAAAGCAGCTCTCTAAGAGCACTCGATTTGTCGGTCTGCATGTTGGTCCTAAGTCCTCTTTCTGGCACAACTGTATCAAAATTGATCCTACTTGTGTTAAATTTCTTTACAACTCTTTTTGCTGGCTTCGGTTACTGTTTTGTCCCCAGTCAAAGACCTTAATCCCAACGGTATAATTTACGTACCCTGCCCACTGATTTTTTGGGGTCTGGCTTTAACCGCTCTCATACATGCTCAAGCAGTGTTTTGGAAGTTCTCACACTTTCACAAGTTGGATTTCACACAAATGCTGGGGCTGTCACTCCTTGAGTAGGTTTGAGATGCACTTGTGTGAAGTTGGCTCGAGGAACTGCTGCACCACAGGTTCTGCATTCATTTTACATGTCTTAGGAAGATTAAGTGGGACATGGTGGGACATGGCCAGCATGCTTTACCTTCTCACTTGTGGAATTTAAAAATTCAGGGGTTTGGAGTGACCAGCCTTGAGATCTTAAATGCCTAAAATAAAAGCCCTGCATGTAAAGTGCATGTGATGGATAGAGTCAGTAGCATGCAAGCAACTCACAGCCGCAGTTATCACAGCTGTACTCATACAATTTCCTTTAAACCTTACCTTTTGAAAGTTTCTTCCATTCTTCACTATGCTGTCTCTTCTTTCCCTGTCCCTTACTGTTTCCCTTGTTCCTGTTTGTGTCTGTTCTCCTGCTTTTGTGGTAGGTGATGCTGAGTCCAGCCATGCAAGGTGTCATCCTGGCTATTGCAAAAGCCCGCCAGACCTTTGATCGCGATGGGTCTGAAGCAGGGCTTGTTAAGGTATTGATTTGCTTGCTAAATCCAATAGTATAGATATCTGTTTTCCCAGAATAGAGAATGTGCGCCATATTGACAGATCAGGAATGTAAAGAGAACAATTTGTGCAGTTTTTCTTCTAGGTAATGGCCTTTGCCCTGCATTTCAGTTCCTTCTCTCTTACTGTGATGACATAACCGTGGGTTCAAAACAATTTTTAGAGCTTGTAAGAGAACACCCTCCTTCCAAAACAAACAGCAACTTTCCTTTTTTCTGCTTATTCTTTTAGTACTGTAAAATTTGGTTTTTTGGTCCTGAACATACTTGCTTACTGTGACCTCTGTTGTCAAAGATGTCCTCAAGAAATGTCTATGTGAACAGGGGTTTGAAAGCATAACCAGTGCTGAATGCTGAAGCTGGTGTTAGATTTTACAGGCAGGTAGTTTTAACTGAAAATACCACATGGAAAGAATCATCCGTGCTGGTCATCTATGGGCATATAAATCACAAGATACTCTTGCAACTCCTGCAGGTGCAAGTGTGTTCCAGTCAATTTTTGCAGCCTGAGCACTTGTAGGAGGGTTGCCAAATCCATCTAAGGCAGCTGTACCCGCTCCCTCAAAGGCATTTAGACACCCGGGCACTTTTGGAAGCTTACACTTCACACGTGGGGTTTGCCTGGCTGTGGGGGCCATTGGTTTAGAGTTGAGGTGTTGGTGGGCTTCCATTCACCACTGGAATATCACCAGCAGAGGAAGCTCAGTGTCACCATAGGAGTCCCATCGAACAGGACAGGTTTGAGCTCCTGTTGGCTGCTGTGGCATTCCCACGGGCAGATAGGTGGATCTGTCAGTACATGTGTTCCATTGGCAGGCATTCCATGAGGAGTACTCCCGGCTGTACCTGCTTTCCAAAGAGACCCCAACCCCTCAGAACGATGCCCGGTTGCAGCACGTGCTCATCTACTTCCTGCAGAACAATGCTCCGCAGCAGGTGGTGGAACGGACCCTCCTTGAGCAGTTTGCAGACAAAAACCTCAGCTATGATGAACGGTGAGTGCCTGGGATTCCAGGGTAGGCTTTTCCCACCTGGATATGGCCGGGGCCACTGTTCTGACTTCTTGTCTTTTCGGATCACATGGAGCAGGTCCATCAGCATCATGAAGGTGGCACGGGCAAAGCTGAGTGAAATCGGTCCTGATGATGTTGACATGGAGGAGTACAAGGTAAGGGACCAGAGAGCTGCTTCTGATCCTTCACACTGTCCTAGCTGGCTCTGTCCAAATTGGGAAATGGGGAGCATGGCGTGGAGCTGTGTGGCCAACACAGTGGTCACTGCATGCCTGTTGGCACCGAGTGTCTGCAGGAGGGTGCTGAGGGAGAAGGAATACACTGGAAATCTGAGCTTGGAGGAGTGTCTGCAGTTGGCTAGATTCATTTATGTGTCACTTATGAGAGACATTTAAATACCTCAAAGGGTAAAATCAGGGACCCCAAACTATGCATGTGAGTGTTGCAGATGAAGCTGATGCTCTGCTTCCCTCCTGCTTCTCACAGAGATGGCACGAAGACTACAGCCTTTTTCGCAAGGTGTCCATTTACCTGCTGACAGGGTTGGAACTCTACCAGAATAGAAAGTAAGTTCCTCTAATTGTGTTTGGACAAGATAAGCTGTAGCTAAAAGTAAAGGCCACTTTGACAAAAATTCTTCTTTCTGAACCACAGTGGCCTGGGTTTGAGGCCAATGGGTGCTTTTTTGACCTGCTAATAGCTCTTCTTGGATCCACAATCGAGCTTGGTTAGCAGTTCAAAAAATATGAGGCTCAGCTGCTGGCTTGCTGCCTGACAGTTTTCTGAGAGTTTCCCCTAAGATTTCCCTTTGTGAAGTAGAGCTTTGTATTCTGTTTTCCAGAGATGGGCTTGCAGGAATGATTGCCGTCACTTTGGAATTTTTCGCCTTGGACTCCTGTATTAAAATGAAACTGTCTCAAAATGAATGTTATGTTTTGTGTAAACACACACTTTGGAGTCCTCTAGACTCAAAGGGCCTTAGTTTCCTCCTTACCTTTCTAGAACCTGTATTTTTATAAACGGTGCAGGCTTTCAGAAATTATTCCTGGATGGAAACAAAATTGAATTCCGAGGTGGTTTGCAGTAACAAGCCACCAAATTCAGGTGGGCAAATTGACATGAGGCATGACAAGAGCAGCTTAGAGCTCCCCCGAATTGACCTAATCCCTGTCAGTGGTTCTGTTTTCTCACCTGAAGCTTGAAATGTGTGAGGGACTCAAAAACACAACTTTCTTCCCTTCTTGGGGTGTCCTCTTATAGTGCAGTTCCAGGAGCAGTACAGAAAATGAACACGAACAAACATGTTGCACATGAACTTGGTTTTAAGGGGCTCTGCCCAGACACTTGTTTGGTATTCTGGGCAAAAAGGAGCAGGAATGGCTTGACATGGAGCATTTGTGCTTTGGCAAGGAAATACAGCTTTTCCCATCGGGCCTGATGCTATTCCAGCCAGGCCCAGCAGGAAAGATTTCCTGAGCTGAGCCAAGGGAATGGTTGTAGTCATGTCCCTGGCAGAGCTGACCCTCTTCTTCCAGGTACCAGGAGTCACTCACCTACCTGGTCTACGCCTACCAAAGCAACACCAAACTGCTGCTGAAGGGAACCAACCGAGGCGTGAGCGAGTCGCTGATCGCCTTGTACAGAAGGAAGTGTCTCCTGGTTTGTATTGAGGAGCTCAGCACTCACTTTTGGAGAGGAGGGGAGGGAGCAGCCAGGGTGCCATGGTAGCCAAGACCAGTGTAACTGTTTCTCTTGTGTCTGTTGCCATGATTCTGCCCCTTGCTGAGTACCAGCAGCAATATGGAGAGCTAATAATAATCATAATTCAATTAAAGAACATGCCACATAGGTTTCAGGGAATCTAGGCGAAGGCAGATCTGGATCTTGCCATCTTAAAACCAGAATTGTAAATAAGCTGTACGCTCCCTGTATACAGATACAGCAAATTGCATGTATATGTATGAATATATATATTTACAAGTTTGTTTTCTATGGTGTGTTTCCCATGACTGAAAGTGGCTGTCCCACCAGAACCTGGTGCTGTTAGTCCTTGTTCTCTGCACAGCTGCTGGTGCAGGGCCCAAGCTGGGCCTTTCCTGGATGGTTATCTGTGGTCCATGCTTGCTCTTCACAAGTCTGTCCCCAATTCTCCTTCCACCCCCAGAAGCTGAATGAGGTGGCAGCTTCTCTTTTTGTCAGCTGTGAAGAAGCTCATGTGTCAGAGGGTGTGAGCATCCTGAACGAGCTGATCATCCCCTGCATGCATCTCATGAACAACTTTGAGATCTCCAAAGAGGACCTGGACGCCATCGAGATCATGAGAAACCGCTGGTGCTCCTATTTGGGACGAGAAGACATGGACGGTAGGAAATGGCTGCTGTCCCTGGGCAGGGTAGTGTCTGGATCTGAACTAGGAAAGAATTAAAGGACCATCTAAAATTAAATTCCTGGTGTCTGCACTGCAGCACATCGGGGTCCTTCTAATTGTGGGAGGAGAAATGCATTTGAACCACCCATTAACTTCTGTTACAGAAGAAATTAATCTTTTGCACTAAAACAAGCTGCAGAAGGATCCCTCGTCCCTGAAATGGGACAGCTGATGTCCCAAGAATGGCTTAGAGTTCCCTTGGGGGGCTTGGGTCTTCTGTTAGGGTTTCTCCCTGACTGGAGGTACCCAGGGATGGCAGGTGAATGCAGACATGCTTGGTGGCATGGCATGCTCCTCTTCAGGAGAGAGGAGTGGTTTTATCAGAGGCCAAGGTTATGGAAGATGGAATGGCGGAGCAGATTTGGGACATCTCTGCCTTGGGAGAAGGAGTTTGTCATTGTAGAGCTAAATGTTGGTTCTGGGCAGCTGTTCTTGTTGTGTATTTCCTTCTGGAGTTGGGCTCCTGTGACTCCCCTCAGGTCATTTCTCTTCAGACAAATCGGTTCTGACTTGCCTTGATCTGTGCATGAAGGTCTGGGGAGTCCCTGCAGAGTTTTTATCACTAACAGAGGGTAAACTTGATGAAAGAAAATTATGCTAAAACCTAGAGGTTTATTCTCAAAATACTGTTGTAAAAATTAATACTGGATAAATTTATCCCAGTTCCTGGGCTGTATGTGACAGCCTTTGCTTACACAGAAGGTTTTAAAGAACCAGAAGTTGAGTGCTCACCCCTCCCAGGTCATGTGAGTTGGCTCAGGTGTTGCCTGCTCTTCTTCACCCCGAAGTGGCTGTGCTGTATCGTGCACTCCAGTGGCAGCCGGGCACAGACCTTCACTGGGAGTGGACGGTATCAGCTCAGCATGGGCTGAGCTGCCCTGTCTGAGGGTGTACAGGTTGTGAAGGCTCCGTTCCCCTCAATTGCACAGTCAGTATTTGAGTGTCACCCTGAAGCACGCAGTTATTCTCGAGCTGACAGCTCATACAGCAGCGCCTTTCCTGGGAAAGCGCCGTGTCTCAGTGGGACGTGGCCCTGTCCTCAGGCAGCCAGGTGGCAGTGGAGCTTCCCTCACAGAGCCCTGGGTAGGCGGGCGGGACACAAGCTGGCCGGCAGCTGGTTCAAGGCCTCCTCTGCGTCAGCAGCCACTGCTCATCCCTGGTGATGGGCTGGGCAGCTCTCAGCGCAGGGAGAGGAGTCTGCAAAAGGCATCACAGCTCCTTAACTCGGGGCCTGGAGCCCGCTGCCATCTGCTGCCACTGAGTGTTTCCTCCTTTCCCCCTTGACAGCAAAGCTGCAGATGAAGCTGGGCGAGCTGCTGCCCCGGCTCCTGGACGGCTCCACTGAGGTCATTGTGCTGAAAGAGCCCCCGAAGATCCGACCCAACTCCCCTTACGACCTATGCAGCCGCTTTGCGGCCGTGATGGAGTCCATTCACGGGGCCTCAACCGTGACCGTGAAATAGCCCACGGGCCGCTCACCGTGCCTCAGTGCCACGCTGCCGGCCTGCCCGGGGCCTCCCTCGGGTAGTGCTGGAGTGGGGGAGGAGAGGGGGTGGTTTGGATTCCAAGCTGTATTCTTTGTAAATATGAGCGGATAAAAAGCAGTATTGCACTTCTGAGGCAGAACGTAAGGCAGTAACACGAAGAACCTCGACCACTGTTATAGTGCAAGGCGCAGGCCCCAGCGGCACCATGAGGCCCAACCAGGCTCCAGAGGTTCTTCTGTCCTGGCAGTCTTCTAGATGCAGCCCCTGGGCCCATGATGGCACAGGAGCCCAACCCTGCTCCACACTGCGCACTGTGGCTGGGCTGCCAGGCGCTTTCACAGCTCCCTGAACGGTCACTGCCAGAGGTTGCACATTCCAATGCAGCCAGACTCCTGCTCGCAGGAGCCTGGGCTGAGTGAGGAGGAGGCAGTGAGGAGCAGTGGCTCACGCTCTGTCGTGTGGGCAGTCATGCACCCAGCTGCGTGTTCTGGTCAAGTCAAGCAGGCTTTTGCCTTTTGTATTCCAGCTGGCACCAGAAAACACGCAGGAGCCTTCCTCAGAGAGGCACAGGCGAATCCTGGCAGTGAGGAGCCAGGATGGGGCTGTGGGTTTGTGCCTGGCACAAGCTGACTGACTTGGGGCAATCACATCACCCCAAAGGATATTCCCCTTGCAGCCGGAAGGCAAACTTCCTTCTCCCCTTGGGTGGTGTGTCAGGGCTGGATTAGTGTCAATGACAACTGTGAGGGCTCATATCAGCCCATTGTGTTGGTGGTGGGTATTTGTGTTGACTCTGTTAACGAAGTGCCCTGTTGGCATTTCTTTTTGCTGTCACCCTGTGCTTGCGTTTGAGCTGCAGCAGATGTAAGCCAAAAGTTCTGAGTCAGTGGAGGGAGATCCTGTTTTTTGGGACTATGCAGAGTTTTCTTACAGTGCAATAAAAGCATTTGTTCTATGTTAGAATGAAAAAGCTCCCTTCATGTCTTTATTTCACTCTAGGGTTCTACCTGAAGGTTCCTCCTGTACAAAATGTGTTGTCATTGGCAGAGGGGCCTTAGCATGGTCCCACTATCCTGTCAGGGGGTGTTTCCCCAGTATTTAGGAATAAACTGCTCCTGTGGGAGAATCTTGCACTCTCCCAGTGACTTTATGGTGAAGCAGAACTGCCATTATCCACAGGCACTCTGGCTGCCAGTGTCCCAGCAGCGACCCATGCCTCCTCAGGGACCAGGGTGCTGCAGTGCCAGGGTGCTGCTTTTTCAGCTTTTTTCCCCCACTGTTGTATCAGAGCAGTGGGATGAGGCCTTCAACTCACTGCTCGGGGTGCTTGACCTTCAATGAATGAAAACATGGAGCTCTTGAACAAAGCCCCCAGGCCATCGCCCACCTGGAGAAACACTCCCTCCTCCCAGTCAACACTTGGCATTGCCAGGAAGCTTTTGTGCACTTGCAAGCAGTAGGATGTGGTTTGGGGAGAGGAGAGTCCGTTTGTTCTGACTCACGAAACAGTGGCTTTGCCCTGTTCTTTGTGTTGCTGCCAGAAGCTGAAATGCCCAGCCCATGCCCAAAGCCTCCTTTAAGAAACCAACGAAGAGTGTCAGGAGTACAGAGTGGTGCCAGGGACGTCATGGTATTTGGATTGAGCTGGACAGGAGGTGTGTTCCCAGGCTAGAAGCCTTTGCTCACTGTCCTGTCCTCCCATTTCCCAAGGGAGTTACAGCCGAAACAGCCTCTCTGTGCTCCCTGGGTTGGTCAGCCCTCCAAGGGCAGCTGGCAGGGGGTGCAGCTCCTTGGAAGGTGATGGCCAGGAACACTGCCCCCTCGGTTCTACCTCCTTTGATTCTTCTTTGGAAGGACTGAGCACCTGCCTCTCCCGCTTCACTCTCAGCACCACCAATTCTGTCCCCAGTCCTGCAGCATCAGAACTCCCAGGGATCATCACTGTTCCCTTTCCTTGCCCACCCGCTCCCTCTCCTCCAAGTGAGCAAAGTGCAGGTTTCAAAATGGGACTTAGAGGGGAGCGGACTTTGCTTCCTCAAGGAATGCTGCTGTCAGCTGGGCCTTCCTTGAGATGGGTCACGCGCCCACGGCTTTGAGCCTGCAGGGATTAAACCAGCGGTGAACTCAGTTTTCAACCAGTGCCGTAGCAGCGGGCAGGCCCCTGTCAGGACTCCGGGTGCTAATCCAGCCTGATGGTCCATGCTCTTGCTCGCAGGGGTGTGTAAGCAGCCTTTATTTTTACAGCTGAATCAGGAAAATGTGGAAGGAACAGTTGAGACCAGCAACAACCCTTTCTTGCCTCTTGTGCACAGGTAAATTATGCAGTCGAGGAACTTTTGACACAAAGGTCTGTGGCACTTACCAGCTTTATCATCTTAGCCATGAGAAGATGAGGCTTCTGCAGGGCACATGCTGCCATCCTGCCTTTGCAGCAGGAGTAGAACTTGGTGCTGCCTTGTCTCTCATTTTCCTCCTTCCCCCTTGTTTTCCATTTTTCTTTTCCTCCAATCTTTTCTGGATGGACCAAACCATAGCTGCAGCAGCAGTGCTGCCCTTTGCAACTCCCACCCTGCATCCCACTTTTGCAAGATACAGCTGCATGTTCAGAGCACAGACACGCTGCCAATGAACATGATAATTTATTGCAAATCCATCAGAGCGACACAGACATGCAAGGAAGGAGCTGCGGCACTGGGGCACAGAATTAGCCACAACAGACTTGGCTATGGGGGACTTGCCAGGGATGCCAACGCAGTGTCACCCATCAGTGATGGTACCACGATGTCACCAGCAGTACAAAGTGCTGCCCGCTGCTTGTTGCCTTCCCTCGCTCGCTTGGTGAGTGCTGCGGGGAAATCTGCTGCTCCTTAACAGAGAAAAAGTGAAGCAGACACGCAGAGGAAGGAGAGAAACCTGCAGAGCTGCCGTAGCAATTAGCAAATCATCCTGTGAAACAAGCAGGAGCCCTCCCTGCCAGGGGAAGAGCCACGAGGTGCACAGGGCACGGCACCCTGAGGCTCTAGATGACCAAGTCTGCATTTTTGGGGTGCAGGTGGTGGCCCCCAGCCAGACCATGCGCAGCGGGGGCCTGGCGGCAGGCGGGGGCCAGCGGCGTTGCGGTCCTCGTGGAGCGGGCGCTGCAGGCAAGGAGCAGCCCACCAGTGGCAAGGAAGGCTCCAGCAAACCACCCCAGGAAGGTGGCCTCCCCAAACTCCCACCTGGGGACGATGTCGGGGACAGTCTCGTCCCAGAAGTCGAGGACAGTGTTGTAGGCGACCCAGGAGATTGGCACCAGGGTGGTGATCCCTGCCATGCCAAGTGTCACTCCTCCGGCAAGCAGGAGCCGCCGCTTTCGCCCGGGTTTGTCCTCGCAGGTTCTCCAGCCCTCCAGCCCCAGGGCGGCGAGGAGACAGCCCAGCAGCCCCAGCCCATTGGAGAGGCACATTAGGAGGCGAGAGATACGCAGCTCGGGGGGCAGCGCCAGGAAGGAGCCGTGGGCTTGGCATTCAACCACGCCCTCCTCCTGGGTGATGCAGACCTGCCAGAGCCCCATGTTCCAGACCTCCAGCTCGTTCAGGTCCAGATTGAGGTTCTTCCAGAGTGGCACGAAGGTGGTGACGCAGGAGCTGACCCAGCCGAGGAGAGCCAGAAGCATCCCCCCAACCTGCGCCTTCGCCCACCAGCCCCCGGCCATGCTGTCGCCGCCCCGCTAACCTCCGGGCCCAGATTAGCCGCCCTGAGCGGCGGCCGCGGGCATTAACGCTTCGGGAGCAGCGTCCGCCCGGCCGCCGGCCGCGTCTGCCGCCCGGGGGGGCGAATTCAAGCCTGTTCCTCCAACGCCGGGGTGTGGCCACGGTCGTTTTTCAGCTGTTGTTGGTTTTTCCACGCTAAAGGGAGAGCGCGCCCGGCTCAGCAGGAAAAGCCGGGTGCATCCCCGTGGTAACTCCGGGCTGGGTCCCGCCGGTGCCCCGTCGTGCTCGGGAGGGTTAAGCCAAAGCATGCAAATCCTCCGAGCCTTGGCCACCCTGGAGCGTGAGCCTTGGCAGGGAAAGCGCTTCTCGGCAGCAGCAGCTCCGGCCTCGGTGGGACACGGCTGGCACCCCAGCACAAGATGCAGGCAGCAGAGAGCCGGCATCAGGCTTTTCTCGGGAGTCAATGCCTTGGCTGGAGGCCCTGATCCTCATTCGGTCATTAATTAAATAGGCAAAGGAGCCTTTGAGAGCTGCGTTGAGAATGGGGATGTACAAGGGAGGAAGCAGGTTGCAGGTGGCCCTGCTTCTCGCAGGTAGGCATTGATCACCCTGTCCTGCACCCAGCACTTCACCACCAGACACGACTCATGGTGCTTTATGTGAGGAAACTGTTGTCCTGACAGGAGACACCCTGATGCAAACACAAAGATGGGGAAAACCCATGTACATCAGCCTGGTCCAGTGGAAGGTGTTCCTGCCCATGGCAGAGGGTTGGAGCTGGACTGATCTTTAAGGCCCCTTCCAACCCAAACCGTTCTGGGATTCTACGAAAAGGATGAAAAGAAGCGTCAGGAAAATCCCAACTTTGTGCTGGCACTCGGCTCCCATCCTCCCCCACGTGCGTTCCCTCTGCAGGGTCCAGCTTGCAGATTCATCTTCCCTGGGAGATTAGCGACTAATCTCTCCTTCATCCGCCTCTGTATCGGGAGCCAGACTGGAAATTACTGAGTCCTGCTGGTCCCGGGGTCCAGCCCTGGTGAGTGTCAGGAGGATCTCTGCAGGGGGCTCCCACAAGGAGGGGGCGAGGGAGCACGGACCACATTCAACGTGGAAGCACAGACCAGGCAGGAGAGGGGGAATGTTTTCCAGCCCTCGCTGACCATCCCGACCCTAAGAGCAGACAGGGAGCATCATCCCAAGGGCAAGAGCAGGGAAATCCGCTGGGAAACCCCTCCTGCTCCTTCCCCCAGGCATTGGGGCACCTGCTCCTTCCGATTAAATCATCTCAAGGTAATTGTGCCTGTCATTGAGACAGATTAACGGGTGACCTTCTGCTTCTGGAGCAGGATTGGCGGCCACCGCCAAGCTCCCAGTCCTTCTTTCCCTCCCACCGGCCACGGTGGCACAGCCCGGCAGAGGATTCCCATCCACAACCGGTGGGAAGATGCCCGGCAGTGGCCGGGGCGCAGCAGGAGCCACAAGCCGAGAACGACGCCTGCCGGGCTGCCAGCCGCTCTGCCTGGACATGAGGTGGGTGTCCCCCGCGCCAAGGGGTCTGGGGAGCCGGGAGGTTGGTCCGGAGAGTGACATCCTCCATCGTCGCACTGAGGACCTCTGGTCCCGCTGCTCTGCAGTGGCAGGGGATGCTCAGAGGAGGCAGAGCGCCAACACTCCCACCCTATCACCACCCCTAACCCTGCAGGTCGCTGCACTCCGGGTTGCGTTTCCAGGACCATGACCTCCCATCACGTCTCCCCATGGGCACCGGCTGGACTCAGCCTGTCCCGAGGAGCCCGGCTATGGGGTCTGCATCTCTCTCACAGGCTGTCCTTCCTCCGCACCTAGGGGCCATCCATTTCTGCTCAGAGCTTCTTAGAGAACCGGCAGCTACCGCCACAGCCTGGAACAAGTGTGGAACAGTGCCTTAGGCGCTCACCCAGAGCTTGCCGGCTGCCGGGGCCGCTTCCCACTGGAGACGAATGCGTCCTTCCCCGGCCTTGCAATGCAATTATGGCCCCTAATGGGCTTAGCCATCTGGAGCCAGCCCGCAGCCACCCCGGCACAGCTCCGGGGCTGGCACATGCGTTGCTCGGCAAGGGGGCCCCCCGCAGACCCTGGCTCCTGGGGATGCAGAGAGGGGCTGGAGCCGCAAGCTGCTTTCCGTGTCCAGAATAACTCCCTGCTTTGTCTCCCCCACGGCAGGACCTCGCACCCAGCCCGGGGCTGAGCCCCCGCCCCGGCGCCGCCATGGTGCTCCCCTATGCCCGCAACAGCGGCGGCGCCGGCGGCTGGCTGGGCCCCGAGGAGCCCCGCGGCCGCAGCAACTCCATCCCCCCGGCGCAGACCCCCACGGCCAAGCACATGCTGGCTTACCTGCCCCGGCCACCCACTGACAGCAGCCGGTACGGCACCTTCCCCCAGAAGGTATGGCTCGCACCGAGGCTCTGGGGCATCCTCGGCACATGATGCCGCCGGGTGCTCGCTTTGTTGTCGGAGGCGATTTCTCACCGACGGGCTCCTTTCCTCCCCCGCAGCCCGTTCTCCCGGCCGCCCCTGGGGCTCTGGGGGAGGACAGCGGGCAGCAAGCCGCCGCCACCACTGCCAAGAGAAGCGCCCCGATGCCAAACTATCAATCTGCACCCCGTCACAGCGGCTTTATCCCCGGTGAGCCGTCCCTGCTGCCGAGCCGCGGGAGCCTGACCACCCAGCACCACCGTGGCCATCCATCCTGGTGCCCACCGCCTGCCCCACACGAGGCAGGTGCCCGCTTGTATCCGCTGCATGCACTGAGCGTGGCCAACGTCCCCAACTCATCACACGGGAAGACCTCCGCCCGCAGCTCCACCATTCCCACCCCGGAGGGGCTGCAGAGCCGGCGCTGCAAGCTGCTGGAGGAGGACAGCCCGATGGTCCAGGCTAGCAAGCGGCAGCGGCAGCGCTATGTGACAAAAGTGGGCAAGTGCCAGGTGAATCTGGGCAACATCCAGGACAAGAAGAGGTTCCTCTCAGACATCTTCACCACCATTGTAGACCTCAAGTACCGCTGGTTCCTCTTTGTCTTCATGATGTGCTACATCATCACCTGGGTGGTCTTTGGCTTTATCTACTTCTTTGACGCCTGGGTGCGGGGTGATGTTGGGCACCAGGGCGATCCCGAGTGGCGAGCGTGCATTGAGAATGTGGATGGCTTTGTCTCCGCCTTGCTCCTCTCAGTGGAAAGCCAGCGGACCATTGGCTATGGCACCCGGATGGTGACAGCCAACTGTGCCGAGGGCGTCATCCTGTTGATAGCACAGTCCATCGTCGGTTCCATGATCGACGCCATGATGGTTGGCTGCATGTTCGTTAAGATCTCCCGGCCCAAGAAGCGTGCCCAGACCCTCATCTTCAGCAAGAACTGCGTCATCTCCCGCCGGGATGAGAAGCTCTGCCTGATGTTTCGTGTGGGGGACCTGCGGGAAAGCCACATGGTAGATGCCAAGATCCGGGCAAAGCTGATCAAGTCCCGTCAGACGGCCGAGGGGGAGTTCATCCCCCTGGAGCAGTCGGAACTAAACCTGGGCTATGACACAGGGGAGGACCGTCTGTTCCTGGTCGAGCCCCAGATCATCTGCCATGTCATCAACCGTCACAGCCCTTTCTGGGACATGTCAGCCGAGTCACTGCGCCGGGAGCAGTTTGAAATCATCATCATCCTCGAGGGCATTGTGGAAGCCACAGGCAAGTGATCTGGGGGGGGTCAGGGTGGAGGGGGTTGGCTCCCCTGGGGTCCTGGATATGCTGGGCAAACCTGGGCCCAGGAGTGACATCAAGGCAAGAGATGCTTGGGGTTAAAACTGGTTCCAGTGGGCCATGGGCGATGCAGGGCTGGAAGCCCCTCGTTAGGCAGCAGGGGGCTCGCTGCAGTGCCCCGGAACAGCTCAGCTGTTGTCTTGCCGCAGGAATGACGTGCCAAGCCCGCACCTCCTACACAGAGGACGAGATTCTCTGGGGATACCGCTTCGAGCCCTGCATGTCCCTGGAGAAAGGCGCCTTCCAGGTGGACTACAGCCGCTTCGAGATGACCTTTGAGGTGCAGACACCAGCGGCCAGCGCCAAGGAGCTGCACGAGCTGAAGGAGCTGGAGCGGCAGGAACACTCCACGCTCAGCCTCTACTGGGACCACCTCCTGCAGCCGTGTGCGCTGCCAGGACCCAGCGAGGACGCGCTGGTGGGGATGAGTGTCCCCGGCAGCGTGGCTGAGGGCATCCGGGATGAGCCACCGGAGCGGGAATTCCCTGCCTGAGCTCCTCCGGAGACCGTGGGACGGGCCGCCTGGCCGTGCCCCGGCCCGGTTGGTGCCCGTGGGTGCCCCACGCCAACAGTGCCATAGCCCACCCTCCTCTGCAGGGCTGAGCCCTTGCGCCCTCGCCCCCCACGTTCCCCCAGCTGCAGCCACAGGACATTATTTTTGTTAAGTTGTTCTTTTGTAACAAGGAACACGAAGCGTGACTAGTGGGCAAGTAAAGGCTGTTCATGACAAATCCACCCAAACCATCAGCCGCGTTTGTTCTGGGGGAACCCTCGGGGGTCTAGACAAAGAGGAGGCAAAGCCCAGAGCCCTCCAGTGCCATGGGCTCAGTCCTGCACCATCCCTTGCTCCCCTCCAACACCCCAAACTGCCCCCCCTCCCTGCCTGACATGGTGCCCCAGGACTCCCCTGGCATGGAAATGTTGCACCGGGCTGGTGCTGGGAGAGATTGGACACGGTGTAATAGAATTGTTAATATTACAGGAATGACATCACTGGAGTCACCTGCAGCACTTGGCAGGGCAGTGCCCGGGCCTGAGCCAGGGGCCTGTATTGAAAAAAAATCAATAAAATCTGTGTATGCAGGGTCTGGCTGTGCTGGGGACCCTCCCTGCAGTGCCCAGCCAGCTTTGCCTCTGGGGGTGTTTCATGGGTTGCAGAATAAGCCTTTGGATTTAACCCCCTTTGTCCACCTTTGCTTTTCCTCTATCAACCTACCTTTTTATCTCCCTATGGAGTCTTGGGCAGGGTATTTTCTGACCCCACCTGAAATCTGTCCTGCTGAGAAGGGTGAGAAGGGGGGGGATGGAGCAGCTGGGGGGGCTCTGGGGCCAACGTCAGCCCAGAACAGAGGGATGGATGGGGGGTGTAATATAAACATATACATCAGTGTCCCTACACCACACCCCCCTGCAGCCCCAGCCCAAATCCCCTACAAACATAAAACTCCCCGCACAAGAAAAAGGGTTTTTTAAAAAAAACAGCTGCAGGTTTTGCTATGTTTATGCAGCTGCAAACAAGTGTTTGTAGGTGCAAAGTTAATAAGGGTCAATGTGCGCATTGATTCGATATAAAATAGTTATTTGCATACTAAGCATGAGATTTACATATCGTTAATATTCAAATGAAGGTCACCGGGCGAATAACAAACACAAACTCGGTTTTTGCACAGACGATCGCGTTTCACAGCACGGGACACGCTCGGGTTCCACCGAGCCGGGCCGGATTCGTGTCCATGTCCCCGTCCCTGTCCCGTTCTGTGTCCCGTTCCCATTGCCCCGTTCCCGTCCCGTTCCCGTCCCGTTCCCGGTCCGTGTCCCCGCGGTGCCGTGGGTGTCCTTCCCCCTCCGGGCCGCCAGGGGTCGCTGCCGCCCGCTCCCCGCCCTCATCGCTAAGTTCCGCCTCCCGAGGCCTCGCTTCCGGCGCGTCGCGGTGACGCCAATTGCTAAGCGGCGCGGTGACGCGCAGCGCTGTCTGGCGGCGGCCGAGGCGGGACCGGCGGGAGCGCTTTGGGTCAGACCGGAGCGCTTTGGGAGCGGCGGGAGCGCTTTGGGTCAGGCCGGAGCGCTTTGGGAGCGGCGGGAGCGCTTTGGGAGCGGCCGGAGCGCTTTGGGAGCGGCCGGAGCGCTTTGGGAGCGGCCGGAGCGCTTTGGGACCGGAGCCCCCGCACCGAGCGGGACGAGCCCGCCGCGCCTGGGGGAGCGGGCCCGGGCCCTGAAGGCGGCCCTCCCTGCAGCCTTGTCCCGGCCCCCCCGTATGGCGCGGCTCTGAGGGGAGATGACCGACCAAGAGAACAACAACAGCATCTCCAGCAACCCCTTCGCTGCCCTCTTCGGCTCCGTTGCTGCCGCCAAGCATTTCGCTGCCGTCCAGAAGCAGCAGCAGCTGCGGCAACTGACAGGTGCGGGGGTTGAGGCTGGCTTTGGGGCAGGGGCCGGCCCTTGGGGACGGGGCGAGGCTGTCCCCTTGTGAGGGGGCTGTCCCCAAGGCGCTGAGGGCTCTGTCATGCAGGTGAGGAGACGTCAATCAGCCAGGATGACTCTGACAACAGCGTCTCCGAGAGCCTGGATGACTGCGACTATTCGGTGGCCGAGATCAGCCGCTCTTTCCGCTCGCAGCGGGAGCTCTGCGAGCAGCTCAACATCAACCACATGATCCAGAGGATCTTCCTCATCACCCTGGACAACAGTGAGTCCGGGAACCCCCCAGGTTGGCAGGGGTGCGGTACAGGCTGGGGCAGCTCTGCATGTTGGGTTTGTCTGACATTGGAGGGAACAGCTGGGAGGGGGCAGTGCCAGGTGCAGCAGCTGGGGCTGTGCTAGGGGCAGGTCCTGCCTGCAAGTTCCCCGTCCACATGGGTAGAACAGGTCCCTCTGCCCTTCCCAGGTGACCCCAGCATGAAGAGTGGGAATGGGATCCCGGCACGCTGTGTCTACCTGGAGGAAATGGCTGCAGACCTGGATGACCAGGACTGGCTGGACATGGACAATGTGGAGCAGGTAGGGATGCCTGCCTGGGGCCATCTGCAGACTTTGGCCACAGGATTGAGTTTGTTTGCTCAGAATGTACATATGACGTATCCCAAATCCTTTTTCAAAACCTGCCACGAAGCTGCTAGTCATGGTTTTGCTGGAAAAGTCCATGAGATTTTTGGGATATGAAACTGAGAAAAGTGTAGAATTTGGGGAATCCAGCCTTTCCTCTTGGAGGCTGCAGGAGTTTGCTGCCCTGCAGGTCTGTGTGAGTGGGGAAGGGAACAAAAACCAAAGACGACTCAGTCAGCAGTGTCCACGCACGCACGCACTTATCTTCATTTGCAGCTGTATCAGTCATTCTTGCTGAGGATTTCAGTGGAAATGGTTTCTCTTGGGGGTACTGTTGCTCCATGAGGGGCTGGAGGATTTGCTTAGGCCAGAAGCAGCTGGGGGCTCTTACTGCAGTACTCTGTTACTTAATGAGGGACAGAGAGAGCTCTTCCCAGCAGGAATCAATTAGCCTGTGTGGCATGGAGCTTCCTCCTCCGCAGGGATCAGCCCTGTGCTGGGGCTGTGTCACTGTTCCCCATCTCTGCTGGTGCCCAGGCCCTGTTCACCCGCCTGCTGCTGCCGGAGCCCGGGACCCACTTGATCCACATGACCTCTGCCAGCACCCAGAACCTCTCGGCTGACCGCGACGCTGGGGAGAGGCAGATCCTGCGCTACCTCTATGCCTGCTTCCGCAGGGCACGGGAAGAGGTGGGCACAGGTTGCCGAGCAGGAAGGCAGCTCTGTCACGCAGCTCTGTGCTCTGGAGTGACCAAGCTAGAGTTGTCATGAGCAGGGCCCCTACACTGCCTTGTTCTCCTTGCACAGATAACCAAGGTCCCGGAGAATCTTCTGCCCTTCGCAGTGCGCTGCCGCAACCTGACAGTGTCGAACACTTGTACTGTCCTTCTCACCCCAGAGATCTATGTCAACCAGAACGTGTATGAGCAGATGGTGGACCTGATGCTGGAGACACTGAGAGGGGGACGTAAGTGCGGCCGGGCTGTGTCGCTGCCTCAGCGCTGCGAGGCTGCCCTGGAGCGTTGTGGAGTTGGGTGAAGCTTTGGCTCCCCTCAGTGCCGAAAGAGGGGTTTTGTGTTTGGGTCGGTTTGGCTATTGGAGCACTGTGAGTAACAGCCTTGTGTCACCTGCCAGAGTTTGAAGACATGACCGAGTTCCTTGAGGAGGTCATAGAAGCCTTAACGATGGATGAGGAGGTGCGGACGTTCGGGGAGGTCATGGTTCCCGTGTTTGACATTCTGTTGGGGAGAATCAAGGACCTGGACCTCTGCCAGATCCTGCTGTACACATACCTCGATGTGCTCCTCTACTTCACGAAGCAGAAGGACATAGCAAAGGTGGGTACCTTGGCTTAGGCTGGAGCTTTTTGCAGGGGCACATTTACAAGACCTGATCTGCAGAGGCCAAACCAGCACTGTGGTGTAACAACACACCTGATGTGTGTTGTTACAACCCCTCCCCTCCTTTCTCATAGCCTGTCACAAACCCATCAGTTTTTTGCTGTTTTTTACTGGGATTTTGGACAACTGTCAGCATATCCTGATGTGTTCCCCAGGTTTTTGCAGGCTACATCCAGCCCAAGGATCCCAGCAATGGGCAGATGTACCAGAAGACTTTGCTTGGTGCTGTTTTAAATATCTCCTGCTTGTTGAAGACACCTGGCGTGGTGGAGAACCATGGTTACTTTCTGAATCCATCCCGATCCAGCCCACAAGAGATTAAAGTGCAGGAGTCCAACATCCATCAGGTGGGAGAAGCAGGGCTGTTCTGCTTCCTGCGGTGTTAGTGGTCTCTCATTGCCTGAGGGTTCAAGACATGATATCAGGGCTTGAGTTCCACCACTGGTTCAGGAATAGCCTGGCTTGCAACTAGGCACATCCCAAAACTGCTTTGAATTCTCCAGCTGGAGCATGGGAACAGTTTCGCCAGCTGCCTTGGGTGGTTGTAACCCAAGTCTTTCTGTCTTGTCAGAGTTGCTTGAGCTTTGGGAAAAAAGGTTGGGAGGTACTGGTGGAACAGACATCAGTAACTTGAGGTACTAAGTGGAGATCATCTACCTCAGGTATTGCAATCACCAGAGAATAGCTTTCAGTACCTGTCCTGTAATTAAAACACTGATTGATTCTCCAATTGAGAAGGTTACAGGCAACATTCTCTCACATTATGCAAGTAAATATCTTCTTCAGAGGAACAGCACTAGGAACGTTCCAGTAGGTCAGGAGTGAAACATGAGGATGCAGGATATAAATACAGGAGTGAACTGTGGTGCAGAGGTGATCCTTGAGAGGGTCTTCCCACTCAGGGGTTCTTTCAGGCTGCCAGAATAGGCAAAGAATTTTGGATTTACTCTGTATGGGAACAAATTGCTCTCAGCTGTGCTTTTGAGGACATCTCTAATTGTTCTTTGCTGACAGCCCCAGGATCTGACCTGCTTGTAACACCTGTATGTGAGATGGGTGATTCACAGGGGTATCGTGAGGAGCAGGACATAGTCTGGATCCAGAAAGGGTCTGGTAGCAGTAATATCAAAAGAACAACCCCCAAGGACTCATTCAACTGTGTTCTGTTTCCTGTAACAGTTCATGGCTCAGTTCCATGAGAAGATCTACCAGATGCTGAAGAACCTGTTGCAGCTGTCACCAGAGACGAAGCACAAGATTCTCTCCTGGCTGGGAAACTGCCTCCATGCGAATGCGGGCCGCACCAAAATTTGGGCTAACCAGATGCCAGAGATTTTCTTCCAGATGTACGCCTCAGATGCCTTCTTCCTCAACCTGGGGGCTGCCCTCCTGAAGCTATGCCAGCCCTTCTGCAAACCCAGATCTCCAAAGCTGCTAACCTTCAACCCTACCTACTGTGCTCTGAAGGAGCTGAACGAAGAGGAGAGGAGGAGCAAGAACGTACACATGAAAGGTACACCTAAACATTGGGGAGTAAGGGAATGGGAAAGGGGATCTCCTCAGGTCTCCACTTTACCCAGTAGTGCCCTCTCAGTGGGTGCCATTAGGGTTAGGGGAGAATTAGAGGTACGACTAAGAGAGGAGCAAGAAGAGAGCTGAATACAAATAAAATGCTGCCAGCATCACCAGGAGCCTTTTTGTGTTCTCAGGAGGGACCCTCTCAAGCCCTTTCCTCACCAGCACTGCTCAGTAGGACCCGATGCAGAGATGCTTTTCCTTACAGGTTTGGAAAAAGAAACGTGTTTGATCCCTGCTCTGAGTGAGCAAGAGCCGCAGTCTGCGAACAGCTACAACCTGGTGACGGAAAACCTGGTGCTCACGCAGTATACCCTGCACTTGGGGTTTCACAGGTACCTGTTCTCAGTTCCTCTGTGATTGTTTTCCACCCATGTGCAGCTATGGAGATTTCAGTGAATACTCTGAACACAGAGTGGCCAGCTGAGCTGCTGCCTGCACTTCAGCCTGACTGACTGCAGGAAGAAATTTTGCTCACATTTTTGCTAATCTGGATACACTCAGGCGTTAAACAATCATTGTGGGTTTTGATTCTCAAATCCCCTTGGCCTTTCTGCAAGTGTTTTATCCTAATAAAGGAGTCTTACAGGCTCCACATTATTTATAGACACCGGTAGCCAAGTTCTCAGTATTTGTGGGTTGCTCCATTCCCTCCTTTCCTCGGGGCAGGGGCCGCTGGTACCTGCCTTCACTACTAGAGAGCATCCAGGTGGCCGAGCACCTGCCCACTGGGAGAGACCTAAACGCCCTGATAGCTGGGCTATATGTGAAGCAGAAATGTGGGGTAGCTGTCAGCTTCTAGAAGAGGATTTTCTGGACACCAAAACACTCTGATTTGCTTCCTTCTGCAAATCGTTGCCTGGATACTGTGAGGTCATGGCTGATACAAGCAGAGTCCCCTTCTGGTTTATTCTCTAAATATAGACATTGACAAAAAAGTTATTATGCAAGTGGCTTGTTGCTGGGAAACTGAAGTGTCACCTTGCGGCTGTCTCTGGGCTGTGCTGGATCCCTGACCTCGGTGACCCAAGGGAGCTCGGTGCTGCAGAGGGCTCTGCCATGTCCCCAGGCCACTCTGCAGGTGCCTCACAGGGTCTTGTATCCTCCCAGGTCCTGGCAAGCCTTTCCCCAAGGCTTCCGATTGTCAGGGCCCCAGACAGGGTACCCACAAGAAATGATCTGAATCCACCAGCACAAATAATCTCTCACCAGCTTCTGCATTGGTGAGGCAGGATGTCTGTCTGTCTGTCTGTCTGTCTCCTCAGCCCCTCCTTGCCTCCTTTCCCGGGCAGGTTGCATGACCAGATGGTAAAGATAAACCAAAGCCTTCACCGCCTGCAAGTGGCATGGCGAGAAGCTCAGCAGAGCTCCAGCCCCGCTGCTGACAGCCTCAGGGAGCAGTTTGAGCGCCTGATGACCATCTATCTCTCCACCAAGACAGCAATGACGGAACCACAGATGCTGCAAAACTGCCTGAACCTGCAGGTGTCCATGGCAGTGCTGCTGGTGCAGCTGGCTGTGGGGAACCATGGGACGGAGCCACTGGAGCTGAGCTTCCCGCTGCCGGAGGTGGAGCACAGTGCGCTGGCCTATGTGCCAGGTGAAGCCCCGGGTCCTGCTGGGGGTCTGTGCCAACGCCTGTCAGACATGAGCACTGGCAGAGCTGCCTGAGAAGTGCTTCCCTGTTCAGGGCAGGACATGGTGCTACTGCTGACATGTTGCAACATATTCTCTCTGAAGAGGATCACTCTTAGAAAATTTGGGGCTGTTTGAGGGGCCATACTTAGGGTAGTGAAGCTGCTGACCTTTTAAAAGGTCATTACTCATTGGCAAGTGGCAAATTCTACATTGATTTACTGTTTTCTGTATGTGTAAACTCTTTCTTCTGGGGTCTGCTTCAGGATTCTTCCCTTGGGGGTTGTGTAACTGTGTGTGATCAGTAGACAGACGCTGGATTCACCCCATAAGTGACCTGACTTCTGGGAGGGGAGACGGGAAGTGAATCCCAGGTGTTACTCATACCATCAGGCTGGGCATCCTTCTCCATGGCAGGTTCTAATATGGCTTGTTAATTGCCAATACTTAATCAGCATCAGGATGGTGAGGGGAGAGTGGATGGAAGGCTGGAAAAGGGCCAGGTGAGCTACCTGGGGAGGAGCTCAGCTACAATCTCTGTTTGCAGAGTTCTTTGCTGATAATTTGGGCGACTTCTTCATTTTCCTGCGGCGTTTTGCTGATGATACCTTGGAGACTTCTGCCGATTCCCTGGAGCACGTCCTTCACTTTGTTACTGTTTTCATGGGTGATGTGGAGAGGTGGGTGCAGCCCTGGGTGCTTGTTGCAGAACACCCAGGGTGACCAAGCAAGTAGAAATTGCAGAACTGTCTTGAGGCTTGGTTTGTGCAGCTGCAAGCAGGTTGATCTTTTTGGAACAGCTGAAATCTGCCTGCAGGAGGCACAAAGGCCTGCCTGGAGGCCATAGGCTTCAATGCAACATTTAAATGGGATTTGGTGCTTAAATATGTGTTTGGTTGTATGATGCAGAAACCTCATCAGCTACAGCCATTTTGTACTTGTTAAAGGGAGCTCCTGGGATTGATCTGTTGGGAGTGTCTCTAATGTCCACTGAACAGAACTGAGTAGTTCTATTGATCTTCCTGATAAGACATCGCCCTGCTTTCTGCATTTCTGCTGTTCGTTCATTTACACTTACGTGGGTAAATGCAGTGAGCTCCTGGCAGCAGCAGCAGCAGCAGATGGAGATTTCCCGTGGTAGGCAGCTCTCATTGTTCCCGCTGTCCCCGGGAGATGGAGGCTGTGGTTCTTCCTGGCAGTCCTCTACAGCATCACCTGGGGCAGGTGGTTTGGCTTCTGCCCCACAGGTGCAGCAGAGGTATACTGACCTCAATGCTTGGTGCTGGACAGCAGATGCCGCAGGCAAAGCACTTGGATTTGCAGGGTAAAAAGGAAGCAGGTCAATGGGCAGTAGGAAAACAGCTGGGACGGCTGGTGGGGTTTGCTCAGGAGCTCCAGCTGACAAGCAGGCCATTGGGCTGTGAGTGGGAGAGCTGCTGTAGAAGGGGTTAGAGCAGCAGCTTGGTTGTTCCCACACTCTGTGGACTCTGCCTGAGATTTCACTGCGGCATTGTGTGTGAGGGAGTGCTGACCCAGGGCTGGCTTTACAGACAGTCTGCAGCAATCAGGCACTCAAGCATGGATGGGCACAGCTCCTGGAGTGATTCCTGAACAGCTCCATTCTGCACCATGGCCCTCATGCCATCCTGGATTTGCTTTCTATTTCTTATTGCAGGATGAAAAATCCTCATCTGCGAGCCAAGCTGGCTGAAGTGTTGGAAGCTGTGATGCCTCACTTGGATCAGGCTCAGAACCCACTCGTCTCAAGTGTGTTTCATCGCAAGCGAGTGTTCTGCTCTTACCAACATGCTGCCCACCTGGCCGAGGCACTCATCAAAGTCTTTGTGGATATTGAGTTTACGGGTAAGTGCTGAACGGAAGAGTTGTGTTCCCTGTGTAGCACCTGTGGGGGACTGTCCACTTGAAAGGCTCTTTGGCTTGTGCCCAGGTGACCCGCACCAGTTTGAACAGAAGTTCAACTACCGCCGTCCCATGTATCCCATCCTGAGGTACATGTGGGACACTGATTCCTACCGGGACAGCATAAAGGTGAGGCAAGAGGTACAAGTTTGAGTGTGCCCATGTGAGTGTGCAGCTCTACATGGAGCACGTGGGTCCATGTCCAGCCCTTGGGACTGTGCTGCAGAATTCGCTGTTCTCCCTTTCCTTGCAGGCTCTGGCTGATTATGCCTCAGAGAACCTGGAGGCAATGAATCCCCCTCTCTTCTTGCGCTTCCTTAACCTGCTCATGAACGATGCCATTTTCCTGTTGGATGAAGCCATACAGGTAGGGCTGAGCTCGTGTTCCATCAGCATCACGTAAACAAGTTCTCACTTCCCTGGTGCGATACTGACCTCCAGAACAGGGCCAGCTTGCCTGGCCCTGCCTGTTGAATCTCTGCAGTAGGCACTGTGCAGGAAGCAATCCCAAGATGGTGTGGCCAACACCCTGGGAGAAGGGGTGAAGGCAGGAGGAAGGGGGGGTCTGGGGCCCTGTCTGCGGGTTACCCTTCCTTCCTTTGGGTTCAGGAGGCAGCTCAGAACCAAGAGGAGCAAAGGGGCTTTTTCGGATCCAACAGGAAGCACGCTGGGAAATCTGCTTGTTGCTAATCTGTATACACTCAGGCTTTAAACAGTCATTGTGGATTTTGATTCTCAAATCCCCTTGGCCTTTCTGCAAGCCTAATAAAGGCCTTTTGTCTCCAGGCAGTTCTCCTTTGGGATCACAAGGGAATTCATGTCCCTGGTGTGTGCTGAATGTCTCTCCACTCCTTTCAGAGCTGCTGTTGCTGCTAGAAAGGGCCTTTTTGGGGAGCTATTACCTGCCAGAGAACCGATTGCCGGAAGGCTGGCAGATAAGATGGGTGATATGGATGTTGCCTGACTGGTTTTGAGCATTTCTGGATCTCCTTGGTGTCGCCATCCAACCAAACAGTCCATGTGTTCTGTCTTGCAGTACCTCAGCAAGATCAAAGTTCAGCAGATCGAGAAGGACCGAGGCGAGTGGGACAGCCTGTCCCCGGAGGCTCGCCGCGAGAAGGAGTCCAGCCTGCAGATGTTTGGTCAGCTGGCGCGTTTCCACAACATCATGTCCAATGAAACCATTGGCACTCTGGCTTTCCTCACTTCAGGTAGGTAAAATGGCCCCTCCTGCCTGCCTGCCTGCCAGAGAGTGAGCAGGCAGGAACTTGGTTTCAATGTGGTCAAATCAGGATGGAATTGCTGTGAATCTCTGCAACTGTTGTTTTCCTTTCCAGAAATCAAGTCCCTGTTTGTGCATCCTTTCCTTGCTGAGCGCATCATCTCCATGCTCAATTACTTCCTGCAACACCTGGTTGGGCCTAAAATGGGAGCTTTGAAAGTGAAGGATTTCAGCGAGTTTGACTTCAAGCCGCAGCAGCTCGTGTCTGACATCTGCACCATCTACCTAAACCTTGGGTAGGTGATGAGGGGAGTGAGCCTGTCAGCGGCAGGAGCCATCCAGGAGCCATCTTGGTGATACTGGGGGAGAAATGCTTAGTTACACTCAAGCTTTTCTTTAGCTTTGAGTTCCTTGCTATGGGAACGTGGCTGCTGTGGGGAATGTTTTGCAGCCCTGATAAATGGGGATTCTTAAACATTTTTTCTCACGTAACTGTGGTGCAGGGATGAAGAAAACTTCTGTGCCACAGTCCCCAAGGACGGCCGCTCCTACTCACCGACGCTCTTTGCCCAGACCGTGCGGGTTCTGAAGAAGATCAACAAGCCTGGCAACATGATAGTGTCTTTTAGTAACCTGGCTGAGAGGATCAAGGTGAGCACTGGAGGGAATTTAATGTACAAAAAAAGATGGAGCTGGTTCCCTGTGTCCTTTTCCCTCTGTGTATTGCTGCATCTTTGCTGTGGAGCTGGATTTCTGGTAGTGGAGCTTTGTCTAAGGTCCAGGTGGGGCAGCTGGGAGAGTTCCCTGCCTGCACGGACCTGTGAATGCTCCCTGGTTTTTAAAGAACAGGAAAGCTGAATTCTCTCAAAGCCATGTGTGCTCCCTAGTCTCTTGCAGACCGGCAGCAGCAGGAAGAGGAGACATATGCAGATGCCTGTGATGAATTCCTGGATCCAATCATGAGCACTCTGATGTCAGACCCTGTGATCCTGCCCTCCTCCCGTGTCACCGTGGACCGATCGACTATAGCCCGACACCTCCTCAGGTGTGCAGCACAGCCTTCATACTTTGATACTTTTGGGGATCTATTTCATATATCCAATGACTCTTCCTGGCCTCTCTTTTTTTTTATCTCTAGCACCAGGAGTGTCCAAGTAATCTCCTTGATGTTTTATTTTTCAGCGATCAGACAGATCCTTTCAATCGGAGTCCCCTCACTATGGACCAGATCAGACCAAACACAGAGCTGAAAGAGAAGATCCAGCGGTGGCTTGCAGAGAGGAAAAAGCAGAAGGAGGAGGAGCTGGAGGACACGCTGAATTAAAAAACAGGATCTCATCTCCAAACTTCCTGTCACGGGCGGGATCACAGCCATGCAGGGGTAATGGCTGGAGCTGCCCCCCTAATGATGACCACATTTAGTGCATTGCCACCACCTTTGGAGTCTCTTCTTGGATCTTCCCTACTAGCCCTTGTTCTCTCTTTTCCTTTCAAGACTCGCTCTTTAATACTAAGACTTTCCACTGTACTACAGCTTTGAGCCTCAGCTTCAGGGGAAGAACACAGCCTCTTCATGATGTGGTGCCCTGGCCCTCTATTGCCTGCTCTTTGCGTTGGCCACGTTCTTTTCCAGCAACACCAATTGCCTCCCTCTGTTCCGTGTTTAAACTGTAACCATCATTCACTTGGTGAAAGCAATGCCTCCAGCCACTCCCAGAGTGGGATGGGGGAGATGAACAGGAGGGGGACGTTTTGCCAACTTGTATGTGCCAGAGGTGTAGCAGGGTTTACTTCCCCAATGAGTGTTGGGAATGGTGGGCGTTGGAAATTAAACACAGAGATCATCTTACAGCTGGTGGTGGAGGTCTGGCGGTGCCGGGACCTGTAGAAAAGCGCCTTCGGGCTTGGTGCAGGCAGCGGGGCGGTCCCGGGGCGGGAGCGGTGTCGGCACTGCGCGGGTCTCGAACCCGCGGATCTGGAACCCGTGGATCCCTCCCCGCCCCGCCCCGCGCACGTGGCCCGGGGTCCTCGCTGCGGGCTGCCCGCGGCGAACGCCGGGTGCAGTGGCCGGCGGTGACATTGAGCGCGCGCAGCCATGGCCAAGGCCGCACAGGGGCTCGTGCAGCGGCTCGTGCAGCGCGGGCCGGAGCTGATCGGCGGTGAGGGACGGGAAGGGGGCCGGGGGGAGCGGGAGCGGGGAGGGAACGGGGTTGGAATGGGATGGGCTGAGCTGAGGGGAGGGGATGGGGAACAGGGCTAGGGGCAGCGGGGCCTGGGCCCGGCGAGGCCTCGCGGGCTCCCGCCGTTAGGAAAACACCGTCCGCTCCGGTCCCCCTCCCCGCAGCCGCTGTGACGTACTCGAAGCCGCGCTTGGCCACGTTCTGGTACTACGCCAAGGTGGAGCTGGCCCCGCCGACCCCCGCCGAGATTCCCCGGGCCATCGACAGCATGAAGGGCCTGGTCAGGGCCTTCCAGAGCGGCCGCCTGGCGCAGCTCACCGTCAAGGTACCGGCCGGGGCGGGATGTGACGGTGCCGAGGGACAGCTCCAACGGGAGCCTCCTCGCCACCCAGGAAACGCTCTGCTCCTGCTTTGGGAAGCAGTGAGAACTGTTGTCAACGACATATGAAGCTCATGGAGTTCAGGGGCCGAGAGTTTAAAGCGTTTTATTTTATCGGCTTTGCTTTAACTCTTCCCTGCCTGGACCAGGCTGTGATTGTTCCTCTCTGGTCCCATCGTTTTCTGTCCCAGGGAAGGGAGTATCCGTAGGTGGCTGAATGAGCCCAGCCCTCTGATCAGCTGTGTCATCGGTTGGCCTTGAAATTAATGTGTTTCCCGTGTGTGGGCTAAGAAATGATCCTTGAAAGGGCTGTAAAAAGCCACGAACAACAGCTGACAGTGTGCTTAATACTGCAGAACATCTCTGTGATGGGGCGTGTTGAGAGGTGGCTGAACACAGCAAACACTCTGCTCCACTTCTCGGTTTTTGCCTTGAGAACTGCTGGAGGGCATGGATGTGGCAGTGGGAGTGAGGGTGGAGCTGTTGTGAGAGCCGGGGATCTAACCAGTGCCTTTTTCCTTTCAGGATGCGCTGAGGAACGGCCTGGTGGCCACGGAGGTGCTGATGTGGTTTTACATCGGGGAGATCATTGGCAAGGGCGGCATCATCGGGTACAATGTGTGAACACTCACTTCAGCAATGCCAGCAGCGCCACGGTGCAGGGTCTGTAATGGGGTCTGCGACAATAAAGCCAGGAGCCCATACCAAGCTGTTGTGGTCCTTGTCTGGCACTCTTGACAGGTGCCAGCCTGTCCTGGGGGCAGTGCTGGTGGGGATGGCTCCTCAAGAGGGGTCTGAGGGCCAGTCCCGAGGGTGCCAGAGCTGCTTTGATGACACCACTTTTGGTCACCAGAGCTCTGTTCGCTCTGGGACACTCACTGTGCTTCAACTGTGGCTCCAGGGGAGGTCTGAGGCTGCAAAGGGGAAACATTCCATTTGTCCCTGAACGTACTTCCCATCAGCTAGTAGGAACCAAAACCAAATTCCAGTGCTTTTTACATTATCAAAAGCAATTTCCATGGCTTATGCCATAGGGAATGTAGCATGGTTACAGGCAGCTCTGCTGGTTTGGTGTCTGACTGGTGCAGTGGAAGCCTGCGTAAGTAAACAGAGCTTTGCTCCATGTGTCACCTCAGCTCCCACTGGCCAAAGGTTGAGCTGTCCAGGGTTCTACCACCTTGGTCATTGTCAGCCAGCTCTTGTACGGTTCTCTGCAAGACCTAGTGAGTCACCTGTACTCTGACACGTTCAGAAAATAATTTGTACAAGTTCTCTGAAGCTAGCAGCCTGTTTTTACTGTCTGAGAAGATGGTTTTAGTCAGTATTGCTCCTTGTTGGTACTGTTGTTGTCTCAGCTGCTCCTTTGCTCCTCTGGGCCTTGTGTTGTGCACACCAGTGACCCTACAGGCCCCAAGCCCCCTGTGACCCTGATGTCTCTGGGGTGACTGTGCCAGTGGCACATCACTTGCTCCTCTCCGTGCAGCAGAACTGACCTTCTCAGCATGTCATCCCAGTAGGAGGCCTTGTACGCTTCTGACAGGGAGTGCAGGTGAGCTCACACACTCCAGATGTGGTAACCAGTAGGTTGTTTTTGGGTGGATGGAAAGCTTTTTCTTTTTTCTTGTTAAAAAGAAGGGTTCCTGCCCCAGCAGCTCTGGGTGACAACTGGTCACAGGTCACTTCTGTGCCACAGATGGGAAAACTGAGGCTCAGTGCACTCCCCAGCTTCTGTGGGAGAGTCTGCAACAGGAACAGCGACTGGACCTGTGCTTCCAGCTTCCTGCCTGGCCTGTGTCCTGTGCTTGCTTCTCCCACGAGCCTGGCCAGGACACCATGATTGCCTCGCATGGCCTTCCTCCCAGTGCTGGCGAGGGCTTTGTGATTGCTCACTCCCCATGGAGGAGGTGAGGCATCCTCCCAAAGAGCCCCAGCAAACCTGAGCTTTTTGCTCCTGTCATCACAAACCCTTCACCCAGCAGGTAGAGACCAACAAGGGGAATGGGCCAGGCCCTGCTGTGGGAGTCTGCAGCCTATATTCCTTAAAGAGAGAGAGATCACACACGGGATTTAGTGTGTGAGCTTGACTGGAAGGAGGATTCTGAACCGAAGCAAACTTCACTGAGAGCAAGGCTGTCTGATCTGGCTCCAAGACCTGCCCCTCCTCTCTGACTTGTTCTTGCCTATGCGTGCCCCTCTCGAGGCAGGTTCTGGTGGGCATTCAGGGGGCTGCAGTTCACACCAGCACTGGCCTGGCAAATGCTTCGGTGGGAGGATGGGATTAAGCTTCACGAGTAAAGCATGGGAGATCTCAGAAATGCTCCTGTCCCTTTCACAGTCCCTAGAGAGGAAGAAACCATCTAATTTTAGTTCTCCTACTCGGAAATCCTCGGGAGAAGTCCCCCCCCAGCCCCGCTCCCACAGCAGAACCCCAGGCAGAAGCATCATCTGTGACCCCAAAGGGCTCCAGCAGCTTGCCCACAACAGTGTCTGGCTGCCTCTCTCGGGGACAAACAGCCTCTCCCCCGCCCCTCGCTCCTTCCCTGCCCTCAGCTGATGAACTTCGGAGGAAAATGGGTATTTTATGTCCCCGAGCAGACGGATTTTCATCTTATCCCTGTGTTCGCAGTGCTGTTCTCAGAGAATACGGCAGGCACTTGTTGGATGTTAACCCTGTTCTTGCTGTGCTGTGCACGACGGGGTTGCCAGCCCGGTGCTACCGCCGTCACCTCCCTCCCGGGGGTGGCACCCAGCGGGACGCGGCACCGGCAGGGCGCGGGGCCGCAGGTAGGACACGGCCGGGGCCGGGGCGGGGCCGCCCGCTCTCGGTACCACAGCTCGGGGCCGCGGTCCCCCCGCAGGAAGCGGCTCGTCCCGGGCCGGGCACCGGAGGGTCTCGGCGGCGCGAGGTCCTGGCGGGGGCTGCGGGCTCTGCCATGCCGGGCCCGGGGCCGCGCCCCGCGCCCTGCATACAGCCCGGGGCTATGCAGGGGGTCGGCAGCGCCGCCTATGCCGTATGCGCGGTCCTGGGCGCCGGCGGCTCCTTCTCCCGCTCGGCATCGCCGTCGGGGTTATGCGGGTTGCTTGCGGCCCGATTATACGTCAGGCAGGTTCCGGGGCTGGCTCGCGAGGAGCCCCGCGGCTGTATGGCACTGCGAGCTATAAGGGGCCGCGGCGGCCCGAGGCTGCGCTATCCAGGACGAGAGGCTGCACTCGGGCTCGGGCCTGGGGCCCTGCATATCGCCCAGCATTATGCCGGGCTAGCACTGATCGAGCATGGCTTATTCATGCGCCCGGGCGGGAGGATGGCGGAACCCCACAACCTGCATGGTACCCGGTGTTATGCAGCGCCTCCGCGGGCCGGCGAAGCGCTATGCAGGGCGCGGGGCGCGGCCCGGCCCCGCTCTCTGGCTCGTCGCCTCTCAGTAAAGATGGCGCACAGCGGTCGGTGGCGCTTCCCCGCCCGGCCCGGCAGCGGCGGCTGGGGCCGCCGGGGCCCGGGGGGGTCCCGCCTACGG
>VZTE01005332.1:213259-262844 GCA_013397775.1 Eulacestoma nigropectus | reverse complement strand
GGTGGGAGTCGGCGGGCGGGACCCGGTGCTGGTCCTGGTCCGGCCGCCCTCGCGGTCCCTCCCCGCGCACGCGACTTGCCGCCGGTGCGTCCTCCCTGCCGCCGCCTCCATTATCCGCCTCCCGCCGCTCCCGCGCCCGCGGCGGGGCGGGATGCGGTGCGCACACCCCGCCGCCGGGAGCGAGGTAGGATGGATGGGGCCAGTGGGCTCCCGGTGCGCCCCGGTGCCGAGGATGCTCGGCGGGGTGACGCGTCTTTCCCCGGCCGCGGGGGCTCGAGGGGGCTGGGCTGCCGGCCCCTTCTGCGGGTCCGGCGGTGGGTGCCGCGCACCGGCCCTCCTCCTCTTCCTCCTCCTCTTCCTCCTCCTCCTCCTCTTCCTCCCTTTCGCCGCTGTGGATGCCCAGGTGGAGCTTGGGGCGGCGAGCCCAGTGCGAGGCCGTTCCCCGGCACTCGGAGCGCTGACTCTCCTTTTTTTTGTTGTGGTTTTTTTTTTGTTTTGTTTTGTTTTTTGTTTTTGTTTTTGGGGTTTTTTTAGTTGCTCTTCTTCCTGCTTTCTTTTTTTTTTTTTTTAAGCCTTTCTAAGGCAGCCGGAGTGGGAGTGCGACAACAACCCACCTATTGACAGAGCAGGGAAGACATGATGGGGGTGTGTTACTACGAGCTGCAGCGTTCCTTCCCCCCAGTTGTTTTGCATCGCTCGTTAGCAGCATCCTTGCGCCGGCAAGAGAATTCCCCAGGTCCTTTGTACCAGGAGGGCTTTATTGATTTTTGAAGGGCCGGTTCTATCTCCTCTTCTCCAAGCAGGTTGTCAGCTGTAGGGTAGGTGGGCGTATCTTTGTATTTTGCCTATATGAAGAGCAGTTATTTTCCTTTCCCATCACTGACCGTAGCAGAGTTTATTAAAATGCACATGAAAATACAGTTTTCCTGTGTCTTTCTGGCCTGGTTTTGGCATTTTCTATTGGGTGCCTTGAAGTGGAGCTCTTCACTCATGGCTGAGCTGGAGGAATTCCTTGCCTGCAGAGTAGCAGCTCCCGTGGGCCACGATGCTGGAGGAATGAGGTTGTGTTTGCACACACAGAGCTGAGCATGGGGACACTTCTGCCCTCATCTGTGCAGACTTTGGGGTGTGAGTCGCGCTGCTCTAATTAACACCATCATCTCAGGGGCTGCACTTTTGGGATGCTTCTCTTATTTGCTGTTTGCAGTAGACATGGCTTGATGGAATTCATGGAGTCCTCTGGGAAGCAGTTAATACCTCACCAGTGCTAGTTCAGGGACAGAAATGACTGAGATCTGGCTAACCAAGCTGACCACAGAGTTAACAATCCAGGAGGTTTTTCATGTGGGGGGAGGCAAGTTTCTTTATTTCTTTTCTTTTTCTTTCTTTTTTTTTTCTAAGATGACATTGGGCTGTGGTTTGTTGTTCAATTCCAGTTGTCTTAAAGTATATTTTTGCATCTCAAAAAAGCCCTAAAACATCTTTGAGATATCTTTTTGAGTTTGACCTATAGGGTATTTTTGCTTTAAAATAAAATAGCTTGAATGCATTCCAGGTGTGGCAGCTGACTAACACAGGGTCTCCTGGATTTTAAGATTTCTACTTATTAAATCACTTTTCTCTTTAGCTGATGAAAGCTTCTCTCTAATAACATTGCATACAGTAGAAAGTAATAATAAATGTTGATTTGTGGCTTGGTGTTTGTAGGTTGAGTTTTACCTGACCCCTCATGAGCCAGGCAGGGGCAGACCCCAGGTGTTTTCCCTCACTCTGGATTTGCAGCATGCTGGTGCTCTTGGACATACTCAGAGAGGATCCTCACAAACATTCAGATAAAGTTAACTCACCCAGTTGGTTCCTTTCCTTTGGTGATGCTTAAGAAACAAAACACTTCTGCATTGAAGGACAGTTCTCCTGGCTGGTGACTTGTGCTCTCCTCATAGTTGTAGTGAAGATTACAGTCACCAGAGGCTGCTTTTCTGTCCTGCAGCACAAGTTCTCTGTGAGTTGGGGGTGAGGGTGTGAAAAGAGCTCTGGCAGATGTAGGAAGTCAGCACATGGGTGCTGCCTGTGGTCTCTCCAGAGGAGAGGACAGCTGTGTGCAGTGCAGCAACAGTGCAGTTTCTGGTGCCCATGTGGCAGCTGCGCTGGGGGAGGTGTTATTCTAGAAGGGGGCTTCCAGGAGACCCCTTCTTATTAGGGCTCATCATGTCCTCTCAGTAACTGCCTGGTACTCATGCTGTTCTTTTCCACAAGATTGAGGGTCCTTCCTGAACCAAGCCAGTTACAGTCTTCAACCGAGTTGGCATTCCTCATCAGGAATAAACTCTGAGCAGTTGCTTTGAGGTTAGGAGCCAGTGGCAATCAGAGGAAGAAGCTGTGTTACCTTTTAATGTACAACTTCTGCTCTGCATGCTTATTTTTTTTTTTACCTCATTCTTGTGTGCACTTGTGTAGGCACTTGTTGAAATTGGGTATTACCACCAAGTTAGGTGCAGGAGAAATGTTGTCCAGAACAAGTATTACACTCAGTCTTTCCCTTGTCTCCTTGGCAGTTTCTTAGTACGTATCAGACTGCTTTTCTCATTTAAAAGGTACCTGAATTCTGGGGTGTCAGGACATCCTCCTCAGATTCAGGTCACTTTGTACAAGCCTTTGTCTTCTGCTGCAGCTCAGTGTTGCGCTGACTTATCTTGAAACCAGCTCACGTTAAAGGAGGCACCTTCTGATACTTGATTTTAACACCACAAGAGTTGCTGGGGGGACTTTTCGCACAGTGAAGCTGTAACTGGTTGAACAGTAGTGTTTGTACTGTGTGCTGACCTTTCAGCTTGGTGTGAGTGGCACTGCAGGAATAAGAAAAATTTGGTTGCGTTTTCTTGATTCATTATGTCAATATTTGGTGTAAAAGAACCGTAAACGTACTTGTTAAATATCTGCTCTGCCTGTCAGTTTAGAGCTCCCTGTCCATCCCTGAAGTGGGGTTGAAGCTTTGGGACATAAAAGTTGAGAGTGTGCTGGATGCATGCTGACAGTTACCTCCATAAATCTGTATCGGCTGAAAGTTGCAGAAGCTCGAGTTTGGCAGTGGGATGTGGTGGTGATGGTGGTGCTCCTGGTAGCATTGCTGTAATTATACATGGGGTGTAATGTTTTATGAGGTGAATGTTGGAGTTGTGGATGTTCACCGATGGCTGGCATGTTTGGAAATGGTACTAGATCCATGTCCTAGGGATGAGGAGTAGCTTCCATACTGCCACCAGGGTCATGCCTGAGCTGGAAGTACAGATAACTTCTTCTGTTTGTCTCAAAATTTCCTCTCCTAGTGTTAGGTTGAATGGTCGCTGTCAAACTGCTTGAATGTTTAATGTGTGAGCTGGAGGTGTAGAGCCTTTCCTGTCATGGGTAGGGTGGTCACTGCACGTGAATGGGGAGGGGACTGCTGCAGATACTGATATCTAACAAGAGGCACGTGGTGAGGATGATGCAGATCATGGCCCAAGAGATGGAGGCTCCTTCATGGACTTTCCCTTCCTGAAGATTTGGGTGCTGCTTTGTCAGACATGTGAAAATAAAAGTATGTTTTAACCATCTTGGTGATGTTTCCATTTCTGTAGTTTGGTCAGCTTTCTGCAGTGCTCTAAACCCTCAGAGGAGTGGTTTTGGGAAGTTTGTTAGGAATTTAGGAAGCTATTTTCAAATGAGAGGTGGTGTGGCTTGTCCCACTGGCACCAGCAGTGGGCAGGTAAGGCAATTTCAGAGCAGCAGCAGTGCACTGATGAGTTTGTTCCAGGGGCTTTTGGACATTGCACTTCCTTCCAGGAAAGCTCCTGAGACAGACTTGCAACAGTGCTTGACCATGCACTTCTGTATTGGCATCAGAGTGCTGAACTGCAGGTTTCACAGCACCGTGTTGGAGGAAACAAGGGAAGAGAGTGGGGCAACTCCTTGAGTCAGTGGTTCATCACTTCTCAGGGATACCACAAAATTCCCAGAGTGGGGTTAGCTGTTCCCCCCAAGCTGAGCTACAGAGCAGAGTTTGACTTTAGTACTGTTTCTTTAGGAAATATATGTTTAGGAGTGAAAGATGAGTTTACCACCACAAAAGATTTTTTTTGATGCATCCATACAGCACCTCTAGAGTTTTTCTCTCACCATCTGCAAGCTGGATCTTTCTAGATAGTGGTTTGACTGACCCTCTTCCCTGGAAGTGGTATTATTGAAAGCTCCTTGTGACCAGAATGAGAGTGTTTCAGGTGTTCTAATAAGTATTCCTCTATATTCGGATTGGAAAGCATAAATCAGAATTTCTCATCCAGGTTGGAACTGGGACTCTGGCAAAACAGATCTGTGTGCTCAGTAACACAGTTGTAACAGACCCACCCTGAGCCTCAGCCCCATAAAGAGCAATATATTCTTTCTAATTCTAAAAAAAACTGGACTTTGGAAGCTGCAGCCCTAATCACCATTGTATTGCCATGGGTGATGCCTGAGGGTACAGCTGCAGTGGTGTAGTTTGAGGGTTGTCATGTGGAGGTGACCAGGTCAGGAGCTGTTCTGTGCTCTCGGGATGTTCTCTGTAAGTCGGTGCTACTCTGAGGTGAAGCCCCAGCAAAGTCTGTGCATCACTCCTGGTTGGAGCTTTCGTTGAATTAAACAATGAAAGGATGAATGTCCCCTCTTCTCAGTTGGTGCGTAACAGTCACCCCAAGTGCTCAGCTGTTTATTATTGAAGTTGCATCACAAGTAATGGCTTGGGAAGTCTCTCCCTGAATTCCCAGTGGACTCCACTCTGCTCCCAACACCCGGTGTTTGTCTTGGGGTTACTAACTGCCAACCTCCAAGGGTGTTTACTCTGCTGAAAGCAGAGGAGTCTGGTAGATACTGTGCTGTAGTCACTAAGCAGGCATCTGAATGAGCTTCTAAAAATAGCTTATCCCTTTCCAAGAAAGTGAGGTGGTGTCTAACTGGGGCCAAGCCCAGGATGGGGAATGGGAAGTACAGCATTGGTCAGGTGACTCTATTGTAAAATAAAATTTTTCAGTTGCTGATTGGAGCAGCTGCATTGCTGGTTTAGTGCTGGTGACAGTCCCATGCAACTTCACAGATCCATAGTGCTGTGGTTTATACTGTTATTCCTCAGACAGAGATCAGAACATCATTTAGTGCCTGCAGGATAGTTTCTCCTTTGAAAGTGGATTTTCCTCCGAGATCTTTAATTGGAAATTCTTTGAAAAGTGATATTGCTCCAGAGCATCGTGATAGATATTTGCTTGCAACTTCTCTGTTCTTTAGTAGCTGGGTTACTTCAGGAAAAGTCCTTCTTTATCTGTGCACAACTCTGAGGTTGAACCCAGTTGGGATAGCGTAATGTTTGAGTGGGAGATGTATGTGGAAGCTCTGCAGCCCACAGAGAGATCATCCAGTGCTGGCTTGGTTAGTCTTCATGTCTGGCACGAGGCAAGCCTTCCCTCATCCTTTAATTTATAATCCTGAGTGGCCTTTTTTGCTTTGCATTATTCTTTTCCAGGTAAATGAGGCCATGTTCAAAATCTTTATGGTTTTTAATCACTCTTCATCTGTCATTTTCTATAGTCATTTCTGAAAAACTGGAAGGAGGCTGTTCTGCCTAGCTTGCCTCAAAGCTGCATTTTGGCATTTGATGGCCAACTGGATGGTTTAACCTGGCACATGCTTAGTGATACTTAGTAGCTTTCCTGATCTTCTCTGACAGGTCACAGGGTTGCCTTCTCAGGTAGTGACAGCAACCGTTTTGAGGTCACCAATACACTCAGGAATGCCACCGAACAAGCAAACACAAGTGACATATTGGTCATACTACTTGTGGTTGTAAATGAAACAAAAGAGACTGTTTTGTGGAAGGATCCTTTTTGCTGTAGACGCTTCTGGTGACTGCTTGGTAAGAAATGGAAAAAATTATCATTCCCAGGCTATTGGGCCAAAGCCAGAATTAATGTATCCCATTGGAAAAGTAAGATAACAGAGCTCAGTTTGAAAATAATGCAAGTTCTAATAGTGGATTATGACAGGTGATTGTCAAAAATATGGCAAGTACTGGTTTAGTAGCCAGAGATAAAATAATAATGATGGCAGGACCCAGAATAACAAAATGAAGAAAAGATCTGCAGCCACAGGAACTTGGAGGCCAGTGCAAGTCAGGAAATTGCACAGGGTGAGCAGCTGATCCCTTAGCGTTTCTAAACCTGACTGTTCTTAGGGACTTGTTATTTCTCTGTGCCTTCTCTGGGTTTCAGCCCACACCTGTCTCCGCTGTCAGCCTCTCCCTCTGTCTGGGCTGGGGACCCCTTCCCTGCCCACGCCCACAAAGGCAGTGCTGCTCACACAGCAGTGTTTACATCCTGCTGTAGCCCACGTGCTCTGGAGCGGCAGGCAGGCGTGACGGGCTGGGCTGTGTATCTGCAGTGCTGGGAGCGGGCAGCTGGGCACTCCCACAGCTGCTCTTGCTCCTGTTGCAGTGTTACAGGACTGAAGTTCGGAAGCAGTAACTTCTCACTTTCTGGGAATGGCCGTCAGGGGTTCTGCATGATACGAGGTGCCTCAGGCAGAAGCAATGTCTTCTGGCATCATTTTATTTCTTTTATGCTGCTTTATCATTGCTTTTTATGGTTTTCTTGTCATCTCTGCTGCAAGTGCAAAGAGCAGATAGGCAGCAGGGATGTGAGGAGGGGCAGGGCCACCCCGCGCTCCAGCAGGTGTATGTGCTGCTGATGGCTTATAGCGATTAACTGCAGCCCAAGGGGCTATGTGTTGTATTTAACTGGCTGGAGCATTACCTGCATTGAGAACCTGGATGTCCACCTGGTCAGAGCATACTGTGTTTGAATTGTTTACACTGGGGCTCATCAGACACAAACCAGGCAGAAAATTTTGAGAAATACTTTGGTCTGAAGCCTTGCTGCTTTTCATCGCATCGTGACTCTCGTGTAGACACAGGTGCGGGTCTACCAGACTGCAGTGTCAGTAGCCTGTGTGCTCTTCTTGATCTTCCCTGTAAGTAAATGAAGTAGGAATTCCATGTAAAAAAGATGAGGCAGAACACAAAGAAATGGTGTTACTTCTCTGTGCAGCTCACCTTCTCCTTTCACAGTCTTGTCCCTTTTCACTTGCAGGATACTGTTCTTGCAGTGCCTGCCCTTCTCAAAGCTTAGTGGCCACATCGCACAGTGCTTTGAAAGGAAAAGCAACAAGTGGCATCTCTGTTTCCAAAGTTCATAGGAAAGTTAAGACTGGCCAACATAAGTACTTGAGGTGAAAATGGATTAGGAAAGGTGGAATGACATATAAACAAAAAGATGTCGCCACACATTTGGGTAGCAGATGAACTGGATTGACACTTACAGACTCCGTGACACACCTGCCTCAATGTGGACAGCGAGCCTTTAACCTCACGCCTCTCTCAGAGGGAAGAGCTTCGCAGGTCAGGTTTTCATTAGTGAATTAAAAAGAGAGGATTTATGTAAGTTTGCAGGAAGTTGGGCTGCATTTGTACTAGAATAATACACACAGAAATATTTCTTTTGCCGGAGTGTGTCTTTAGGGTGTTTTGAATAATGGCTTACAGGAGGAAAGCTTTGTTGTTTGATATGAGCAGCAGATTTTATGCATTAAAGGTTTGTTTCCGTATATATTTGTCCTTTGTTTTCTTGGAGCTCTTTTTGGTTGTTCCATAGCTGTAAACTGTAGTTGCTGTATATGTGTATATAAAAGTTTTATTTTCTTTTTAACAATTGTTTGTTAGAAGAACAAATGCCAGTATCTTTTTTTGGGGAAGGAAAATCCTCTAGAATCCTTTTGTGCTTCGATCACAGTGAAGTTCATTTCAACATTAATATCCACATCCTCAAACTTCCATCTTCTTTTTCATTGCAGGATGAACAGTTTTTAGGTTTTGGTTCAGATGAAGAAGTCAAAGTACAAAGTCCCACCAGGTCCCCCACAGGTAAGCTCAAGTTGCAGGATTGGGTGTTGACTTTCTCTTTTATTTGTGATCGTTTTGCTGTGCCTCTCCTGTTTATTCCACCAAATCTCATCCACCATAAAAGCCACACCAGTCTTTAGAGTCAATGCAGTTAGTTTTGGATTCTCTATGTCTGATCTGTAAAGTAACAGGGAAACTTTGAGTAAAAGAGTTACACTGATGAAACCAGTATTTGAAACCTCATGTCAGTGTTCTGGAGAGGCAACTATTTAACAGTAACGGTCTGAAACTGGTTTGGCTATTTCAGTATTTTTCAGTAGACTCCTTGTTGCCTTATTGTCAATAAATGCTCTCACCAGAGCACTCTGCTCTTCCACCATAATCATCTGCTCAGCTTGACCTCAATAGCAAACTGTGGTGGAGTGCCTTGCTAGCATAAGGGAAGATCCAGAACTAAAATAGCTGGGCTTGGTGAGGCTGCAGGGAAATGCATTGGTCAAGGTGATTAATCAAGTCTTGTGCTTGATGGCTCCAAGTCAATGCCAGGTATTAACTATGCTTCAAAGCTAAAACCAGTTTTTAGTAAATTGTCTTGTATCAGCCTCTTGTTGGTCTTGCTCTCTTGACCTCTCCCTTAGCAGTCCAGATAGATGGCACTCAAAAAGAAAGATTTTCTTTCTTTCAACCAGCTGTGATCTGCTTTAAAAAAAAAAAATTAATGTGTTTAAAAGGTGATGTGTGCCCTTGAGAATTATTGCTCCCTCCCAACATGAGGTTGGTACTGGGCTTGTGCCATTGCATATGTAGTTGTTGGGAAAAGACAAGCTTGCATTTTTAAACAAGTTATCTATGTGTTATTTCATGTGGGAAAAGAGGTTTGTTGGGAAGGTACTCTCTACATGTAGTGATAAAACTATTTTTATTTGTTGATTATCTGAAACATTTTGGCAACATATGGGCAGCATGACTGATACTGAGTAAATACTTGTGTGACCTGGGTAATGCTTATCCTACACTTGGAGAAATTTAATATGTTCCCTGCATTCTCTACTTCCCTCTCAGTTAAATCGAGTCCACGGAAACCTCGTGGGAGGCCCCGGAGCAGCTCTGACCGAAGTTCAGCTGTACTGTCAGACTCTTCATCAGTGTGTTCCCCTTCAAGCAAATCTGAAACCACATCCATGGAGAAAGAAAAGAAGAAGGAGTCGAAGAGTGGGGAAAAAAGACGAGGAAGACCTCCAACACTTACAAGTGTGAAGTTCAAATTGTCACAGGAGAAGGACACATCGGATACTCAGAAGGGCAGCAAAGAAGAAAAAGAGAGTCTGAAAAAAGTCAAAAGATCACCATCCACTACATTTCAGCAAGCAACTAAAATCAAGAAATTAAGAACTAGTAAGCTTTCCCCACTGAAATCTAAATTTAAGCCTGGGGCAAAACTTCAGATTGGGAGGAAGAGTGTTCAGATCGTGCGCAGGAGAGGCAGGCCACCGTCCTCTGAACGTTTAAAGACTTCCTCAACTTTAGTCATAAACTCACAGCTGGAGAAGCCCCAGAGGATTCGCAAAGAAAAGGATGGCACACCTCCTCTCACAAAGGAAGAGAAGGCTGCTGTCAGACAGAGTCCACGCAGGATTAAACCCGTTAGGATTATACCTTCCACCAAAAGGACGGATGCTGCGATTGCTAAGCAACTCTTGCAGAGGGCTAAAAAGGGAGCACAAAAAAAGATTGAGAAAGAAGCAGCCAAACTGCAGGGCAGGAAGGGGAGAACCCAGCTCAAAAATATTCGACAGTTCATCATGCCAGTTGTGAGTGCGATCTCTTCGCGGATTATCAAAACACCCAAACGGTTTATTGAGGATGAAGACTACGATCCTCCTATTAAAATATCCAGACTAGAATCCACACCAAACAGCAGGTTCAGCGCTACATCTTGTGGCTCCAGTGAAAAGTCCAGCGCCGCTTCTCAGCATTCATCTCAGATGTCTTCAGATTCCTCACGGTCCAGCAGCCCCAGCGTGGATACGTCTACAGACTCCCAGGCTTCTGAGGAGATGCAGATGCTTTCTGAGCAGCGAAGCAATACTCCAGAAGTTCACACTCCCCTGCCTGTTTCTCAGTCCCCTGAAAATGATAACGGTGATAGGAGAAACAGAAGGTTTTCGATAACAGAAAGAAGTTTTGGCCAGAGGACTGCAAAAAAGCTGTCAGCCTTACCAAGTGTGCCGCAGCAGCAGTCCTCCTCCTCTCCTCCTCCCCCTTTGCTCACTCCCCCCCCACCGCTGCAGCCTGCTTCAAGCATCTCAGACCATACCCCTTGGCTAATGCCTCCAACCATACCATTAGCCTCACCCTTTCTTCCTGCTTCTGCTGCGCCGATGCAAGAGAAACGAAAGTCGATTCTGCGAGAGCCAACATTTAGGTGGACCTCCTTGAAGCATTCCAGGTCAGAGCCACAGTACTTCTCATCAGCAAAGTATGCCAAAGAGGGTCTTATTCGCAAACCAATATTTGATAACTTCAGACCCCCGCCGCTGACACCGGAGGACGTTGGCTTTGCGTCTGGCTTCTCAACACCAGGTGCAACAGCTCCCACACGTCTCTTTTCACTGCACTCTGGAGCCAGGTTTGATATGCACAAGAGAAGTCCTCTGCTGCGAGCGCCACGATTCACGCCAAGTGAGGCCCACTCCCGGATCTTCGAGTCTGTAACTTTGCCCTCTTCAGTTGGTCGCGCCACTACAGGGACCTCTGCCACAGGCACGTCCTCTCGGAGACGGAAGAGGAAAGCGTTCAGCCCCATCCGATCAGAACCCAGATCTCCTTCGCACTCCATGAGGACGAGGAGCGGAAGGCTTAGTACCTCCGACCTGACAACTCTCACCCCACAGTCTTCTGTCTCTTCCTCATTAACTAGTATTTCAGTTAGTTCTCTTGCCACTAGTGCCTTAAATTCAACCTTTACTTTTCCCTCCCATTCCTTATCGCAGTCTGGGGAATCAGCAGAAAGAAGCCAGAGACCAAGGAAGCAGACGAGCGCTCCAGCCGAGCCTTTCTCATCTGGTAGCCCTACTCCTCTCTTCCCCTGGTTCACATCAAGTCCCCAGACAGAGAGAGGCAAAAACAAGGACAGGGCAGCAGAAGAACTCTCCAAAGATAAAGATGCTGACAAAGGCCTGGAGAAGGACAAGAGCAGAGAGAAAGACAGAGAGAGAGAAAAGGAGAACAAACGGGAGTCAAGGAAAGAGAAAAGGAGAAAAGGGTCGGAAATACAGAGTAGCACTGCTTTGTTTCCTGTAGGTAAAATGCCCAAAGAAAAAGTCAGCGAAGATGCTGCAGCATCATCGTCTGCCAAAAAAACTGCCGGGCGGAAGAAGTCTACAGTAGTAGATCCTGCAGCAGATGTTTCCACTGCTGCTCTGGTAGATATGGCAGCTGTCAAAACCAAAACATCCAAGAAAGGTAGAGGGGGGCCAGACAAATCAGACCTGGACCTCAGCCCCATTGTGCCATCTTTGGAGAAGGAAAAAGCTCTGCGTCTTTCTGCTCCTTCATCAAGCACTGTTAAACATTCTGCTTCCTCCATCAGTTCTATGTTGGCTCAAGCAGACAAACTGCCAATGACTGACAAGAGGGTAGCCAGTCTTCTGAAAAAGGCAAAAGCCCAGCTGTACAAGATTGAGAAGAGCAAGTCCCTCAAACAAGCAGATCAGCCAAAAGCACAGGTATTCCTTTTTCCAAGTTGGGTTTTTTGCTAGAATGCATCTTACTTTGAACTTGTCCTGAAAGTCACGAGTAGCTTTTGTATACTGAGCGTGAAGAATTAATGTGCCAAGCGAAGCAGCTGTTAGTGCAACAGATGGCAAACGACCCGAAAACAAGGAGCCCTGGGCAGAAGCTGAGGGGAAGAGGGAGCTGCTGTGTAGTCAGCTCAGAGGGGAGCTGCGTGCATTTTGGAGACCGGTACAGCATAGCTGCTTACTAGGTTTCTCTGAATAAATCTAAGCAAAGCAATTATCTAGAGTAGTACTCGCTCTGAAAAGCATGGTTCCAGCAAAATGCAGTGTCTGTCTTTGCCTCAATGTTTCTTGGGGGCCCTCCTCAAGTATAAAGCTGGCTTCTGAAGAGAAAGTTGTTCCCTGATCTTCCTCTCTGTTTTTTAACTTCAGGCAGTGATCTCTCACTTATGGGAGGGAGGAAAATCCATTGGAATTTTGCATCTGATTTGGGGAACTGCTTCCTACCACTTTCCTCTTTTCCCTCTTCCCCACCCCAAAACCATCCTTTTCTGCAGTCCTCTTTACCTGCCAGAAAGGGAGGTGAGATACATTTTCAGGGAATACTTTTTATTTAAACTTTTGCTTTTCGTAACAGCACTAGTGTTGAAAATCACTAGTACATATTTCAAATAAAGAAGGCTTCAGCTGTTTGTCTCCAAAATGAAGATGCCCATGTGTCTGTATGACTGGCCTGGTGTAGCAGAAGCCCACATTCTCACAGTTGCTTATTTGGGATATTTTTTTCAGTGGGAGATATTCCAGAATCTTACCAAAACATGGAAAATTGTACTAAAATGCTCTATTTGTTTAGCACCTCAGTAAACCCAATCCCCTCATCTGAAACATCTGTAACTGCAAAGCTCTCAAACAGCCTCATCTATTACTGGTTTCTGCTGGATCAGTCAGCACCAAGTGCCACTCCAATTCCAGTGGATTCTGATTTTTTTATGTCAGTGCCTTGATAACATGGCTTCATGAGCAAGTTGGCTTTCCAGTAGTGGATAGAGACTTACATTGTAATTCCAATCGAGTCAAGCGTTTTGTTCTCTTGCATTTATCCTTTCTTGGATAACTGAGGCTTAGAAGGCCGAGTCTTTGTTTTTATCCCGATTCTTACAAAGTGCAAGCTAAGATATAATTTGCTTAGAGTTTCCATCACATGTTTCTCAGCCTCATTTTGGTAACTTTCTTAGGAATACTGTCTGCTCTCATGTTCTGAAATCTAGGGTCAAGAGAGTGATTCATCAGAAACATCAGTCCGAGGACCACGAATAAAACATGTTTGCAGGAGAGCAGCTGTTGCACTGGGCCGCAAGCGAGCAGTGTTTCCTGATGACATGCCCACTCTGAGTGCCTTACCATGGGAAGAGCGGGAGAAGATACTGTCTTCCATGGGGAATGATGGTAAGTTAAGATTTCTAGTTTTCATCTGTGGGTCCATACAAAGTCAGCTTCTTACTGACTGCTTAAAATGAGGACTTCAAGTGATTAACAAGGGAAAGTACGTTAAAGAGCTCTGGGCTCTCTCTCACAGTGCCACTCAAACAGGGTTAATCCTTTAAGCTATTAGGAATTGTGTTAAATACGTGTGTTCTGCACCAAACCTGTGTCCTGCCGAGGGGCGTGTGTGTGTGTACACACATGTATACACAGAATGACATGCATCCGTGTGCCTCTGCAGATGAACTTAGGCTTCATGGGCTAAATTAGACACTTCTGAAACATTCTTTGACATCAGCAAATTAACATTAGAAATGTTCTTTTGGTAGATAAGTCATCGATAGCTGGCTCAGAAGAGGCTGAACCTCTTGCTCCACCTATCAAGCCCATTAAGCCGGTTACCAGAAACAAGGCACAGCAAGAACCTCCGGTAAAGAAGGGCCGGCGCTCCAGGCGCTGCGGGCAGTGTTCGGGATGTCAGGTTCCAGAGGACTGCGGTGTCTGCACTAACTGTCTAGACAAACCCAAGTTTGGTGGGCGCAATATAAAGAAGCAGTGCTGCAAGTAAGTGTGTCTGAGAAACTGTTGAGCTAATCCGTGCTCTGAGTGGGATAAGTGTACCCACGCTCTGGGCCAGGAACAGCAGATTTGCTGTGTGTCATGGGCTTGGGCTGAGCTTGACCTGGGCTGAGGCTGGATCAAAGCAAGGGACTGTAAACAGTTTGAGCGTCAAGACCACAATTCATGGTGCTGTTGTTATGAGCTCTTTCTCTGGAGTTCACTTCTGGTTCATTCTCCTCAGTTTGATGAAAGTGGCAGAGTATTGAGAATTGTTCAGTGTGAGATCTGTGCCTTTTGTTAGGCGGTAGAGGATTTTGCAAAGAAGGCAATGTGCACATATTTATCTCTTATTCTCCCAAACTGCATTCATGAAGAGCTTGTGTTTTCAAGGTGGTGTTTATTTAGCTTATATACACTTCGTATATCAAAGGTGTCTCTGGATATCATTAAGAAATAACCACTCTTCCTTGATTTCTTTTGTCATTTTTTTTATACATATCACTTACACTGAACCTTTTTTATATTGTTCTATTAAATTGATTTTACCAGACTGTATAATCTGTCTGAAAAGGCAGCAGCTAAAGTGGCACCAGTAGATTGTTGTGGTATAAGAGCTATTTATAAAGCCTTGCTGTGAGAATTGCTGTGTGAGACCACTCTGCAGACTGGAAGGAGACTTGCTCTCAGCAGCTTTGCCCAGGCTTTGGGCTGGATTTCAGAGCCATGAGCCTTGCTGCAGGAATGGAGGCAGAAACAAATCCTGGCCCAATCTACAGAAGACATTATATGCCAAGCGTAAGACAAATAGGGAGTAAAATTAAATCAAGTTAGCAGAAGACTTGGTCCCCTAATCAGTCTCACTCCAAGAGTACTTGGCTTTATCTGAACAAAAGTAGTGTGTGTATTGATAACGTTATTTTCAGTTTTTGATGTTGAGTATTTACAGACTGCCCTCTTAATGTCTGCATCTTTGTTCTGATTTCATGACATGTTCTTTCTTTTCAGAATGAGGAAATGTCAGAATCTACAGTGGATGCCTTCAAAAGCTTATCTCCAGAAGCAAGCTAAAGGTAGGCTAGAAGACTTGCCTTGACTATAGCACAAGACAGAAGTTTTCATTTTGTAGGTTTTGCTCTCTGTGCTGTCGTTGTGGCTGCACTGAGCTTGTAAAGGTTATTCTGCAGGGAGCCAACCTGCCTGCACTGTTGGTGACAGGTGCAAGGGGCAGGAGAGATGTGAGTGCTGACAGACATTGTACACTCCAGTGTCTCTCAGCACTGGATTGGTGCTGACTGAACTGGTTTGCTTCCTTCCTTTTCCTTCCTCACAAAGTCTGCTCTCAGCTCTCACACAATAATCTGTGTTATTGCAAGAGGGTGTTGCTTATTGCTGTTGCAAAATAGGGGCCCAAGGTGTGAGAGAACATGGATTGAAGTACAAGCCAAGTTTATTTCTTGAGTACAGTTTTTTTCTTTTGTATGAAAGAATGACAAAGTTCTGAATCAAAGTGTCTGTATCCTTGTTTTAAAAGAGCAGCAAATAATTTGAAGTCACACTATTTTGTCTGTGGTGCTTTATCTGTGCATCTTTTTCTTAGCTGCAAAAAAGAAAGAGAGGAAATCCAAGACAAATGAGAAGAAAGAAAGCCATTCTGGAAAAAACCAGTTGGACTCTGGACAGAAACAAACTCCTCAGGCTGTTGTACCAAGAGAAGACAATTCTGGGAAGAAGAGCAGTGAGCCTGCCCGTAAGCCTGTTGAGGAAAAGCATGAGGATGGGAATTCCTCCGTTCCTGTGTCAGAGCCCAAACAGGTCCCTGCATCTGGTACCAGAAAGACTGGCAAGCAGATGTCCCAGCCAGTCTCGCTCTCTCCTTCTCAGCCACCAAGCTCAGGACCTTTGAAAAAAGAAGCACCTAAACCTAGCACTTCTGAGCCCAAGAAAAAGCAGACTCCCCAGCCAGAAATAGGTAAATGGGACTATTTATCCTCAATATGTTTGAGTCATGTTAAGTAACAATACTGCTAAAAGCTGGTGCATTTTAAATCTGATGAATGCTTTATGGTGTGTTAAAATTTCAGCAGATTATTTTGGAAATTTTGCTTAGAACTGTCTTCCTTTTTATTGAGCCACAGTGTATGTTAGGGCAGGGAAAAAGATGGCTATCCTGGTTGGGACTCTGAGTCTCATAATTGTGGCAGTCTTGAAGTGTATTTTCAGTATTGTTAAGTCTGTCGACTTCCCATTCTGAATGTGAAACCAGGAGGATGTAATCTTTTACTATGAAAGTATAGTCCACTATTGTGTGTAGTGCAGAGCAGTGTGAACAGTCACCAGCCAGGCAGCTCTGGGATTTCTGTGGTTTTGTACCCACAGTGCTCCAGATTGTGAGCAAAGCAAACTCTTCTTCTAGTCTTGCCTCAAAGAGACTGCTCATAGCTGGGGAGGTGCAGCCACAGAAGAAGGTGGAAAAGTTGTAGTCTAAAACTCATTGCACATTACCCAGCTGATCTTTTTCCCTTTTCTTCTCTACAGGTGGCTGTTAGTTACTTGAAATACTCATAATTTTTCCCCCCCTTCCTAGGCACAGAACAAAGCAAACAGAAAAAAATTGCTCCCCGTCCAACTTTCCCTGTGAAACAGAAACCAAAAGAAAAGGTGAATACTGTTTTTTATACAGTCAGTAAGATTTCAAGCACCTGGAACTTCTGTCTAGAAAGTAGAACCATATTGCTTAATCCTTTGCAGATTTTTTTATTTGGTTCCTTAAGATGTTAGGTTTTCCCTTGTGGCAGTATGTGGATAGCAAAAAACGTGGCCTATGCCTAAGATTCAGTTCAGATGTTATTTTGGTATCTAAGATTTGTGTGTTGGAGGGTGGAGGCTAGCTTTTCCTTAAAAAATGCAACTACCTTTGTCTCAGAAATAGCTCAGTCGTGGGAAAAAAGTATTGTCTTATGTAAACCTGAGGGAGAAGTGAGTAGAGCCTGTTTATACCCAGGGTTGCCCCACTGCATCGAAACACCAACCCATGCTCTGATGAGAGAACAATGTGATGGTAGAGCACATGGAATTAGGACTGTAATTGCGTATGGAATCCTCTGAGGGAATGGTTTGTAGCATGGTCACTTCCCTGCAGCTTTGTAACACTTGTTAATTTTGTGGTGGTTTGGGGGTTTGTCCGTGAATTATTTATGGCATTGGATATAACTGCTGGTTAAGTTGTAATGTCCAGAGTTGGGATTAATGCAGGCTCCTTTGCTTGACCAGGAAAAGCCCCCTCCTCTAAGCAAGCCAGAGAGCAGCACACTGAACTTGCTCAGCACTCTGACTAACGGCAGCAGTTCCAAGCAAAAGCCACCTACAGATGGAGTCCACAGAATCCGAGTGGATTTCAAGGTAGAGGACAAAACGTTTTAAGTATTCGAATGTCCCCTGGCTCTAGACATTGGAACTAGAGTCCTCTGAAAGTGCTGGCAGTAACTGTTGAGTTTGTGTGTCTGGTACCTTTCAGAGGGAACCGCAAAATAGAAGCCTCATGACGAGTCACTTGGTTGATTTTTAAAAGCTTGTTATGCCTTTTTTTTCTTATAATTAGAGTACTGGATGAAGAGACACTTAAAGCTTTAAAACCTTAACTGTCAATGTGTGAGGATGAGCAAGAATTTGAGGTTTATGAAGAATTATTCCATTAAGATGGAACTTTAAAACCTTACCACCACTTGAGCCAACAAGATTTGGGGAAAATGTTAGTAACTTGTAATTCACAACGTTTGGGGTATATCTGGGGTTTTAAAATGATAAATCATGTACGTTTTTGAACAACAGTGTTGAAATAATAATAAAAATTTATATTTTCCTAATAATTTTTCAGTCCATCTATAAATGTTGATACTGGAGATCATAGTGCGATCTCGTGTTTTATACAAATATGGAGCTTTAATAAAGTATAATTCTTCTGAAACTTCACTTTTAGTAATACTTGTGCAATTGTGAAAAGCATTGTCCTGTTCCTTAGGTTTGCTTTCCCCAGAAGGAAGGCTCTAGCATGCCATTGAGCACTCTCGGCAGGAACAGTGCCGAGATGTGACTCTCCCAGAATACACTGTTAGTAGACTGAGGTAGATGTTGAAATTATTTTGGTTTGAGACATCTTAATCACAGGCCCAGAACTGAGCAGTTGCGTGAGCATTTTGTACTGCTGTTGTATTGCCTTGTTCTGCATGGTGATGTGTCCTTTTGTACTTTCAGGAGGACTGTGAAGTGGAGAATGTTTGGGAGATGGGTGGGTTAGGCATCGTCACCTCGGTACCTATTACTCCCAGGGTGGTGTGTTTTCTCTGTGCCAGCAGTGGACATGTGGAGGTAAAGCATTGTGTTCTGCTGTTGATGACTTAATTACAGCACTGTATTGTTACAAAAATAAATAAATAAAAATTATAATGACCTTAATCCAGAAGAAATTAAAATAATACCTGTAGATCTGTCCTTGCTAGAATTTGTCCCAAGATACTGAAGTGCAAGGTATTTAAAATCAGTTTGGAAACTTCAAGGGTGCATTTTTTGGAGGTATTTGAGTTGTGAAGAACAGCATATTTGAGAGCACCCATGTCTCTAAATTTGGGAACTCACATCTGGTGTAAAGCAGGAGTTTTGCTCTCTTTTAACCTGAAATAAGAAAGACTGCCCAATGGTGCTAAAGGGTTTTAGGCAGCATTGACTTTTCCAGGTGTGTCTGCACCTACCAAGAGCTGCAAACTGTTACAGAAACATGACTGGAAAGGTTCTGGCGCTGCCTAAAGAGCTGGATTGAGATGTGTTAAATGCATTTCCAGGTGTAGATAGGTGCCTTCTCAGCATCTTCAGGCCAGCTGACCTGGGAAACTGGTGCTAGTGCTCTAGGAGGGCCTGGATTCTGATGAGTGGGCAGGGGAAAAGGGGGTTAAGTTCTGGATGTGGACATCAGTGCACCTGAGGTCCATGAAGGCCCTGTGGGGCATGGAGCCATCCCCTTCTTAGTCAGGGGCCCCCAGGGGACAAATGATTCCCATGTCCCCTGTGAGCCTGCAGTGTCTGTGCCCTGAGGATGATTGACTTTCTGATACGACCAGCCTTGTACGGGATACAGAGAAATTAGAAGAGCTTTGTAATGGCAAAGTGGGCTGAACGGAGGGAGAGACTCTTTGCTCTGCATGTCCCTCCTTCGTGCACTAAGTGTATCTTGTGGTGCAGTTGGCTTGCAATACAGGGAGGAAGTGAGGGAGAGAGAACCTGAAGAGCCCTACAAGCCTTTGTTAATGCTCAAAGCACTTAGTTAACAGGTACCAGACTCCCAGTAGCCATGAGGTGTCCAGTCGGTATTTAGGTTACCTGAAATACACAGTTTCCCTCCTAAAATCTTGTTCTGTCAGTTGTAAAGCAAAATTCAAAATAGTTTGGAGCACAAGGGGGCTGTTTTGGGAACTTGGAGCAGCTTCTGCTTTGCTAAAACCTGCCTCTCCCCCCTTGCAGTTTGTATATTGCCAGGTCTGCTGTGAGCCCTTCCACAAGTTCTGCCTGGAGGAGAGCGAGCGGCCCCAGGAAGACCAGCTGGAGAACTGGTGCTGCCGTCGCTGCAAGTTCTGCCACGTCTGTGGGAGACAGCACCAGGCCACCAAGGTACCCCAAAACCACTGGGAGACCGAGCAGCACCCCCACTGCTCCCAGAGCTCCTCTCACTCTGGAGGTCAGCCAGCAAGCATGTGTCAGGAGCAGAGTCTCTGTGAGCTGGGGAGGAGGCCTCTTGAGTTGCTTCACTGCAGCTTCTTTCTCATGACCTGAATAGGGGATCCAGTAAAAAATGGAAAAGTCCAGAATTTTGCATCCCTTTGCAGGGTGTCTGTACCAATGCTTTTTTACCTTATTCTTGTAGCAGTTGCTGGAGTGTAACAAGTGCCGAAACAGCTATCACCCTGAGTGCCTGGGCCCAAACTACCCGACAAAACCCACCAAGAAAAAGAAAGTTTGGGTGAGGGATTTTAATTTCTTTTTTGGGTAATTCATTTGTTGACTGACAGTAATGCCATGGAGCAGAGCTCTGCAGGTGATTTGCTCTGATGCAGTTCCTCATCTCTTCAAGGCAAGGTGCCTGTTGCATCAGAAGGTGCATTTGGAAATAGACAGTGAGGTGGCTGGTTGATAAGATGTTCTGAGAAAGCAGAATTTTTAAAGAGATTACCCCTTTCTTCGGTTGTAGTCAGTCATAAGATCATAGTGAGGTTTTGATCATAGTCCCATAACTTGGAAGAAGGTTTTTAAAGTGGAAGCATTTACCTTGTTAACAAACCCGTTGATACCGGTATTGAGAGACAGTTTGGATTAATGTGCTAATTTGTGTCTTTCAAGCTTTTGTTCTAAACAAGTGCCTGTAGTGTATTTGCTTGTAAGACTTTGTATGTGTTTCCTTCTACAATATACAGAGATTAAAAACTGTTAAAATAGGACTTTATATTTTAGATCAGAAGAAATGCCACAACTACATGTGTTTTATGTGAGGGAAAGGTGATATTTTCTTCAGTGCAAATATGAAGGACAAAAAAACTATACTGTGATTTGATTTCATGTTTTTTCTTGTTGCATTATCACCATCTTACCATAAAGGAAATGAGCTCGGTTCTTTTCAGTGAAAGTTTCAGCATTTAAAATTCCTTGTTCTGTTGGATAACATCTCTGCACTTATGAAATAATAAAAATTATGAAATGTGTTGAAAGCACAGAAACCCCTGGATAAAAGCAAGTAATTCTTGCCAAATGAATTATTTTTCCAGATATGTACCAAATGTGTTCGCTGCAAGAGCTGTGGATCAACAACACCAGGCAAAGGGTGGGATGCCCAGTGGTCTCATGACTTCTCCCTGTGTCATGATTGTGCCAAACTCTTTGCTAAAGGTACATAAAGTTGTGTTTCTTTACAGCAGGAGCTTCCTCAGCTGCTTGGTTTTGAATCAGCTGGTGTGAGTGGGCAGAGGGCCAGCATGGCACCTGAGCTTGGCACGGTCCAGGCAGCAATGCAGGCTGGTTATGGTCGAGCCTGAACGTGCACATAATAGTTCAAAGCCAGGATCTTAGGTTGTGCAGTGGCTCACCAAAGTCACCACTGCTTTAAGTCTGGGGCTTTCAGCATGTAAACACTCTGCTATATAAAGGAATTACTACGCACTTGTTGGCCCAGAATTTCAAGTAGCAGTTGAAGAAAAGACATTTTAAAATACTTTTGACTTTGAAGCAATTTAAATGCAAAATTTCTATTGTAAAGTGGTTGTTAGTTGCTGTACATGATGCCTTTGTACCTCAGGGGCCATTCTGGGGAAGAATCTTAAGATAGAAAGTCTTGAATGTTCCACCTAATTTCTTGCCTATGTGTCATCTTTGTCCTTTCATTTTGCTCTTGCATATAGTATTTTGTTAGTCTCGCCGTGCCCAAAAAATGGCTGCCCAGCCATGGAATTCTAAAGCAGTTGGTGGCCTTCCAGAGCTATTTTTTGTAGCCTCATAACAGTAGAGGGGACTGTGCTGGCAGTTTACTGGGAGGGGTGTTCAGAGCTGCTTTCTTAGTAAGCAACCAGTAAATAACCACACAGGCTTTAAGGTGTATTTGGCATCCGAACTTCTGATAAGATCCCACTTTGTTTGCAGGAAATTTTTGTCCTCTCTGTGACAAATGCTACGATGATGATGACTACGAGAGCAAGATGATGCAATGTGGGAAATGTGACCGCTGGGTCCACTCCAAATGTGAAAACCTTTCTGGTAAGGAAATCCTCATTCTCTCAGTACTGAAGAACATGAGGCAGTAATTAGACCAAAGCAATCAAGTCTTGGACGTTTCTACTAGAGTGTTACTTTAACACGCTCACCTGTTGTGACCTACCTGAAAAATACTTGTAGAGTGACAACAGGTAAACCAGTGCTAATACCAGTGACATCTTGAAAGCACAGGACTTTCCTCAAAGGCAGTGTCCCTCAATTAGCTGTACAAGGGGCTTTCATTACATGAGAAGTGTTTCAGTTAGGCAGTAAGTGCAGGGCAGGGATTTTTCCCTGTATCCTTCAGTAAAGCAGTTCAGATGGTTATCTTGTCTTCTTTGGTCTCCAGATGAAATGTATGAGATACTCTCCAACTTGCCCGAGAGCGTTGCATACACCTGTATTAACTGTACAGAGCAGCATCCTGCAGAATGGCGTCTGGCACTGGAAAAGGAGCTGCAGATTTCCTTGAAGCAGGTTTTAACAGCCCTGTTGAATTCCAGAACTACCAGCCACTTACTGCGGTATCGACAGGTAAGCTGGAGCCTGTGCACTGTTGGTGTTACTCTGGCTTGACGTGTACATGGCATTCAATTGAGTTGTTGAGGTGTTGCTGTGCCTCATACTGCAGAAGTGTCTGCATCATACTTGGAACAACATGTGCTGTGATTTATTTATATTTTTTCTTTCTTTTGTTAATTCCTTTGGAAGCAGAGAAGTGAGTATCTGTGATACAACTTGTGAAGCTGAAAGAAAAATAGGGTAAAGTTCTTCAAGGAATGGGAGGATTTAGCTCTGTGATGGTGAAGGTGTGCTTTTCTGACAGAAGAACAAGGATCTTTGTCTTGAAATATGCATTCAGAAATAAGACTTCTGAGCAATGAGTTTGAGCCTTATACCTGATGACTCTGTCCTGCTGTGCACCTTACAGGTCTCAGCAGAAAGCTGGTTAAGAGCTTTTCGTTGTTGCCCCTACATTTCGGACAGAAATTTAGAACTCGGGTCTCCTTTCCTTCACATTAGTGAAGAATCTTTGGGCCAATAAATGTGCTTGGGAGTGTATCTTTAGGAGTAGCTGCATTTCGATAGTCAACATCCCTCTGTCTTGTTGCTGGTGTTCACAGGCAGCAAAACCGCCTGATTTAAATCCTGAGACAGAAGAGAGTATCCCATCCAGAAGCTCTCCTGAGGGTCCCGATCCTCCTGTTCTAACAGAAGTCAGTAAACAGGAGGAACAGCAACCTCTGGATCTGGAAGGAGTGAAAAGGAAAATGGATCAAGGAAGTTATACTTCTGTGGTATGTCAAAGTTGACATGTTCCGCTCTATTACTAGACACTGTGAATCGCTTTATCACCTATGGTGTTTGTGACTGAGCAGCTTAAGCCTTTTCTTTAGGAACAAGGAAGCAGGTTATCATGCTGCTAAAAACAGTTCTGGCTGGCGTTGGTTAATATTGGTCCAGACACAAGTAATTGATGCTTTTGTGGGGCTCTCTGTAGCCAGCAGTGGTACTTCGTTAGACCCCATTTGCTCTTAGTTAGACATTTATGTAGATAAAAGCAGGACAGGTCATTCTGAACATGCAAGTTCTGACTGAAGGCTTGGCCAAACAGCTCTGCTGCAGTTGGTTTGCTGGAAACTAAGGATTCATGGTTCAGTTCTCTTTGCAGAGAGCAGCCTTTTCCTCTTTTTTTCCTACAGAATTTGTAATCTTGAGGAACACTGTATATTGCAAAGTGGTAGGCAAATATCCTGGCGCCAGTTTTTGACCAAATCCTTGTGAGACAGCTAGTTTAGCGGATTTAAAACCAGTCAGCAGTCAGCTGAAGTGAACAGTTGTGGGTGTAGTAGCTCTGCCAGCCAGTTTACAAATGCAGAGGGCTGCTTGTTTCTTCACAGCCAAATTCCCTTTCTGCTTTTAAGTTGATGGTCTGTTCAGTCTTACAGTCATCTGAATGTTTACTTGATGCCTAAAAAAACTAGTGGGTGGTATAGCTGTGCAAAAGACATTCCTGTTAATGTAAAGTTTTGTGGATTTCTTACAGTTGGATTTTAGTGATGACATCGTGAAGATAATTCAAGCAGCCATTAATTCTGATGGCGGGCAGCCAGAGATTAAGAAAGCCAACAGCATGGTCAAGTCCTTCTTTATTCGGGTGAGCTGGCCTACAGTTACTTTGAAATCTGCTTGGTATCCTACCACTGCTTGTTGATGTTGAAGTCCAAAGGGCCACCACATTTAGCCTTGCTTGGGTCTTTACAGGAATAAAACAAGACATTGTCAGAGTTGTTAATGTTAATGAAATGTTGCTAGTTGTGTATTTACATGTGTATATCTTGGCTGAACGTCTTTGAATTTTTTGGTATGTTTTCCAACTTTTCTAATGGGATGTTGTTTTCCTTTAGCAAATGGAGCGTGTTTTCCCATGGTTCAGTGTAAAAAAGTCCAGATTTTGGGAGCCAAATAAAGTAACAAGCAAGTAAGTAATTGTTCTGTATCCGACTGCGACACCCTGCTGTTTGCCAGCTGGCCAAGCAAAACGTATTGAGAGAGCCTGTTTGTGGGGTTGGAATTTCTGTTTTTCCCTTTTTCTTTTCCTTTTTTTTTTTCCCCAAGAAGTTACACAGTAATCCCATTCCCGTGTTTTGTACACACTTCCTTGTTCTAAGCAGAGTAACCAGAATTCTTATTTAAAACTAGGTATACTGTGTGTTGGTTTGTCAGTCCTGACCTTCCTTCCCTCTCCTTCTTCTCACACCCCTATTTGGGGTAGCCCTCCTGCATCTGTTACCCTTCAAAGAAGCAGACAGCCATGTCACAAACCTTAAAATGTGACTGGTGGGGAGCATGTGTGGGCTGTAGGCAATTAATGAAGTTGTTGCTGGGAGGCAGATATCAGGTAGGCAGGGCATAGGTCCTCTGGTGCAGCCAGGTGTGACACTGACTCCTTGATGCATCTCAGCAGTGGTATGTTGCCGAATGCGGTGCTGCCCCCGTCGCTCGACCATAATTATGCTCAGTGGCAGGAGCGTGAAGAGAGCAACCGCACTGAACAGCCCCCTCTGATGAAAAAAATCATTCCAGCTCCGAAACTCAAAGGACCTGGAGAACCAGATTCACCTACTCCTCTACATCCTCCTACACCTCCCATCTCTGGTAAGAGAACCGATGTCAGGATTACCAATCACAAACCCAGAAATGCAGCTGTCTTGGAGACCTCTGTGACCTGAAATCATTCAGAGGCAGTAACATATGAGATGTTTCTGAGCCAAGCTTGGACCCAAGAATGCTTTTGCGCCCACCTCTTTTCCTCCAGAATGAAGGTTCTTCAGAGGCTGATGTGTGCTTTGCTTTCCAAGCTGGCTATTGAAAACTCTTCTGCCATGTTCACTTGCTGACAATCCCTCCAGATGAATTTTTGCCTCCCTGAATTTCAAAAATAAATATTGTTCTCTCTTTTAACTCTAAGGCTCTGATGGAAGCAGAGAGGATAGTCCTGAACTGAACCCACCTCCAGACGTGGAAGACAACAGGCAGTGTGCATTGTGCCTGAAATATGGTGATGACAGTGCTAACGTGAGTATCTGCCCCATGCCCGTCTCTGTAGGAGCCCATTTAAGCAGTGCTGTAGATTTGGTGCTGTGGATAGGCTGGATGGGTTCTGTGCATTGTTGTGTCCTCTAGAGCATCCGAAAAGAATATTTCCTTCTGTTCTTCAGGATGCTGGACGCCTTCTCTATATTGGCCAAAACGAATGGACACATGTGAACTGTGCTTTGTGGTCAGCAGAAGTGTTTGAAGATGATGATGGTTCTCTGAAAAACGTGCACATGGCTGTGATCCGGGGAAAGCAGCTGGTGGGTACAAGCAAAGAACACTTTGTTAAACTTCATGCTGATTTAGAATCACAAGACGAGAGCCCAGCTAAAAGATGCCTTGTGTGCATTTGTTCTTTGTCCTTTCCTTGCAGTTTTTTTTTAACACTATATGTAATAGAACTGACTGAAGGTATTTAGAAAGTTATTTTATCCTTGCTCAGTTCAGAAATATTGTGGAGACCAAGTGAAGCTTGCAAATGTGAGGATTGGATATGAAGCACAAGCAGGAAAGTTTGGGAAAGGCCTGGAAGAACCAGTCCACAAATGAAAAAATTGTTCCATGTGAGGGATCCTTCCTCTCACCTCCTCCTCCGTGTCTCGCTTGTGTGTGTGAGTCACTGTAGTGAAATGGAGCAGCAATGAAGCGGGAGATCAGGCATTACTGTAAACTTCTGTCTGTGCCAAAAAAACCTAACTGACAACAGCAATGGTGGTCTGGTTTTAGAAGAGATCAATTTTTTGGTTTTTGCTTTTGCTTTTGCAGAGGTGTGAGTTCTGCCAGAAGTCAGGCGCCACAGTAGGCTGCTGCCTCACTTCCTGTACCAGTAACTATCATTTCATGTGCTCACGAGCCAAGAACTGTGTCTTTCTGGATGATAAGAAAGTTTACTGCCAGAGGCATCGCGACTTGATCAAAGGAGAGGTAAGATTCTTCTTCGTTCTCTGCCTCACACTCTGAAGGTGGGGTTAGCCTGTAACTATGAGCACTTTCTAGAAATTCATGTTGAACATGTTTCTTGCTAACAAGGGCTGGACCGCAGTGCTCTTGAAAAGAAGTCAGTAATACAACTGGCCTGGAAAAGTTTGGCAAGTGGTGCTGTGTGGTAGTTCAAAAAACAAAAGACCAAACTGAGGATCAAGCAGGACAAACTGCATGCCATACATGTGGTGGTTCCTTTAATTAACAAGTAGTTTTGTTGGTTCTTGTTGCAGGTGGTTCCTGAGAATGGGTTTGAAGTTCTTCGGAGAGTTTTTGTGGACTTTGAAGGGATCAGTTTGAGAAGAAAATTTCTTAGTGGCTTGGAACCAGAGAACATCCATATGATGATTGGTATGATCTAGTCCCTGGATACTTGATCCACCTTTGGTGCTGGAATCTGGTTCACAGAACTGTTCCTCTTTCTGCTCAGGTTCAATGACGATAGACTGCTTAGGAATTCTGAATGACCTCTCAGACTGTGAAGATAAGTTGTTTCCCATTGGCTATCAGTGAGTATAAGCTGTTTCAAGATTTGATGTCTTTCAGTATACTTCATGTCAAACAAGCACTGGTTTACTCAACTGTTGAGTAAATTGGTTTGTTTGAATTATCTTTCAGGTGCTCCAGGGTGTATTGGAGCACAACAGATGCCAGGAAGCGCTGTGTGTATACCTGCAAAATCATGGAGTGCCGACCTCCGGTCATAGAACCTGACATCAACAGCACTGTAGAGCATGATGATAATAGAACAATTGCCCATAGCCCAGTTCCCCTTACAGGTAATCTTTTAAGGACTTCATAGAAATACACTCTGTGTATGGTTTTGCCATAGTGCATCTCTTAAACCAAATCTCTTAAATTTGAACTAGAATCCAATTCAGGCTTCCACGTTACAGCATCTTAAGACTTTAAGCTCCTGGATGTACTGCTAACTTTGAAAACTTAACTCAAACGAACACTGCTGCAGGAATGGTTTCTAGTCTACAGCTCAGAGAATTTTCTAATGATCTAAAACTTCAAACTGTATTTGGAGTGTTGGTGTTGGTCTGTAATATGGGAGTTGTTCAATACAATGTTGAGTAGTTATATTGTGCTTCTGTATTTCCAAATTGCTTCCTTGTATCCAAGGGTAAAGCTGTGAAAGATTTTTAAAATGTTTATAGTCGTTGTCATTGTTAACACAGAATCTTAAACTCTATGAATACCTGGTGGAATTTCATGTGTAAGCTGAGCAATTGCTACAAGTATTGAAAATGTTCTTACAAGAAGAGACCGGGCATTATCTGATGTCAGATCTTTGACTCCGTGTTTATTTAACAAATACCCTTATTCTCCCAGTGGAACACGATAGTAGTATATACTTTATCAGATCATAGCTTTTCAGCATTCAATGATGGCTTATACTGTTGTTTCTCTTTTTTTCAACAACAGAAATTCTACCAAAAGACACCCGAAATGCACCTGAAATTGTAAACCCACCATCACCAGATCGTCCCTTGCATTCTCAGACCTCTAGTTCCTGTTACTATCCAGTGGTCTCAAAGGGTCCCAGGATCAGGGCACCAAGTTACCCATCTGCACAGAGGTCTCCTGGCTCTAGGCCGTTACCCTCTGCAGGTATTTCTATATATATAGAAATATATATATATATTTTTCTATATTTCTGTTGGTTTTGACTGAGGTTTGGTTTGGAAATATTTTTGGTTTAGTTCCTGTCTTGGCTTCTTTCAGAATGGGGTGTTGAGTTTACTGTTTCTAGAGAAAGCAGTGAAATGGCAGTAGGTTGAGGAGGGAAAAGTTCTAACAATACACAGTAGAGATAGCCTGCTGAGAAATGTACAACTGAAACAAACATTCCCTTGGGACGAAGAAGAGGCAGCATTTGGGCCATATAGTAGTAGTAAGCCAAAAGCACTGTGATACCAGTTAGGGACTTAATATCTCAGTCAGTATTTTTCCAGAGAGAATCAGAAATCTGGTATTGTAATTCAGCAGCTATTTCTGACTGATGTTTTCTTTCAAACGGATGTTGAAAATTCACATCTGAAGTTGAGATACCAAACCCTGAGATACAAACTTGCTGAATCCTGGTTGACACTATCAGGTTTTTAACACCTACCCAAAGTATCAACACCCTGTCGGTGTTGTTTGGCTGAAAAGTTTTGCTGGGTTTTAATTTCTTGTGTTTTGTATGAAGGAATTGGATGTGCATTGATTGTGAAGGTTTAAGATCACCTGACAGTCTTTCTTGCCTTTGTTTCTCAGGAAGTCCTACCCCAGTGACCCATGAAATAGTGACAGTAGGAGATCCTTTGCTATCCTCGGGACTTAAGAGCATTGGTTCTCGGAGACACAGCACCTCTTCTTTGTCACAGCAACAATCAAAATTTCGGATGATTTCCCCTACACGAGCTGGGAACACTTACTCCAGACACAGTGTGTCTTCAGTTTCTGGCATGGGGGCCTCTTCAGAATATGAACCGACTGTCAAAAGTACTGACCGCTTTGTGGGGTCAGTGTGCACAGGTCCTCCAAGCACTCCAGTTCAAAGTTGCTCTACCAGTTCAGGCTCCCAGAAGACAGCGGCTACAACTGGAAATAAAACTTACCAGCTGGATACATCTCAATCTACAGAAGGGAAACATTCCAGCAGTTCAGATTTAATAGCCAAAGGTGGGCCTTCTAAGGGAGAGAAGATAAAAACCTCAAAGGACCCAGATTATTCGTCTCATACTTTTGTTTCTGGAGGAAGCTCTAAAGTGTGCACTCAGCCAACAAGTTCATCGGGCGCAGAAATGAATGTTAAAATAGGAACCTTTCAAGAATGTTCAGGATCATTTTCTTCCAAAGAAGCAATACCCTTTCCACCTTTGCATCAGAGAGGCCCAAGGAAAGACAGAGATCAGCACATGGAACCTGTACAGCCAGAGAAGACAACTGTGGTTGATGAGATGGATGCAAAGACCTTGAAGGCTGCTGGAGTAAACAGTAGATCTCCTGCAGCAAGTGAGCAGGTAGTTACTGCCCCCAGAGACAGGCGTCAGAAAGGCAAAAAGTTAATGAAAGACAGTTTTAAAGAGAAGCATTCCCTGAAATCTCTTACAGAGACAAGTCAAGCAGTAGGCAGTGATGAACTGAAACCAGAACTTGGCAATCAGGGCTTGGCAACTGAACAAATTAGCCAGAGGTTATGTAATAATATTCCTGCTGAAAAAGCTGGTGAGAAGTCTCCACCTTCACAAGGGCCATATAAAGGGTCTGCAGTGCAGATTGAAGCAACCTCTAAGGAATCGCAGGCACCCAGGAAACGCACTGTTAAAGTCACTCTGACTCCTCTCAAGATGGAAAGTGAAAACCAGTCTAAAAATGCACAGCCGGAAAGTGATGCTGAAACTCAGTCTGCAGGGGCAGACCTGGCTGCTTTGGCAGAGCCCTCCTCAGCTTCAGAAAGCCTGGAAGAGAACCCTATAATTCAGGGAAGTCCAGATGAAGCACCAACACAGGAATCTCAGAATAACACATATGAAAATTTGCCCATGCAAGGTAACAGCTTGATGCTCCAGGATGGCGCTAAAGCTCAAGAAGAAGGGTCATACAAGCGGAGGTATCCAAGGAGAAGTGCTCGGGCCAGATCCAATATGTTCTTTGGATTGACTCCTCTGTATGGTGTGAGGTCCTATGGAGAGGAAGACATTCCCTTCTACAGTAACTCAACTGGCAAGAAGCGAGGGAAGCGGTCTGCAGAAGGACAAGTGGATGGAGCAGATGACTTGAGCACATCAGATGAAGACGACTTATACTACTACAATTTTACAAGGACGGTGGTTTCCTCAAACACGGACGAGAGGCTCGCACCCCATAGCTTATTCAGGGAGGAGGAGCAGTGTGATCTTCCAAAAATCTCACAGCTAGATGGTGTGGATGATGGAACTGAAAGTGATACAAGTGTCACAGCAACAACCAGAAAAGTCAGCCAGGTAACTAAAAGGAGTGGCAAAGAGAATGGGACAGAGACCTTAAAGCTGGATAGAACTGAAGAAGCTGGTGAGAAGGTGCAAGTCACCAAGAGCCCCACTGTCCACAAAACCGACCCCAAGATTGATAACTGCCACCCTGTGAGCAGGGTTAAAGCACAGAGTCAGGACTCTCTGGAAGCGCAGCTGAGCTCATTGGAAACGGGCCGCAGGGCTCATGCAAGCACACCTGCCGACAAGAACTTACTGGACACTTTCAACACAGAACTTCTGAAATCCGACTCTGACAATAACAACAGTGATGACTGTGGGAACATACTCCCTTCCGACATCATGGACTTTGTGCTGAAGAACACACCATCTATGCAGGCTTTGGGAGAAAGTCCGGAGTCGTCATCATCTGAACTCCTGACACTTGGAGAAGGTTTAGGTCTTGACAGCAACCGTGGCAAGGATATGGGTTTGTTTGAGGTGTTCTCCCAGCAGCTGCCCACCACCGAACCAGTGGACAGTAGTGTCTCTTCCTCCATATCAGCAGAGGAGCAATTTGAATTGCCACTGGAGCTTCCTTCCGATCTCTCTGTTCTGACCACTCGCAGCCCTACGGTGCCCAGCCAAAATCACAATAGGCTTGCCGTCATCTCGGAATCTTCACTGTCCTCCTCGGGAGAGAGGTCGATGCTTGCCTTGCCTTCCACAGAGTCTGGGGAGAAGAGAGTGACAGTCACAGAAAAATCTGCCTCAGGGGAAGGCGATGCAGCTCTCCTGAGTCCAGGGGTAGATCCAAGTCCTGAAGGACACATGACTCCCGATCACTTCATCCAGGGTCACATAGATGCAGAGCATATAGCCAGCCCAGCCTGCGGCCCTGTCGAGCAAGGGCATGGCAGCAACCAAGATTTAACAAGAAACAGCGGGACTCCGGGTATCCAGGTGCCGGTATCACCCACTGTTCCCCTCCAGAGCCAGAAGTATGTGCCAAACTCCACAGACAGTCCTGGCCCCTCGCAGATCTCCAACGCTGCAGTGCAGACAACACCACCCCACCTCAAGCCAGCCGCAGAAAAACTTCTGGTAGTTAATCAAAACATGCAGCCCCTGTATGTCCTCCAAACTCTTCCCAATGGTGTCACCCAAAAGATACAGTTAACGCCCTCCGTTAGTTCTGCACAGAGTGTGATGGAAACCAGCACTTCAGTTCTGGGGCCCATGGGGAGCGGGCTCACACTGACCGCAGGATTAAATCCAAGCTTGCCCCCATCTCAGTCGTTATTCCCTCCCACGAGCAAGGGTCTACTGCCCATGTCCCATCACCAGCATATACATCCCTTCTCCACACCCGCTCAGACAGGCTTCCCACCAAACATCAGCAGTCCTTCGCCAGGTCTTCTAATTGGAGTGCAGCCACCCCCTGATCCTCAGCTCTTAGTGTCTGAAGCTAGTCAGAGGACAGACCTTGGTACTGCTGCTTCTACACCAGCTGCTGCCCTGGGCAAGAAACGGCCCATATCTCGTCTGCAGTCACGGAAGAACAAGAAGCTGGCTCCTTCTGGAACCCCTTCTGCTATAGCTCCTTCTGATATGGTCTCCAACATGACCTTAATTAATTTTGCTCCTTCCCAGATTTCTAACCACCCGTTGGATTTGGGAACCATTGCGAATTCAACATCCCATAGAACTGTCCCCAATATTATCAAAAGGTCAAAGTCTGGGGTCATGTATTTTGAGCAAACATCTTTGCTTCCGCAAGGTGGGACTACTACTGCAGTCAGCACGTCTCCCAGCATTATTGGTCCAGATGCCAGTCACCTCCCAGCAGGGCCTGTATCAGGCCTAACGTCGAGTTCGTCAGTGCTGAACGTCGTATCCATGCAGGCCACAGCAGCCCCTAGTACTGGTGGGTCAGTTCCTGGTCACGTTTTGGGACAAAGTTCAGTAACGTTAACAAGCCCTGGATTATTGGGGGACCTTGGTTCGATAAGCAACCTCCTGATCAAAGCTAGTCAGCAAAGCCTTGGTCTTCAGGAGCAGCACATGACTTTACCACCAAGTTCTGGGATGTTTTCACAACTGGGAACATCTCAAACTCCGTCTACGGCAGCCATGACAGCTGCATCGAGCATATGTGTTCTACCCTCAGCACAGACAATGGGCATGACAGTTGCTCCATCCTCTGCTGACCCAGAAGGCTCATACCAGCTTCAGCACATGACACAGCTCTTAGCCAACAAAACCGGGGTTGCATCCTCCCAGCTGGACCTTAACACAGTTCCGGCAACGACGCAGTTGTCAAGCTTTCCACAGCTGGTTGATGTTCCAAACAATACCGGACTGGAACAAAGCAAGGCTTCCTCGTCAGTGATGCATGCCAGTGCAACATCTCCAGGAGGCTCCCCGTCACCTGGTCAGCAGTCTGCAAGTAGCTCTGTGCTGGGTGCCACAAAAATGAAGCCAAAAATCAAACGCATCCAGCCATTGTTAGACAAAGGAAATGGAAAGAAGCACAAAACTTCTCACATGTGGGCTGGTTCTTCTGAAGCTCATGTTCCTGACAAAGGGGCTGTTGCTGTACCCCAGGTCTCGGCTACAGGGTAAGAGGAGAGTTTGGTTTTGCTCATTCCTGAGGTTTTGTAACAGTATGAGAGAATCTTGCACTAGTTTCTCCAGCAAGTTGTGCAAGTCAAGGCAAATTGTGAAGTGCAACTTTTGATTCTGATGTGGTGCTGGAAGTATGATCTGGTTCTCTGTATCTTAGGAGCCGTTGTTGCTACTTGTGTATTCCTGCGGAACTGCCGAGTCCGTCATGGCAATTCCCAGTGGATCCATTCCTGCTTTCCAGTCTCATTTATGGCACACGTGGGTTGGCAGATATTTTGAATGTTCCCCAATCTTTTTCTTCCAGGATTCCTGCTGTGAAGGCAGATGCACAGGATGCAGCCAGCATAGATCAACTGTTGCAGAAGCCACGTGGGCAGTCTGCAGGGTAAGAGATGAACAGACCTTTCTATGTGATTCTGCTCGCTTGAGCTGAAGGGCATTTGTATGGAGAATGCGGGAAGTCTGGCATTCTTAGTTAAAATGCCTGGGAAGCTTTCAGTGGGGAATGTACAGTCACATTTAGATGCAACGTGGAAGCATTTTGCATTAAGCTGTGTAGTTTTGGGAAGCTCAGTACCTGCTGAGGAGATGCTCGTTCAGCGGTGTCTGATTGCCTGTTGACCTACACCTTATTCCTCAGTGGGGCTGACACAGAGAGCGGGATCACAGGCTGTGTGAAATTAGGCTGCTGCCCACAGACTGACAGAGACTGCAAACAGACAAGCTATTGAGTAGAATCTTTCTGTTTGTTCATTTCCAACTGAAATGTTGTTAGAACATTTGATCTGGAAAAAGGTTCTTGTATCTGTCTAGTTCTCAAGATTTCATGGACTACTGCTCAGGGTTGGTGAGGAAATGAGGCAGGTTGTTAGCTATTTTTCTCCATGTTCTCCTCCTTCCCTCCCAAGGCAACCAGCTGTGGTCCTAGAACCTCAACCAACACAGAACTCAATAAATGACCAAGAAAATACAGGTATGTCACTTCTTCAAAAACACCTAGACCAAGACCTAGTCTTGGAATTCTCCAGAACTGGGACAATGATGTTTGAAGATTTGATTTTTATGTTTGTCATTCTGTCAGGAAAAGGCTCAGAGCTATTAGCTTATGTTATCCTTGCTATAAGGGGAGGAAAGGTTTGTTTGCTATTTTTAGATCTTGGACAAATAGTTTTGTCTCTGTTTTTAGTTTGTGAGAATTTCAGCACTTGAGATCTCACATTCTTACTGCAACACTCTGTAGAATTTTTTTCTTGGCTGGATTTGCTGGCGAAAAGGCAAGTCAGTAAGTTATTTTCAATTGTGGAACACCAGGTGTAAAAAGCATCGTACTTTCCAGTTCCCATCTTCATGCTGGCTTTTGTCTTTTCTAGGCTCAAAAGCTCTCGAGGAAGAAGAGAGCACTTTCAGCTCCCCTCTTATGTTTTGGCTTCAGCAAGAACAAAAGAGGAAAGAGAGTCTTGGTGAGAAGAAACCAAAAAAAGGTCTGGTGTTTGAGATCTCTAGTGATGATGGTTTTCAGATCTGCGCAGAAAGCATTGAAGGTGAGAACTGTGCAGTGTTGATTGTACTGGTTTTAGCTGTCCTTACTAGAAGTAAAATTATTACTTCTGAGGACCTCTTATTTGCTTTATATATAGATTAAAAAAAAAAGAGAAAGAGAAATCTCTTGGTTTGCAGCTTTAGAACAATCCTAGTTCCTGATAATGTCTGGATTCTATTCTTTTTCTTTTTTTTTTTTTGCAACATAATATATTCAGTGGAATATATATCACTGACCCATTTTGTTTTATCAGTTGACCAGTGATGTTGAACCATAGTTTGTCAAGAAATAGGCAATGTGGATCACACAGTGGAGTATTGGGTGTCCAGACTTTTCGTCCAGACCAGTTGCTGAATACCCTGCCTTCCCTTATGCCAATGTGAATTTTCAAGAGGATGAAAGCAATTGGATCCAAGGATCTTAATTTATGGCCTGTGGAAAGTTGCAAACTTCATGTTCTCCAATTAGTTTATTTAAATATGAGTATCCCAGCACTTGGGTACCCTGTCACCATTTGTCACCTGTGTGTTTGCTGCAGATGCCTGGAAGTCGCTGACTGACAAGGTGCAAGAGGCCCGTTCAAATGCCCGCCTGAAGCAGCTGTCCTTTGCAGGTAACACCCTGCGCTGAACGCGGGAGAGCACAGATCTTTCTGTGAGTCTTAGAGTCTTGAAAGTTCCAGTAACCTGCTGCTTGCTTTATGGAGGGTAATTTCTTCCCAATGGAAGGATTAGAAACTCTCAGATAGAATGCAATAGCTAATACAGTGCTGCTGTGACAGCTGTGTGGTGTCGCAGCTCTTTGTGACAAGCTTCCTGTTCTAAGACTGCACTGATAGATAGTGTTTGTTGTGCTCTATTTCTTGTTCCAGGCGTGAATGGTTTGAGGATGTTGGGGATTATCCATGATACTGTTGTGTTCCTGATTGAGCAACTGTACGGAGCGAAGCACTGCCACAACTACAAGTTCAGATTTCACAAACCAGAGGAGGCCAATGAACCTCCTTTGAACCCACATGGCTCTGCTCGGGCCGAAGTCCACCTGAGGCAAGTGTGAGCCTTGTTGATATTGGGGTTAACAGCCCTTTGGCTCTATAACTAATGCTGTGGCAGGGCAGGAGCAACAAATCTCTGCAGCACTAAAGCTCTCAGTTAAATGTTAACAACTGGCACGTGAAAGTCAACCATTTTGAAGCATCTTTGAAGTCTACGCATTTTCCTGTGCCACTTTGTGGCCTTTTGCTTGGTTTAACAAAGCTTTCCTGGCTGGGGCTGTTACTGGAGGTTCTCAGAACCTGCTGTGCCTACCCTGATGTGCAGGGGCTCTAAGAGAGGACAGAGTAGGCAAGGTGTGAGGCAGTAAACGTCAGACTGTTGTGGCAACCACATTTTTATTTTCAGTCAGTAAAACAAACTCCCTTTGGTCTCTTTAAATTGCAGGAAATCTGCATTTGATATGTTTAATTTCTTGGCTTCTAAACACCGACAACCACCAGAATACAACCCGAATGACGAGGAAGAGGAAGAAGTGCAGCTGAAATCAGCCCGGTATGCAGCAGGGCTTAAAGGTTCAAAGGGGAAAATAGAATTCGGGTGTTAAAACGAGCAGATTTGGCTTAGTTAAGGGTTGTGTGCTTTGAGGGGTGTTTAAACCTTGAAAGCTGCCAAGCACTGCCAGACACAGAGGTGACTCCTGCAATAACAAGAGAGGTGACAGCTGAAGGTGACCGCCAGACCAGTCTGCCTTCAAATGCTTCTTTTCCTTGTTAATGTTTAACAATCTGATGAGAATTTGAGGAGGAAAGGGAGGAAATTTCGTTTTACATATATATATGAAAACGCTGCATTAATTTTGATTATATTCTCTGTGGGCTGCAGTGTCACATTGTATAAATTACTCCATCTTGGAAAGTGCCTCAGTTAGTACATGGCACAGAGTCTCAAATACAGGTTGTCACTTAGCAGTGCCTCTTTGTTCTAGGAGGGCGACCAGTATGGATCTGCCAATGCCCATGCGCTTCCGGCACTTGAAGAAGACCTCGAAGGAGGCAGTCGGTGTCTACAGGTACAGTTTTGCTCTGGTGCCATTGCCTATAGGATAGGGGAAGGTGGAAACTGGAAACCTTCTGTGAAACCAGACTGCAAAATTGAGGGGGAAAAGCAGGCTTGGGGCTTTTTCCCTCTTCCTTCTCTCTGCCCAAGTTATGTGTTTGAAAAGTAATCCTCTGCACAAATCACTTGCTCCTTGCTGGATTTACCTTGGCAATAGCTCAGATGTGGGCAGAGTGACCTGGTGGCGTTCTTGTTAGTGTTCCCTTAGAGAAGGGTTAACAGTACCACAATGGTCCTTGTCCAGCCTGTTTTCTGCAGCCTTTGCAATCTGATGTTCTTGAGTTTTGCTTATCTCGTTTGAAATAATTCACTTCTCTTGTTGCATTTTAGGTCTCCTATCCATGGCCGGGGTCTGTTCTGCAAAAGGAACATCGATGCAGGTGAGATGGTGATCGAATATTCAGGCAATGTCATTCGCTCCATCCTCACTGACAAACGAGAGAAATACTACGACAGTAAGGTGAGTTTTGGGCTTTTGTGGATGTTCTTAAAGAGTTTGGGAGAGCTAGAAAGTGGCTGTGAAGGTAGGACAGGCCTGTATGAAAATTCTGCTGGGAACATCACAAACTGGGATTACAGACTTCTTGGGCTATTTGCATTTTTGCTGGAGCTTTAGAGGCACTTCTCATTCCCTTCTGTGGTCTGGGCAGGGTCTTAGATTAGTCTCAGTGAATGTGGGCATGAAATGATTCAGGCGGGAGTGTGAGGCCTGGTGGAGAGAGGCTGCAGAAGTTCCCTCAGAGCCTCAGAGCTGGGCTGTCTGCTGGGGTGGCTATGCTGCCCTGCCTGCGCTAACCCTCCTCTGCCCTCCCTGCACAGGGCATCGGGTGCTACATGTTCCGCATTGACGACTCCGAAGTGGTGGATGCCACCATGCACGGGAACGCAGCCCGCTTCATCAACCACTCCTGCGAGCCCAACTGCTACTCCCGGGTCATCAACATCGATGGCCAGAAACACATTGTCATCTTTGCCATGCGCAAAATCTACCGAGGGGAAGAGCTCACCTATGACTACAAGTTCCCCATTGAAGACGCCAGCAACAAACTGCCCTGTAACTGTGGTGCCAAGAAGTGTAGGAAGTTTTTAAACTAGAACTTCCAATAGCTGCAAGTAAGCCCTGCAGGGCCTGGGGTGAACCAAAGCTTCGAGTGAGCCCCTTCCCGGCCGCTCGGACGGGACAGAGAGGCCAGAAGCAGGAGTGAAGATGGACTGGGCTCAGGGACCTGAGACTGGCGGCTATGTTTGTCCGAGTCCACATCTTCATGTCTCGCATGTGCGCACACACCCTTGTGAGAGACACGGGCGGCTGGAGAAGATCCTCAGCATGGTTATGTTTTTGCTATTCTCATTTTCCCCTGGCCCCATATTTGTTTCTCAGCGTGGGGCTAATGAGTGGGAGAGGGGAGGGGAGGTCACCCCAGGCCCAGGCATGGGGCAGCAGTCATGGGTTGTGTCCCTCTCTGTCTCCTGGCTCAAAGCTCTCCTTACGAGGGCTGAGTCAGTGGTTGGGTAGCGCAGTATTTGAGCTTGCCTCCTGGAGAGAAGGGCTGTGCCTCGCCAATGGCCCCCTGGAACTGCATGTCTGCAAAACACTATGTGTGAGTGGGAGTAGGTGTGCTGCCTGCGCAGGGCTCTGTGGCGCGGGGGGCTGGCTTGGCTGCTCATGAGGAGAGCGGAACAGAGCAGCCCACAACTAGACACAAGAAGAGTTTCGCTGGCATCTTGCTCTGCAATCCCTGCCTGAGAGCAGGGGAACTCCTGGCATTCTTTGGCAGAGAGGGCTTGTGCCAACAGCTGGGGCACTGTAAGTCTTTGCCGGCAAAGGCTCCCGTTTACCAACGCTCTCCCTCTGTGGCCATGTGGGAGGGAAGTGGTCCTCTGGGTTCTATCTCCAGCAGCTGGCTTCCTCCTCTGCCCAGCGAGCTGCTGGCGCAGCCAGCCAGCAATGTCCCAAGGAACCAGACAGAAGTCTCTAGGGAGAGAGGGAGAGTGCGAGCCAGCCCCGGCCTTGGCCGCACACCGTTGCAGAGCAGAAGCTAGGAAGGACTGGTGTGGAGGCACCCACTCTGCTCTGCCGTGCCACAGTGTCCGAAGGCTGTGGGGGGCAGGCAGGAGAGTGACCCTGCAGGCAGGTGCCTGTCATGGTCAGTCATCTGGGTGTAGTCACGTGTTCCCCAGAAGACACAGCAAGGGCACCAAAACCGAGCCAAACTTCTCTGCAAAGGCAAGGCCAAGCACCAGCTGGCCTCGTCCGCACAGCATCCCCTAACTTATAGGAAACGCATGAGGCATTGGCACAGTGGACAAGGAACCAGGCCAGGTCTGAGCAAGTTGAGGGACACCGCCATCCTGGTTGGAGCAGTGTGAGTCCTCCTTCCCATGGGGTCTGCCCTGTGCCTCAGAGCAAAACCAGAGAGAGAGAAGTAAGAGACCCAAGCCTGACAGTGACAACATTGGATTCTGCTCTGTTCTGTTTACAGTTTAGTATTTAAGGTTTTATAAATGTAAATATATTTTGTATATTTTTCTATGAGAAGCACTTCATAGGGGAAAGCACTTATGACGAGGCTTTTTACAGTGGTATTATCCTAATTTAAGAGAATCTCTTTTTAATGATTTTTTTTATTTTCATAGGACGGTTCTAGGAAATACCTGGCTGGACACAGTCTGAACCTTTCTCCAGTGGGGGGGGGTTGCTTTAGTTTTGTTTTCTACTCTTGTTCTGCCTTTTTGACTTCAGTAGCTGTCTCCGGGAGGGTTGGCTGGACCTTAAACTGTTATTTGCCCGTAAGGACGGGGGCAGGAGGGAGAGCTGCCCAGCATGGTATGAGTTTGGCTCTGTGAGAGGACAATGTGTGACTCGGGCAGAAAGTTTGATTCTGCCTTGCCCACGCTGGCATCCTGCAAGGGTTTAAAAAGGAAAAGCAAGACAGGATGAGACCTGACCCTCGATAACTCTTTGCTGTGAGGCCAGTCTGAGACATGCACCTCCTCCCACAGTCTATCCCTCAAAGGCAGATGGGTTTTTCTGCGTAGAAGGGAAAGCAGAAAGCACCCTCGCTTTTCTGAGCTTTCCTTTTGATTAGGTTGCAGTCGTTACAGGAGCCTTTCTTCCTGGAGCCGACATATCCGAGGGCTGCTCTGATCCGGCACCAGCAGTTGGTGGGGAAGGGACTGGGAGCGCCTGCTGACTCCTCAGGTCTCTCAGAGGGGCATCCCCAATCCGCACCTCTCTGGTCTTGAGACTTCTTCCTCTGCCCTGAGAAGGAAAAGCAGCGCTCGGAGGTTCGGAACCTGCCGATTTCCTTTTGTTATTGCACTGTGTGAGGATAATTTGTTGGTAACTGTTGAAAGCGAAGTCACATTGACGCTGCATTTGTTACTGAGATGATTTGATGCACTGACAGTTTGGGAACGCACATACCTTGGGGAGCCCAGAGAGTGCCCACCTGGGGGATCTGGGTCCCACGGCCCAGGCACGGCTGCTCTTGGCCCTTTTCCTTCCATTTCTGATGCAGGGTGGGGGCACAGCCCTTGCCATGGCAAAGCCCCTGAATTTATCCCAGAGCTCCGCTACGCTGCGCTTTCTCACCCCTGTGCTGCTGCCGCCTCCCAATTTCCTGGCTGCGGGAGGAGGCTCCACTGGGAAGTGCTGCCCAGAGCCACCCAACATGGGGAGAAGTGGGAAGGAGGGTCGCGGGGAGCGCTGTGCCTCAGGAGTCCCCCAGCATCCAAGTGCCAGGCAACCTCCTCCCGCCGGGACCAGCCGAGCCGGCGGGCTGCCCGCTTTGCTGCTATTCCCGTTGCGGCTGCCTTGGCAGGAGCCGCTGTGGCCAGTGAAACTGTCTGTACCCCCAGGGAGCTGCACCCGCCATGGCCAGCCCGGGCCCGTGGGGCAAGTGGCAGCAGGGCTGGGGCCACCAGGGCAGCTCAGCCCGCCCATCCTCAGCCCGGGCTGGCCAGGAGCACTCAGCTCCCTGTGTATGAATGTATATTTTATAAGGACTGACGCAGATCATGGTATCTGAAAATACTAAAAAAGGAACCTTAGGGCGTTTTTGCTTTTTTTGTACAAACCGACTTTTTTTTTAAAGGAGAAGCGGGTCATTGCAAAGGGCTGGGTATCTTTTCTTTCTGGTTTTCTTTCATTTCAAAGCAATACCAGGTTCTTCAGCAGGACGGTCTGTGCAGAATCATGCCATTTACCCATACACTGGTCCACTCTCGACACTTGCAAATTTTTCTATAACTATAAATACAATATATATAGGAACTAATATAGTAATGCACCGTGTAATGAAGCCTAGTTCAGTATCGGTTCATGGCTTTTAATTCTCTTAACACTATAGATAAGGATTGTGTTACAGTTGCTCACGGCTCCGGGAAAGCCTTGCTGCACGTTCCCCACCGGCAGCCAGGGCCGGGAGCTGGGAGCGGGTGGCTCGGCCTTTCCTGGCCCTTCTTGTTACAGTCAGTACTTGTACAACTTGGTTTCTTCCTTTCCTTCCTCTTGTTTTGGTTATGAATGTTGGGGTACCACCTACATATAGGGAAAAATGTGCTCTGTGCTTTCCTGGTATCTTTTTAACAAGGTACAGTAGCTTCGTCTATCAGCCGAGAACTATACTTGTGGTGTTTCTTTTATTGAACTTACAGTCTCTTTAGTAACTACAGGTAGGTGAATAATTGTTTCAAAAAAAAAAAAAAGGCAAAAAAAAAAAAGCTCTGCAAAGGCAAGGTTATGTTCTAGAAATACATTTCTTGACAACTTATCATGTATAACAAAACCTTTTTTTTCTTGTGTTCTTCCAATCTTCTGGTTGTTTGGGATTTTTTGTTGTTTTGTTTGGTTTGTTTTTTTAAAAAAAGAGGAAACGTGTCTAAAGTACATCAGTGTTAACTCCCTGCCACAGGGAAGAAGGAAATACTTTAATAGTTTAAAAAAATGCTGAAAGCTCTGCAAAAGACTGAATGTAAAAATAAAAAGTGTACATAGTTGTAAAAAAAAAAAAAAAAAAAAAAAAAAAAAAAAAAAAAGGAGTTTTTAAACATGTTTATTTTCTATGCACTTTTTTTTATTTAAGTGATAGTTTAATTAATAAACATGTCAAGTTTATTGCTGCAGAGGGCTCTCTCCATTTCTTCTTGAGAACTGAGAAGCTGCTGGTTCTCCAGGACGCTCGCAAGGCATGGGAGCCCCTGGCCAGCACCAAGGACTGCACAGGGTGTTCACTGAGGAGCCCTCGGCTCCAGTGTGTGTCACCTTGGGGCACTGGCCAGGCGGTGGGGCCTCACCCAGGCTGCGATAGGCTGAGGCAGGGTGAACATTAACCGGGCTGTGGCAGCCTGCTTGTGCCTGCAGCCCCATCCCAGGCCTCAGTGGCACAGAGAGCACCATGGCCACGGCAAATGACAGGGCTGTCCTGCAGACCATCTTTAACCCCAGCACCCCTTTTGGGGATATCCCAGGGTTGGATGAGGAGGAGGAGGATGTCCAGGACGAAGGTCAGTGATGCTGCACCAGGTTCTTATTGGAATTGGCAGCAGGGTCCCCATGGGGCAAGCAGGCAGGCAGGGAAGGAGGCTCTGCAGGCTGGGAGCAGTGCCTGCTTGAGGCTGGACATCGGCACCCTGCCCTGTGTCTGTTCCCTTCCTGGACAGGGCGTGTAGGGTGGCAGTGGGACTGGGCCCCGTGGGATGTGCTGGTGCCACCATTTCCCAGTCAAAGTCTCCACTTTACACTGTAATAGTGGAAGCTTTTCCATTGGAGCTGCTGGATCAAGTCCGGGACCTGGAGCTTCAGGGGGTTTCTGCGGCTGAGTCAGGAGACATAAGCACTGCCCTGGAGCGGTTCAGTGAGGCCATTCGCCTGCTTCCTGAGCGTGCCTCGGGCTACAATAACCGGGCCCAAGCCCTTCGCCTGCGCGGGGATGTGGCAGGTGAGCAGCGCAGGTGCGGGTGATCCCCTGGTACCCCGAGCCCCCACCAATGCCTCCCCTCCTTGCCAGGTGCGTTGCAGGACCTGGACTCCGCCATACGCCTGAGCCGCGGCTGCGGACGTGCCGCCTGCCAGAGCTTCGTGCAGCGCGGCCTCATCCACCGGCTGCAGGCGCGGGACGAGGATGCCCGGCGGGACTTCGAGCGCGCAGCACGCTTGGGCAGCGCCTTCGCCCGACAGCAGCTCGTGCTTCTCAACCCCTACTCTGCGCTCTGCAACCAGATGCTCTGCGAGATGCTCGGTCGGCTGCGCAACCCCGATGGCACTGGAAGCGACTGAGGGACAGGCAGGAGATGGGCCAGGCAGTGAGTGGGCTGGGTAGAGCCGTGCTCCTGAGGTGGCCCAGGCAGACATGTTCTGGCGGCCAGAGAAGGTCCACCTCAGGTGCCAGAGCTCCTGCTCCTCCTCCTGGCTAACAGCCAGGGACTGGAAAGTACCAAGCACCTTGCTGTCTTTGTCTCGCTCTGCTCCACCCCCAATAAACCTCCCTCTGTTCCCAGCAGCTGGGCTCTGCTTGTGGCATTGCAGGCATTGTGGTGTGATTCCCAAGCGTGCACAGCCCCGGTGAGATGGGTGGCCTGGTGGGTGCAAGTCTGGGCCGCCTTCCTTGACGCGGGGAGATCGGAGGCATGGGGCCGCGCATACCCTGTCCTGGCTGGGCGGTCTCTGGCCGCTCTCGCAAGCGGCAGGACTGACCCCGCGGCTGCGCGCAGCAATCCCGCTCGCGGAAGGCGGCGGCGGGCGCCCGACGAGAGGGATGAATGCTCGCAGCCGTGCTGGGGGCCCGCCCCTGCGCCGCATGCACTGCCCTGCGTGCCGGGGCCCAGGCGCAGAGCCGCACTGCAGACTGGGCTGGACACAGTAGCAGGAATGCTGCAGGTAAGGCGCAGCTGCGCCACATCCTCCGACCCTGCTGTGTGCTGGAGCACCGGGGCCCAGCGTGGTGAACGCCCCCCATGTCCCTGCTCTAGCTGCCTCTCTCATAGCGCTGAGCACGGCTGATGTGCCATGGGGTGTCTCAGGGGCTGGCCGGGGGCTGCCCTTGCCCTCCTGCTGGTACTGCTGCTCAGCCGCCTGGTGCTCTGCTTGGCAGGTGAGACTGTGGTAGGGCCCGGTGCATGACTCTGGAAGCAGGACCCCTACTGCAGCTCTGATGTGCCACTGGCTCTCTGGCAGCACTGGGGGAACTGGACCCCACCACTGACGGGCAGCCGCGAGCAGTGTGCACGTTGCAGGAGGGGGAGAGTTGTGTCTTCACCTTCTGGGTTCCCCGGCCAGTCTCCGGTGCCACACTGGCCTGGTACCTCAACGGTCAGAAACAGGAAGTCAACCTCTCGACTGCGGACACTGCCAGAATCCTCACCCTCACCACCCAGCGCTCCGACCACCAGCTCAACTGTTCCCTGACCAAGCCGACCTCCAGTGAGACCTACAACACCTCCATCCTCTTCAATGTGCAGTGTAAGGTCCGCGGTGCTGGCCTGCTCCAGACCGGGATGTGGGGAGGGCGTGTGGGGCTCCCATCCAGCTCAGGCAGGACCATAACCCATGTCCATCACAGCCATAGCAGGGCAGCATCTTGTCAGTCCTGTGCAAACAAGGTAGACAAGCACTCCTGGACCCTGGCGAGACAAATCCTGCTCCCAGCTGTGTTGCCCCCATCCCTCCTGCCCATCTCACTGCCTCTGTTTTTTACCCAGATAAGCTGAAGATCCTGCAGGAAGGTGCCCGCTACCAGGAGGTCGAGGGTGCTGGCCTTCTCCCGGTGCTCTTTGTGCTGGTGCAAGCCAACCCACCCGCCAGCATCACCTGGATGGACCAGGATGGGCATGTGATGGTCAACGCCTCCAAGTTTCTCCTCTTGGGTGCCATGAGCTACCCAGGGCTGGCCAACCACTCACTTCACATCCATCTCAGCTGCACAGCTGGAAACCTCTCCGTCAGTGCAGCCAACAGTGTGAGCATCACCACTGCCTCCCTCCTGCCCACAGGTAGCTGTTGAGGGGTGGGCATGGTGCAATGGCCGCGTGGAAGGGTGCTGAGGGGTCTGCGCTGCCCATGCAGGTCTGCTGGATGCCCGTGTGGAGCTGCCTGTCCTGGGTGTTGCCATTGGAGCAGCCCTGGCCCTAGCTGTCCTGCTCAGCCTGGGCTCCTGTGCTGCCTGCCTGGCATGCCGCTTGCCCAAGCTGGTGCGAGGTCTGGGGCAAGCAGGAGGGAACAGCCCACCCAGCCAATGCTCCCATTGCAGCAGCTCTGAGCCTCCGCAGCCCCAGAGCACCCGTCTGCCCCGCCAGACCTGGTCCCTGCCACCCAACCTGCGCCTCAGTGACCTTGCACAGGAAGATGGAGGTAAAACCCTGATGTGTTAGTGCAGCGAGACACGTGGGGCCCCCAAGTCCTGCCTGGGTGAGGGATAGATGTCCTGGCTCTCATCTCTTTCCTTCCCTGCAGCTTCCCCCAAGGATGCAGAAGCTGGCGCTAGGGGAGAAGAGAGTGCCCTGCTGGGTCTGGAGAACTCTCTGGTCCTCAGCAAGCCTGGTAAGGGGAGCAGGTGGGCGAGCAGCCTCAGAAGATGTATTGTGGGACATGGAGCTCTGTGGCTGCCCCAACAGGCAGTGAATTCTTTGTCCTGCAGGTTTTGTCCAGCTCCCAATGTCCGGGCGCATCTACAAAATGCCCAGCATGAGCAGCGATGAGATCTGGCTGTGAGCTGCAGTGTGGTGCCTGTGAGTCAGGGCTGCCTGGCACCAGGTACGTACCAACCCCCGGAGCTGCGCAGCCAAGGTGCCAGGAAGGCCGTGATGGGAAGTGGGAGCTGACCAACCCCAGCTCTGTGCTATGCTATGCGATGCAGGGCTTGGGAGCTGTGCTGTCAGCCAGGGCATGGTTTTATGTAGTCCACGAACTTTACCAATATTCTGTTCTAATCAAAATGCATCAAAGCTGTTTATGGCCAGGCTCTAGCACTGCGATTCCTCCTGGGATAAAGCCAAGCACCAGCTTTGCTTTAGCAGGTTTGCGACTCGCTTGCTGCATGATCCTCTCTGCCCCTGTCCCTGCTGCTGTGGCAGACGAGTGGGAGGTCAGCAGAGCAGGGGCTGGGGAGAGCCGTCCCAACAGCAATAAACTAAATTCAAGCATCTGTGTGGTGCCGCACAGGTTATTTCTGCTTGGCAGGAGCCAAGGGACTGTTCTCAACAGGAAAGGGGGTTCAATAATAAGGAGCAGAGATTCAAGATCTCCAGGACAGAGCTTGCAACACCCTGAGCAAATCTGAGTGTTGTGTCTGAGTGTGGAATTTACTCCTGTTTGCTCCAGCCCTTGTAGCGTGTGCTCAAGGAGCCTCTGCTCTGCAGCACCTGTGGCACAGAGAGCCTGACACTGAGAAAGGCTGGTTTAATGCTGAACTCTTTGGGAACAAGTCAAAAATGGAGCCATTAGGCAGCTTCTGCAACAAATACGGTGAGTCAAGCCCTACTCCCTAACACAGAACAGCCCAGCAATGTCTCTAAGACCAGAGAGGCTTCTGATTTGCTGTGTGACATCTCACAACCTGCTCTGGGTACACCTCAGTGTCCAGCGGCAGACGGTGATCCGGGAGATGACGCTTTAATGTGAAGCATCAATTAAAGCTCAACACCTCTGCCTCTGCCGCTTGTGAGGGTGGGTTGGATGGTGGGCTCCTGCCCTTCTGCCCATCAGCCAGGGGCTTGAAGTGCTGCAGGGAAAAGAACATGCTCATGCAAAGATTTGACTCCCGCTGCTCAGAGCACACACATGTGTCTGAACCTGCTGGCCACAGCGGGCTCTGTGTGAGTTGTGTGCTCAGCAGTCATCCCAAGGAAATGCATTCTGGCCTGTTGAAGAACATGGCACCTCAGCTCGGAGCACAGCCTAGCTCCCTGTGTCAGGCAGAGGCACCAGGGAGAGGAGCGGCTGAGAACACATTCTCTGGGGCCCACCAGCCCTTTGTACGCACCCATTGCACCACAAAGCCAAACGTGAAGGGAGCAGCTGTGCAGTGCTGCTAGCTGGGTGAGCAGCACCTGGGTGGAGCTGCATACCTGCGAGTTCTTGAACTCCAAGAAGAGGGAGAAGAGGACATGCAGAGGGTGGATCCGGCTCTTGTACACAGGGATGTCCAGAATGGCTGCAGGTGAGATCAGAAGTGTGTGAGGGCACCTGGTCTGCACTGCCCCACACAGAGCATTGTCAGGAAGGGCTGAGCTCCCCACTGCCCACCATCACCTGGGCTTCCACGCACCAAAGACTGCAGGCCCCCTGTAGTACAAGAGCCCACCTCCCACTGAAGCAGCAGGGAATGATCCCGACCGCTTGGGGCTGAGCCTGCAGCTAAAGCTCTCTCGCTTTCCGTCAGAGTGCCAGGCCAGCATCAAATTGTGTCAGCAGCACAGCCTCCCCAGCTCACCACAGATCATGTCGATGTATTCAGCAAGGTCACAGCTCATCTCCGCGGTCGGAAGACCCACCTGGAACAGACAGGGCTGTCAGTTCTGCTTCCAGACCGCAGGAGCCTGGAAGCATACAGAGGCCACTGGGGCAGCAGCCGGGAATTCCAATGTTGGGCTGCTCCCCAACTTCTGGCAAGGGCAGAGTCATGAAGAGGAACAAGCCTAAGAGGACTGGGCTGTGGGATGGAGCAGGCACCCAGCTTTCATGGCAGATGGTTTCTAAGACCATGCACTGAGCTAACTACTGGTCACCCAGACAAAATACCTTTCCCAGGAGCTCCTCAAACTCTGGTGACCATTCCTGCATCAGGGTCTCGATGTCAGGCATTGGCCTGCCGGAGAAGAGAAGAACATCAACTTCAGGATCACACACAATCTTCCACTGCCAACATCAGGGCTCACCTGGAGTAATGGACTGTGGCAGGAGGTTTGCAGCGATGCAGTTCACTAATACTTTCAATCCAGCTCTCAATGGCTTTGGGGTTCTTTTCTGCATTCTCCAAACTCTTCACTTTTATCTGCTGCTAAAAACACAAATATAAACCTGGAAGTGTTTCATGGTGTTTTGGGACTTTTTGGGAAACCTGCATTCATGCCTGGTGAACCAGGCCTTCTCTCTTTCCCAGCGGCACTTTACCAACGGATTTCTGCAGGCAAAATGCCGACTAAAACTGGGTATGAACAACCAAAAGGAAATAAAGCATCACCTGAAGTGAACAGACCCAGAGTTTGTATCAAGGCTTGCCTGAAGCAAGGCTCAGATCCACTGCAGTTTAAAACTGTGGATTAAAGCAAAAGGTCTGGTTTTGCTGCTTTTAAAGTCAGGTTCTCAGCTGTAAGAGTAAAATGCCATGGTTTTACTCCCGGAATTGTGCAGCAAGTGCAACCACCCTCTCCCTGACTCACCGTGATGTTGTGCTGCTTGGAGTTCTCTGTCAGCCAAAGGGAGAGCACAGTGGGATCCGACTGCTTGGTTGAGGGCTCATCCAGGACCAGCAGGCCAAGGTTGTCAGGCTTGCCATCAGGACGAGGAACCTGCAGGAAAACAGAGCCCTGTTCTCTGTGGAGTCCAGGGCAGGTTTGTACAGAGCCTCCCTGTGCGCTCTCAGATATGCATCCTGAGTACCGTATTGCCTGAAAAGCACACGGTGTTGGAGAAGGAAAAACCCAGCCTTTGCCCCACGTTACCCAAGTGCTGTTTGAGAGGTGACCAAGCCACCAGTGTAGTTTCCCAGGTGTCCACCCCTCATGTCTGACAGCGCAGGGACAGCCCAGGCCCCAGGCTGCATGGCCTGGCTGCCTATGTGCTCTGATTCTGTGTTCCACTTCAGCTCGTGGGGCAGGACAGAGAGAGGAACCTGAAGAAACCGTACCTTTAGGAATGCATCAATGTCTCCAACAGCAGGAATAAAGTCTGGAATAAAAGGCTGCAGCTTGTGCTCAATCTCTATTGTTTTGGGAGTGTACCTGGAAAAAAATACCACCACAGCATTGGTGACTAGGAACTGTGCTGCAATAATTGACACAAAGGAGAGCCAAGAGCAGGCTAAACCCTTCCACTCACCTCTTGATGTATTCAAAGAGATCTTTGATTTCAGAAGACACTTGCAGGTAGTCAAAATCTGCTGGATTGAAGTCACTAGTAAAAGGAAGAGAGTAGTGAGAAAATATTAACATGTGGCAAGTTCTGTACAACAGAAATCAGGCCCCAGTTGGGGCAGACAAATGTGGGAAGCTGAACCACCAGGCAGCAAGTCCTCTCTGGAAATCACTTCTTGCACAGGGAAAGCACTATTGGGCCCCATTTTGCTTTGGACCTGCTGGCCAAGAAAAGCACCTGAGTGATGGACATCTGTGATCATTCCGTCCTGCACAGGGCTGTCAAAAGGGGGCTAAGTGCTCTGCACAAAGGCAGCAATAGGATAGCAATTAGGGGGTCAGCAATAGCTTTGAAGCTGAAAACGATGGAAAAGAAGAAGAATTGTCAGGACCTGAGTGACATGTTCGAGATGGTCCTTCCCTTTGCTGGACCTCTCCTGCCAGCCCGGTCTGGCTGACACCTTGGGTCATTCCAGCTGTGCTTCTCCTGGGCACAGCAAACAAGCCCGGGACTGGCTCAGCACCTGGAGGAACCACCACCCTGGAGGATCGGGGACGAGGAGGCAGGAGCTGCCTGTCCCGATGCCCACGACTCTGCTCAGCCTCGTGGGATCAGGGGAAACCGGCAGAGCCGACAGGGCCCGAACGGCACTCACCAGCCTCAGCCCCTGCCCCTCTGGCCAAGAACAGCGCTCACCCCTCCAACGCGGCCCCGTGCTCATCCGAGTCCTCCTCCGAGTCGCTCTCCGAGGAATCTTCCTCCGAGTCCTCATCGTCCTCGTCGTCATCCTCGCTGAGGGTGGCGGGGCCGGGGAGGTGCGCCGCCGCCTCCTCCTGGACGAGAGAACCGGGTCTCACGGGATATCACCAAGTCTCACCGGGCCGTCCCCCCGCCCGCTCCGCTCGTACCTTCCCTCCGCTGCCCCGCTCGCCGCTCCCGCGCTCGGCCGCTCCGACAGACACCCCGGGCCGACGGGAGTCCCGCAGGCGGCCCGCGCCCCGCGCCCGCGGCGAGCGGGCTCCGGGTTCGGCTTCAGGCAGCTCCAGGCTCTCGTCGTACGGCTGGTTCTCCACCGGGCGGGGCTGCGCCGAGAGGCAAAGTCAGGGGCGGGCGGCCCGGCGCCCACATCCACGGCCCGCCGCGTCCTGCCACGCTGTGTCCCGTGCCCTACCTCCGCCCG
>VZTE01005332.1:153389-204103 GCA_013397775.1 Eulacestoma nigropectus | reverse complement strand
GGCAAGGAAGGAGCTGCACACAGGGAAGTAGGAACAACACGGTCAGCCATAAAACCAATCATTGCAGAATGTTTTGGTGGTGTGTGGGTGGGCTGGGAGCTGGGTCCAGATCCGGTGGTCCACATCAGTGGTGCGTTTGCTGGTGTGGGAGCCCTGAGAGCAGCTCGGTATGGGAAGGCAGCCAGACAAGGTTCTCCAATCCCCAAATCCTGCTGCAGCTCATGGGCAGTCACAGGAGGAGATGGTGCTTGGCCCAAGGCCACCCCTGCTGTCTCTGACACCTCTTGGGGAGCCTGGGAACGGTACTGGCCTGGCTGGATCCTGCTCTGTGGCTGGACCTTGTTTACTTCAGCTTCCTGCCACGCTCCTGCCACAGCCCCTTCAGCTGCTGTCAGAAAGCCAGAGGAATCTGGCAGTCCCAGAAGGTCCAGCTGCTGTGCTGAAGGGCCACTGTCTGTCCCACTCCTCCAACTGCCCTGCAAACCCCCAGCCCTATCTGAGCACTAGGCAGAGGCTGCAGGGGGCAGGTCCCCTGGCTGAGCACTGCAGGCCGTAGCAAGGCAGCACGGCTGGGTACTTTTTCGTAACTCCTCGTACATTTGGGTTTGCTGTGTGCTGCCATGTGTTGGTACATGTGGGGCAGCAGGGGCAGGGTGCCGTGCAGGGGGATGGAACCACAGGATTGCATGGCAAGGGGTCCTTGCTGGCAGCCAGAAAGAGAGTGACCAATGCCTGATTTAGAGAGGTGAGGTTCACCCCACCCGTCCCCCAGCAAACAAAGGGCTGGGTGATGGGTTCATGCCAGGGGTTCGATTCAAGACCCACCAAACCCATCCTGTGTCATGGTCCCCAAGGTGTCATTAGCTGGAGTTGCAGATGCTCCTTGCTGAGCCAAACTTCTGGCTGAGAAATTGTCATTTTGATATGAGAGCATTTTTAGGAGCAGCTCTCCATTGTGCAGTCGTGTGAGGGGTCTGGAGCTTGTGTCTTTGCTGTGGTGTCCGGAGGCACGCGCTGATGTTGGGGTCAGTGCTTGAGCTGCAGCAGTGCTTTGGTCTCAGTATGGCTCACCGGCCCTTGGAGCTGGCTCACTTCGGGGAGTGCTGGGTGCAGTAGGCGGGGCTGCACGCCCTCCCCGACCTGAGCACATAGTGAGCATCCACCAGTCTGTGGAGACCCTGAAGCGTGATGCCGGCAGGGCCTCGGTCGGAGCACAGCTGTGCTGCGGTTGTGCAGGAGCACTTAGCGGGAGCGATGAAATCAGCGGGTGTGGCCAGGATTCCTCGGCTCCCGCCGGAGCTGTCCGGTGGCTGATTTATGGTGGTGTTATTGCCAGGATCATGGCGTTGTCCCAGCAACTGCAGTGCAGCCCCCACCATCCCTCGCCTGGGTGGGATGGGGCTGGCTGGGTCTCCCCCGCTCAGTTGTCAGCCCCAGGCCGGGCGGCAGCGGCCAGGAGCAGGCTCCTCACTCGCCTCCGGCTTTGTGCAGGAGACAGCCTCCCCCTTCCCAGCTGCCGGCGGAAGGGCTGGTTGTTTACCAGGGCAGAGGGTGTGGGAAGGCGTGAACGCACCTTAAGTGCATTAGCAGATGGGGAGCAAGCAGGCAGCCAAGTTGGCTGGAGGCTGCGATGCTCCGCTGTGTGCACCCATTAGTTCGGCCACTCAGGCTTCCTCCCGTGACTCATCCAGCCAGCCACAAGTGGGGATGAGAGACCATGCAAGGTGGTGCCATGCGCCTGCCTCTGCCATGCTGTTGCTTCATCCCAGCATGGCTGACACTGCATGGCATGGCCTGCCAGGCTGTGCTCCTTCACGAGCACGGGCTGAATGCCCATGCCCTGGCCGTGTCCTGGCCAGTGGCACACAGTGCAGCTCTGGGGTCTGCTGGTACCTGATGTGGGGTGAGTCAGGATGGGCCGTGCCCAGCTTGGGTCTGGATGGGCAACAGCAGGTCAGGCAGGAGTGGACCCCCAGAGCACCCCTGCCCAGGTGGGCTTGGGGCAGGCAGGCAGATTGCAGCCTGTGGGCAGTGGGATGCAGGGGCTCCCTGGGAGCACGGTGGGACAGCATGTGTGTGTGCAGCCTGCACTGCGTTAGCAGGGTCCCTGCATCGGTGGGGCTGGGCGTCCTCCCAGGTGAGGCTTTTGGCTGTGCCAGGTGAAGAAAGGGGCTTTTGTCTTCCAGGAGGCCGAGGCTGAGTAGGCAGCCCTGCGCGGGGTGCACGAGGACCGTGGGCTGTTCGGTGGTAACCGAGCCCGACCCCTTGGCATTTGCTGCCTTCACCGCTTCCCACGGCGGGAACAAGCAGCGCGTTCTGCAGGCGGCGGCGGGAGAAGAAAGGCCGCCTTGTCCGTCCTAGCAGTGGGGCGCCGGCTGGGGCGGCCGCGCTCCCGCCCCGCATTCCTACAGCAGAGCCGGCCGGAGAAGGGCTGCATCCCCGACAGGACGGGCTGGGGTGACGGCAGGCGTACCCTGTGTGTTGACGAGCCAGGTGAGGAGCTCTGATGAAGGGCAATGCTTGCGGGACTGGGGGCATCGGGAAGCAGTGGGATGCCAGGGTCACCCTCCAGCTCATGGGCAGGCAGGGCTGCCTGTGGAGTGGGGGGGTGTTGGGTGGAGAGTTTGGGGAGCAGGAGGGGGACAGAATCGGAGACAATCCCCCCAAGTGGCCGGGATGGGGGTCCCCCATGGTTCTCACCAGGTCGCACCAGTACAGCCGTGCTGGGAAGGGGTTAACACCGGCGCAAGATCCCACCCTGGCCCCGCTCCCTTCCTATGCAGCAGCCTGGCCCCTCCTGGCTTTTCCTCCTTCCTGAACATTGTGATGGGATGTGGGTGTAAGTGAGGGGCAGGGGTTCGGCTGGGCTGAGGGGTCTCCAGATGCTGGGAAGTGCAGCACCCCAGTGCCTGGGGAATATGGGCACCCTGCCACGGAGGGTCCCGCTCGGCACCAGGACCAGGTGGCAGGTAAGGGAGAGCAGGGATCCTGCCTCGGCAGCCGGTGAGCACTCGTGAACTGCTCTGAGGGTACCTTATCTCTGCGCCCCCCCCCGCCCCAGCTGAGCTGTCCCCATCCCACGTGGCGTGGCTGTGGCCCCCACGGAGCCCTTGCTGTGGGGCGGCCAGTCCTGTTGTTGTAGGAGACGCCCGGGCTTCATCCCAGTCCTGGATCCCACGCCTGGTGATTTCCAGCGTTTCATTTTTTCCACAGTGTGTAATAGCCGTTCACTCGCCCCCGCAGCTGAGCCCAGTGCTGGCCGAGCGGGGGGGGTCCCTCCAGGGGCTGGCGGGACAGTGGGTGATGCTGGCGGGAGCCGAGCCCGGGGCTCCTCCTGGCTGCCCCGGGACCGGCGTCCCCTAACGGGGATGGAGCACTTCCTATCTACGCTGCCCGGGAAGGGTTAAGCCCCAGTCAGCTAGCCCAGGGCGGAAGGGAGGGACGTGGGGAGCAGCAGACGGTAAATTTAGATCCCCGGAGCATCCCGACATGGCGTGAGCGCCGGGTGACGGAAATTGTTCCTCCTCGAGTTGCCTCCCACTCACGCAGAGAATGTGTGGCAGCATGGCTGCTCCATGGGTGGTGGCCCTGCCTGCCGGCCGCAGGCCTGTGGGCCACATGGGCAGGGGGACGGAGCACTCAGCCGGGCTTGTGCACGATGAGCTGCTGGCTGGGCTGCGTGGGAGCAGAGGTGTGTGCCTGGGTGCCAGAGTTGGGCACTGGTGGCATGCACAGGGGTGCCCAGGTGTGCCATGCATGGCAGGCAAGTGTTGCTGGGGTCAGCCAGAACCTGTGCTTGTGTGTCCTTTTTCCACTGGCAGCCATTGAGATCTGGCTGCCCACAGCTCTTGGCGTTTAAAGCATGCATTTCCAACACCATGTCCCTAAAACTGAGCCCATGTGTCGTTTTCCTTCTGGGACTGTGTCTTGTCCTGACGCCTGGCACATGCATGGGTCTCCCCGGGTGGATGGGGATGTGTGCCTAGGTAGGATGCATGCCTCGGCAGGCAGGGATGCTCACTGGCTTCAGGCTGCTGATGCAGATGAGAGCACAGGATGGTAATCCTCTTGGTGGCAAATGCTAGTTTGGAATGGGTAGGGTTTGTGCTCAGGCTGCTGTCCGGGATGCGCAGGAAAAATGCATAAAGGCCATGCCCAGTGTGGTCACTTGTACTGCCGTTCTCTCTTTCTTCTGGCAGCCCATGTCCGGTACTATCCAACATCTCCAAGAAGACACCATGGAGGCATCTGGCAGGACCCCCACCAGCCCAACCCACAGAGTCCAGACTGTCATCCAGGTGAGCATGCAGGATCACAGGACCTCTGCTCTGTGGGAACAGGGGAATCTGGCTGGGAGACCTCTGCAGCCAGCCCTACCACCGGCACTGGCTCTGCCCTCCAGCCTCTCCTCAGTCGCAGCCAATCCTATTACGGGATCGTCAGCAAAGCCCATTGAGCTAAGCGGCTGGCAGCTCGGATCCTCTTAGATGCAGCCCAAGCCCCAGGGATCTTCAGCTCCCGCGGCAGCTCAACTCTGCTTCCCGGGATAGGCAGCACAGGCAGGAGAGCCCTCCTCTCCTGCGTCTTGCTGCTGGACAGTCCTGCTGGCATGTGGCTGTGCTTGGGCATTGACCCTGGCTATGTGGCCATTTTGGAGCAGCCTAGCCAGGTGGGCAGTGCAGAGGAATGGGCTGCAGCTGCGGGAGCTATGAGCATCCCTCCCTCTCCTCCTACAGAACAGCCCCCTGGACCTGATCGACACGGGCAAGGGGCTTAAAGTGCAGACGGAGAAGCCGCATTTGGTGAGCCTGGGCAGCGGCCGGCTCAGCACTGCCATCACACTCCTGCCCCTGGAGGAAGGTGAGTGCCAGGGGATCTCCACGGGCATGCTGGTGACAGAGACACTGAGACGCCCTCTCTGCTGGCAGGGAGGACCACCATTGGAACGGCTGCGACAGACATCATCCTGCAGGGCCCCGGGCTGGCGCCCCAGCACTGCTACATTGAGAACGTGCGAGGGACACTCACCCTGCACCCCTGTGGCAACGCCTGTGCCATCGACGGCGTGCCACTCCAGCGGCCCATGCACCTAACCCAAGGTAGGAACAGGCTGTGGTTCACCGGAGCCTTTGCCCGTGGAGTTGTGCCGTTGAGTATTGGGGGTGTTTGAGGAGCCATCCTGTAACTGCATATCCCAGCTGGCATACTCCTGGCCTCTGTGCTTTGCGGTGGGAACCTGTCAGGTCCTGGCACAGTTTGAGAGCTGGCTTTGCTGTGTGTATCAAGTGAGGTGGGAAGGGAGAGACCCGGGCGGGCTTTGAAGAACAGCGGAGATGCTGAGCCGACTTTGGGAAGGGAGATGACAAAGGAAAACACCTCGGGTGTCTTCCCGACGGATGGCTGCCGGCACACTGCCGGTCTGCCTGCGTGGCTACAGGGGTTGGACCCGGCCGGCCCCACCATGGCCGCTCCCAGGGAGCGTGGACAAAGCCTCAGGCCCTTCCCACGCGATCCCCGCCCCGCCACAGCCCGTGTCTCGTTTCCCGGGGAGGACCCTCGGGCGGGGCGGGTGAGGCCCGGCCTCCCGCCCCTCCCCGGGGGCGGTGCGGCGCTGCCCGGGCGGCGGCGGCGGCGACGGCGGCGAGGTGAGTGCGGTGCTGCGGTCCACGCGTGTCCGCGCCGGGCGGGAGGTTCGCTGCCGTGCCTCCGCGGGTCACAAAGCCACACTGCCCCTCGCAGGCGGTGGCACTGCGGCCCCCCCGCGCCTGCCCCCGTCCCTCCCGGGAAGGGGGACCCACCCGCGTGGGCGCTGCCGCGGGCGGCCCCGCGGGGGACAATGGGAGCCACGTGGCCGCCGGGAAGGCTCCGGCGCGACGGCCCGCGGAGTCCTGCCAGGTCCCGCCGCTCCCACAGCGGGCACTGAGGGCCACGGTAGGCTGCGGGGTGCGGGCAGGGGTCAGCCGAGCTGCTCATCCTCCTGCCTGCGGGGGCAGGCAGGGACACGACAGAGCAGGGACAGCATCTGTGCAAGGCCACAGCGGGATGAACTGCGGGGCTGTCAGGCCGACGCTCGGAGTGCAGTTTGGTGGTTGGTTTACTCGCTTTGCCGGGCGACCTGTGGCTCCACTGGTGCTGGCACGGGGCAGCGATGCATCTCTCCGGGGCAGCCGTTGCCGGGCTGGGCGGCGGCATTGCCCCCTGGCAGGCAGGATGCCCTCGTTGAGCCGGGGTGAGCAGGACTCCGTCCCGCGCTGGCGCTCAGACAGGGGAACCAGGCCCCCGCGACGGCGATGGTAGTTAAGCTGTACTGCCTCTCGCTCACCTTGCTGCGAGCTGGGCTGACGAGTGCTCCAAAAAACACGTCCCCTCCGGCGAGGGATTTTCAGCAGCGGCTGTTGGTACGGAGCGAGCCTCTCCCCAGAGCCCTGGCAGGAGCTTCAAAGTGGGGTGTGTCGGCAGCACCCCGCCTTCTAGCCGCCTGATGCTCCCCGCTGCCAGCACATGCCTCCCTGGCACCACGGGCAGCAGGTGAACGGACAGCGGGCAGCCCACGGCTCCGCTTCCCTTCCTGAGGTGCCTTCCTTCTCGGGGCTGCTCGGCAGCCTTGCCCCAAGAGGGCTGCTGTTTTGGGCCAAGAAGAGATGCTTTTCAAGCAGGGACAGGAGCTGTCTTGTCTGCAGCTGGCAGCCACGCAAGCCCTGGAGTGCTGCCAACTCCCCGCGGCCCCCGGCGGGGACCCCAGCTGTGCCTGCGCCTGAGATGCGCTGCCGGCAGCTGCCGGGGAGTGACCTGGATTTCAGCCTCCCCCTAAGCCTCTGCTGACAGCAAGAGCCCGCTCCCCTCCCGAGGGTGCATCTCAGGGCCAGCAATGCCCGACTGCCTCCCTGCGCTCTCCAGCACCACTGTGATTTTGCCGGCTAGCAGCTGAACCCTCTCTCCTCTCTCCCAAGGGTGCACCATCTGCCTGGGCCAGGCCACCTTCCTCCGCTTCAACCACCCTGCTGAGGCCAAGTGGATTAAGAGCATGATCCCAGCGGGGGACAGAAGCCCAGCGGCTCTCTATGGGCTACCAGCAAGTAGGTGACCCCCCTTTGCCCCAGGTGGGGCAGGGCAGATGCTGAGGTGCTCCCTAACCCGTGCCATCAGCCTTCCCAGTGCCCAATGCTCTCCCAGCCCTGTCCTGTTGTACTCAGGAGTGAGGCTCACACCTGGCTGCAGGTGTGCCACCCATCAGCTCAGCATAGTATTGCAGCTGCACTGGCATTTGTTAATGATTAATATCACCTCAAGAGAGGGTGACTGTGGGGGCACTGAGGCATGACTTTCACTTCTGCCCAGCCTGGCCATGGTAGAGCCGTTGCCCGTCAGAGCCCCCCCGACTGCCTGAAAGTGGGTGTTTATGTGCTGGGGCGGCTGTGCTGGGGCTGTGAAGGCCATTTCTTGGGCTGCTGTCCTTCATCTCATGAGCTTATCTTGCTGTGTCTGCCTGTCTGTGGGGCGATGGGCCAGGTGCCAGTACCGTGCCCAGTTCCCGGGGATGTCCAAATCTCCAGCACTGATGCCTCGGCTGGTAGCCCTTATCCCTGCCCCAACCAGCACGCCCTGGCACAGGGAGAGGAGCTTGGCAGCCTTCCCGTGCCACGTGTGTGTGTTGGGAAGGCAGCATGCCTGTAGCTGGGGGACAGGAGGAGGGATGCGGGAAGGTGCTGTGGCCGAGGAGCATCATGCGACCGTGCAGCGTCCTGTGTGGGCCCTGCATGGTCGCTCTCTGCCACACGGGACTGAGTGGGATCACACAGGGCTGTGGCACATCTTTCCAGGCATGAAGGCAGTGCCAGCTGCCATGGGGGAGCTGCTGGGTGCCAGGGGGTGACGCAGCCTGGGTGGCACGCTGTCCTGGCTGGGCTCCGCGCCTGCTGCGATTCGCTTGTTCCCTGAGTGACAAGCACATCGGTGCTGCGCAGGGAGGACTGGGCAGCCCCGGCAGGGGCACCCTGGCCGGGGCGCGGGAGGGCTGCAGGCGACGTGGTGGGTCCGGACACGCTGCAGGTCAGCAGCTTTTGGCTATTGCATCTCTGACCCCTTGGTGGGAAGCCAGAGCGTGCAGGGGGCAACTGGTGGGTGCCAGTGGGTGGCGCGGGCAGCTGCTTTCCAGGGAGTGGAGCTGGGATCTTCGATGCAGGGAGGGCAGCTTGGCTGTGCTCTCAGGTTTCTGTCTCCTGGGTGATGGGACTAGTGGGATTCTGGCCTCCTCCCTGGCCGGAGTGGGAAAGGGTGGCAGCGAGGTGCAGGCAGCTCGGGGTGCAGTGAAGGGGGGCTGCAACCCAGCTCTGACTCTGCAAGGCTGCGTGGAAGAATGATGCCAGGCTGCCTTGTAGGACCCAGCCCAGGAAGGGGCTGTGGCAGAGTCACACGACACTGATGCCTGCTCCTGTGTTTCTCTGCAGAATCTGAGGCCCTGGTGAATGGTGGCCACCAGCTGTCAGAACGTGGGTGTCACAGCCACAGCTCCCTTGTCAGCTCCATCGAGAAGGATCTGCAGGACATCATGGACTCGCTGGTGCTGGAGGAGTCGGCATCCCCTGGCATCCAGAAGCCGCCTGCCTGCAGCCGATCCCCCCTCTCCCCTGTGGTGAATGGGGGTGGGCGCTGCCTCCTGTCCCCTCCACCCAGCCCTGGGGCTGCCTCGGGGGGCTCCAGCTATGAGAACTTCTCTCCCCTCTCCTCCCCAGCCAGCAGCAGCAGCTACACCAGCCCCTCCCTCAGCAGCCAAGAGCAGGGCCCAGCCGTGCCCCCCCTCGTCCCACTTCGCTCCTCCAGCTACAACCACACTGTTCAGCCACCCACTCTGCCTGGTAGGGGTTCCAGTGAGCCTTGGCCAGCTGAGAGGCTCGGGGACCACCGGGGGTGCAGCCCTCGGCTAACACCCAGGGTGGCACCGTGGCCACGGGTGGCCCTGCAGGAGCGGCCCCCCAGTCCCTTCCGGGAGCCACGGGACTCTCTGGCCCCCAGCCGGCAGCCCACCAGCAGGGCAGTCCCAGAGGCCCGGTTGCAGCCCCCCGAGAGCCCACGGGTGGCCCGGAGGAACATTGAGAGCATGCGGGAGCTGCCTCCTCTGAGCCCCTCCTTGTCACGCCGGGCTGCCAGCCCCCGAGTGGCCCCTGACACCCCCTCCCCACAGCCCCGGCACGGCAGGGAAGTGCCTGGCAGTCCCCGTGCCAGACGCAAGGGCCCAGAGGAGTCAAAAGGTGCTGGGGACCCCTCACCCCCACTGCTGGCAGAGAACCCCACACGCCGTCCCAGTTTCAGTACTTGCCTGAGCCCAACATACGGGCTGGGCTCCTCAGCTGTGCCCTCGCCCCAGGAGAGCCCCCGCACCCCCAGGAAGCTTTTGGGGAACCCACGGCCGCCAGCGGGGTCACGGGAGCGCAAGAATAGCATCACTGAGATCAGTGACAACGAGGATGAACTGCTAGAGTACCACCGGCGGCAGCGGCAGGAGCGGGTTCGGGAGCAGGAGATGGAGCGCCTGGTGAGCCTTGGGGCTGGGAGGGGACGCATTTGAGTGTGGGACACCCTCTTTGCAAATACCTTTTGTCACTTGCTGCTTTAAAACCCGGCCTTTTCCTCTTGGGGATTTGCACAGCTGCCAGGCTGCTGGCTTATCCAGGGGGATTATGGCCAGGAGCAGCCATCGGTGCTTAGCAGCTCTCCAGGAATACAAAGCCCCCAAGTTACAGCAGCCTGTGGAAGCTGGTGGGGCCGGCATGGCCCCAGGGCTACCGGCCAAAACAGTGGTGCCCCTGCCTTTGCAAAACTCTCCACATCTTGTCCATCCCTGCCAGGGCCCATCTGCTGGTGGTGGTGCCATGGCTCTGTGGACATTGCATCTATATTTAGGGCTGATGGAGTTTTTATGGAGCTGGCATCTGCTTGGGTGAGGTTTGCTGTGTCTCTGCTGGTCCTGCAGGCTGAGCCGCCAGGGCCCTGTTTGCTCAGCCCTGACTCACGCCTGGCGCAGGCAGCCTGAGTCACCGCCTGGAAATAGCGGAGGCGCTCGGCAGCCGGCACTGCTGCCTGTAATTAGTCTGTCTCGAGATCCCAGCACATCGCGTGCCTGGCTCTGGTGTGGGGTTGAGCTGGCTGCACTGCACTTCGGAATGTTGCCCGCCCATCCCAGCGTGTGGGCCCGTATTCTGGTGGCCACCACTGTCACGGGGTTCTGTCTGCTCCTGCCACAACATGTGCTGGATGGGTACCTTGCTGACCATTCTTCCCCACAGGAGCGGCAGCGCCTGGAGACCATCCTGAACCTCTGTGCTGAGTACACCAAGACAGATGGCACTGAGCCAGGTGACGTGCACAGGCTCCTGGCTGGTGACACAGATGCTGGCCGGTGGGTGCCCAGGGGTGCCATGGTTCTGGGCCATGCTGTCGAAGAGCTGCAGCAGAGGGAGAGCCTGGAGAGGTCAGATGAGGAGAACCTGAAGGAGGAGTGCAGCAGCACTGAGAGTACCCACCATGAGGTGAGGGGACAGCTGTGCTGTTCTGCACCATGGCATGCTGCACTGTGCCATGCCAATCGGCCCTCTCCACAGCACGAGAAGCTGACAGGCCCCCGGGCCAAGGAGGCGCAGCGGCTGGAGGAGGAGCGCGCCAGCGTCCTCGGACGCCTGGACCAGCTGAAGGGCCGTGTCAAGGAGCTGGAGCAACAGCTGCAGGAGACATCGCGAGAGGTGAGAGGTCAGGGGACACTGCTGGATCCCCTGCTGCTTGCTGCCCTCACCAGTCAGCATTGAATCCTAAGGGTATGAGCTAGATTCAGCTGGAGCAGCCATCCTGACATTGCTTTGCCTGTCCAGGCAGAGATGGAGCGGGCGCTGCTGCAGGGTGAGCGGGAATCAGAGGTGGTGCGGCTGCGGCAGGAGCAGGAAGCAGTGCAGCAGCTGCAGGAGAAGCTCTCCAGCCTGGACGCCAGCATCCGCACGGAGCGGGACAAGGTGAGCCCAGTCACAGGTTCCCATTGTCACCAGCTGTGCCATACCCTCCCTGGCACTCACAGCCAGTGCTGCAATGCCTCATGCTGCAGCATTCCCCTGCGGTCATGTTCTCCAGACCCTGGGCTCCACAGAGGCTTTGGGGAGCAGCCCCTGTGGTTTGCGTTGTGGGGGGATCTGTCTGCCTGGGGTTGGTCAAACAGCCCTGCTGGAGGAGAGCGGGGCCAATGCTCAGGAAGCATTTCGGCTGCTGCCTGTTGCTCTGGCAGGGAGACTGTGGTGTGAGGCTTTCTGGATGGCTGCTGCCTGCGGTGGGCAGTGCCAAAGTAGAGGCCTTGGCACTCCCCATTACCTGCCCTTGCTAGGGAACTGCATCTTGCAGCAAGTCACCTCACTCTGCTGCACCTTCATGTGTGATGGCAGCTGTTGCTGTAGTGTTCAGCTTGATGGAGGTGGCTGGGAAACCACTGTTTAACTTGGTAGCTTTAGGAGAGGGTCCTGGCCCCCTTTCCCCTGATGTTGTCTGTGGTGCAGTTACTGCCTCAAGGCACCCATAACACTGCGTGTGTGGCACTTTCGTCCCAGCTGCTGGTTGCTCGTTATCCCACAGCCTTGCAGGCAGTGTGGCATGGCCTTGGGCAAGCTGCCCTGCGGCGGAAGAGCTGCTGGGATTCGGTTCCCTGCTGCCTGAGGCCATTGTCCCTGTGCAGCCTATGCCGGGGTCCCACCAGCAGCTCTGTGCCACCGTGATGTGGCACCAGTGTCCCTCAGGGTCTGGCCAGCCCCTTGGCTGTGGGTGCCAGGGCTGTTGGGGTGCCCGTGGCCAGGCAGAGCGGCCACTGGTGCCTGCCAACGGTGCTCCTACAGCATTTGGGTGTTTTGTTCTGGTTTTGGTCGTCCAGCCCTTTGTAGGCATCTTCTGTAGCCAGGGACAGCCTAATGTAGAGCCAGGAGAGAAGTGCAGGGAAAGCCCTCTCCCAGCCTCTCTGCTGACCTAACCGCCCACTTTCCTAACTCACCTGCACTACTCGCACTAACAGTGCCTGCTCTGAACTCTGCCATCACTTCTGACATCTCTGCATGTCCAGGAGCCCCCAGGCAATCCACAGCTCCTCTCCTGGGGCACCTGCCTGTGCCAGCCTTGCCTCCCTGCCAGCATGTCCCCTCATAGCCCTTTCCATGCTGTCCCATCTCTGTGTGGAGCACAGAACTCCTTGCAGCAAGCATTTCTCAATGCCAAGCCCCTGTATGCTACCACCAGACCTGCAGGAGGTGGTTCCTCTATGCCTGTCCAATGTTGCTGGCCCCATTTTACTGCTCCTGTGGCCAGGCCCCTCATCCCAGGCCCAGGAGCAAGTGTCTGCTCTGCTGCTGACTCATCATAGCCCGAGTATCTCTTGCTGGACCACAACTTTCTGTTTTCACTGCTGCCCGGTGGGCAACCCTCTCTTTCTAATGGATGAGGGTGGTCCATGCCCTCAGGCTGCATTCAGGACTAGTTCGTTCAGTTCCTAACTGGCAATATCCTGACCAGCAGTTAACAAAGCCAGTTAGTGGTTATTCAGAGGGTGCATGTGATGCAGCTGTGTGCAGGATTGGGATGACTTTAACCACGCTGTCAGCGTTGATCTTTTTGCTGCCTGCAAGTTTGTTTTTGGAAACACAAAGCTGAGGTCAAGGGTTGGCTGTAACCCCTCTAACACTGCCTGGCCCCGGCTCCTGTGTCTCTTGATCTCTCGATCCCCCTGTAGCTGTCATGATGCTCCCTCTCCTGAGACCCCTCTGTCTCCAGCTGAGCTTCTCTCTAACTCAAAGCTTCTGCATGGTGCCCATTTGAGAAGTGTGTTTTCTCTCTTCTTTCTTTTTTTTTCCTTTTTCTTTTCCTTTTTTTTGTTTTGTCTTGTTCTCCCCTGATTCAGGAAAGGGCAAAGGTTGATGCTGAAAGGAAGGAGCTAGAGCAACTCCGGGCGCTTTACCATGAGTCGAAGAGCCACCTTGATAAGTGCCCCGAGTCAATGCGGGAGCAATTGCGGGAGCAGATGCGAAGGGTCAGTTTCTCCCCCCACCCCTCCCGGACCATGGCCCACCTCCCTCCGCTCCAGCTTAGGCCAGCTCTTCCCTGCCAGCCGGGGCTGCACTGGGAGCATCGCACCCGGGCTGGAGGCGGCTGGCACCGGGCACCATCGTCCTGGTAAGCTTGCCACTTGCCCGGGCCCGGGGTGCGGGACCAGCTCGGCAGAGCTCCTCGGGACCGGCTTGGCAGAGCTCCTCGGGACCGGGCAGGGCACGAGCGTGGACCCTGCCCTGCAAAGGAGGGCAGGCTGGGGAGTCCTGGGGGCTGCTGCATCCTCATCTGGCTGCCTCCATCTATTTCCTGAGAATGTTTATTTACACAGTGATGTTGATCTGTGTTACTGCTAGTCCTCAGCACTTTTTCCTATTATCTGGTATTTTCTGGAAGTGGTTGACTTTCCCCAGCCCATGGCTGGTGCCTGACCAGATAAACCCACATTGCCACAGCCTGCTCTGGCCAGGCACCCACGTGCTGGATGAGGCTCTGGTGTATAGTGGGCAGGGGGGGGATGGAGCAGTCTCTGTGTGTGGGAGCCCTCAGGAGCCACCACATCAGCGCTGTGCCACAAGAGCACTGGCTGCCCGGCTCACGGAGCAGGATGAAACACATCCCTGTGGGGTGCATGGTGCAATGGCTGCCAGGATGGCACTGGCAGGCCCGGAGCTGAGTGCTGTCGGTGCCTGAAGGCTGGAAGGGCACACAGGAGTTTGTCCGGCATGGTGCTCGTCTGTGGGGGCTTTGCCACCTGTAGGCTTGGTGACACAGTGTTGCGTGTTGGTGGTTATGCCAGCACATGGTGTTTTGCTACCTGTCAGGGCACGGCTTTAGCCCGTATGTGGTTCAGCAGGGGCAGCTGGTCTCTGAGGGCTGGTGAAGCCCCTGGCTGTGGCAAGCTCATCTCATGGGGGTGACTGCTCTGTCCTGGCCAGTTCTGGGTGCCTCCACTGCCTTCTTCTGACAGCAGACACTCCTGTCAGTATCTCTCATGTTCCTGGTGCCCAGCAGAAGGCAAAACTGCCTGCCTGCCCACAGCAGGCACAGGGGACAGGCTTGGCCACCAGCTCTTGTTCCTGGCCAGCATCAGTAGGATGTGGAGGCATGGCAGGAGGTTTTGCTGTGGGAGACCTGCCTGCAGGATGCAGAGGTGCCCATCCAGTGGGACTGATCCACTCACGGTGCTCTTGTGTGTTCAAAGGAGGCAGAGGCACTGGAGACGGAGGCCAAACTGTTTGAGGACCTGGAGTTCCAGCAGCTGGAGCGAGAGAGCCACCTCGAAGAGGAGCGCGAGGCACGAGGCCAGCAGCTCCTGCAGAGCCGGGCTGAGTGCCACCGTAGCATTGCCCGCAGGAAGGTAAGGGCGGAGCGGCAGTAGGTCCAGTGTGGCCGGGCTGTGCCCCATGGCTCACCAGCAGCCAGCTCATCTCTGCTGCCTGCTCCCCAGGAGCGGGTGGCTGCCCTGGATGCCCAGGCTGCCCAGATTCGGCTTCAGAGTGCCCAGGAGGCCGAGCGCCTGGCTAGGGAGCGGAGCAGCATCCTGCAGCTCCTGCAGAAGGTAATGCCATGATTGCGTGCTCCTGAGGGTGCTCGAGGCAGGGGACAAGATCATGCCAGCTCTTGCCAGGTTGCTGGCAGGCAGGGTGAGCTTGGGGGGTGACCGGCCATGGGGTGCCAGTAACCATCAGCTGCTTCTGACCTGTCACTCCATGTGCAGGAGAAGGAGAAGCTCACATCTCTGGAGAGGCGATACAAGCTCGTCACAGGTGGCAGGAGCTTCCCCAAAATGTCCTCGACTCTCCGAGAGGTAAGTGGGTAGAGGGGGCTATGGTGCTTAGAGCTGCTTTCCTCAGCTGCTGTCGCGAGTGAGGATGAGCCTTGTGCACCACCAGCTTTGCTCTGCAGCAGTTCCTGTGTTCCCAAGTACCTTCTGACCAGAGCCAGGTGCTTCCAGCTGTTCAAAGTCTCTCCATGGGCTCCAGAGGTTGGGAGGGAGGGAAGGAAATGCAACAGAGCAGCACATAGGACAGCACTGCCTGGGGTCCCGTGCTTGCTGGAGAGCAAGTGTGGGGGTGTCTTGGTGCTGGTACAGGGGACTTTTAGGTGGAAGTGAGTTGCCCCGTTACCCTGCTCATGGCTCTGAATGGGGAGCCAGAACCATGATGCCCTCGGGCTGTGGTGCTGCCTGACCTGCTGCTGGGAAGAAGCACAGGATGGCAGACTCCCCTCATGCCTGCCTGCAGTGGGACTCCTGCTGCTGCCACCTTGCTGTCTGTGCCCACCTTGCCTATGTGATCTTTCCCCTTCAACAGGAGACCCTCCACATCTCAGAAACTTATGAGCTGTTGGAGGGAACTAAGCCCCTGAGCCCCCTGCCAGCAGCAGCTGCCTCCTTAGCTTCTCCTGCCACCTACTCCTACCCCAAGGCACAAGAGGTAACTAACTAGAGGGACTAGCTGCATGTGCTTGCTCGCTTACCCCTCCTTGGCTGAGACCCCTTTTGTGGACTGATGTCACTGCCAGGCAGTAGGGCAGCCCCACAGCAGCATGGCTGGGGTATTTATCATATAGCTCTCTGGCAGCTGTGCTCATTAACACTCAGTCCCTGATTCCAGGTGCTCTCCTGAGCCCGCCAGGCATCCCAGTTCCTGCTGCTGCTGCCCTCTGTTTTAATCCTGGTGCAGCACTGTGGGGCACAGGCATCCCTGTGCTTCCCCCTAGCCCACTGCTTGCCATCTGGCTGGGCACCTCCTAACAGCATCCTGTAGGGTCCGTCCTGCTAGCCTGGCTTTCCCAAAATAAGAGCAAGTCCCCAGCTGTAGCATGTTTGGTTCAGAAAGGACGAGGAAGTGGATTTTAAGCTGGCTCAGCACAGCTTGAGGTGCCTCATCCAGTGCTGCTGCACTAGGGAGGACTAGTGGCCAGTGACTGTAGAAGAACCCTGAGGCATCCCTGTCCCTTGTAGGCACTCAGCAAAGCTGCACTGAAGGCTGGGGCAAGATGGGTGCCAGCACACCCAGCCCAGCTTGAGCACCATGCTTCCCGCATGGTGCTGCACACTGGGGATACCATGGGCATCGGGGCAGGGCTGGGGAGGCAATGTTGGGGCATGAATGCACAGGGAGGTTTGCTCCCACTATGCAGTCAGTGCCATGATGCCAGCACACAGGTCTAACTCTTCTTCTCCCTTGCCGTGGATTTCTAGGAGTACATGAGGCTGTCTGACGTTTTCAGGTTCTGCAGTAATGCACATGGCCCTAACCTGGACACTAAAGCTTCTGCTGCTGCCCCTGCTGCCGCTCAGCGCTCTTTCTTGCTTGCTGTACCTCCCACAGCCGACGAGGTACCTGCCCCAGAGCATGCTCAAGTTTGCTCCCTCGGAGCATCCCGAGGCAGTGAGGAAGCTGCGGACACGCGGCCTCCCTGTGTGCCTTGGTGCTTGGAGCCCACATCTCTCTGGGGTCAGGACTCTTGTCTGGCTGCAGCTGAGTGGGGAGCAGAGGCTCAAGCTGCCCAGTCTCCTTGCTGGGGTGCACTTCTTGCCTGCTCTGGATGTAGTGGCAGGGTTCGGGAGCAGAGTGGGTGCCCAGCAGTGGGAGGGTGGCCTTTTGTCTGTTGGATGCAGTCCTGGCTGCTCATCCCAAGCAAGGAGGATGCAGAGCAGGCAGGGACCTGACCCAGTGCCCAGCGCCAGGGTGGCTGCAGCACCAACTGCTTTTCCTCCCAGGCCGATGAACCCTCCTTTGGGGCTTGGAGCTGCCTGCTCGTTCCTCTGTGCCTGCTTGCCCTTGCTCTTCTGGTTTAATCTGCTTCTCTCTGCCCAGTATGTGACCACTGAGCAACTCTCGGGTATCCTGGGCAGCCTCCACACCCCTGCTGCTTCCCCGTTGGGCTGTACCCCTCCGGCTCCTTCATCCTCAGGCTGTGCTCCTCCTCTTCCTCCTCTTCCATCTCTCCCTTCTCCCTTCATCTCTGCAAAGGTTGGTGCCCTGTTTCCCTCCCTTTGGCTCCTTGCACTCTCCCTGGGAGGTGGTGGAGATGCATGGGAAGGGGTGAGCTGCAGATGGAGCTGAGCAGCAACTTGGGCTCTTGACAGTCCGCTGGCTGTCCTGTCTGCTGCTCCACTGCCCCCAGGGCAGGGGGTCTCTGTGCTTGATCAGTTCTCATGTTCTCGTGAACAGCAAATGGCTCCTACAGCTGCTGGGACTTAGTCAGGGAGTGCACAGGATCCCCAGGGGTCTGCACATTAAGTTCTGGGGGAATGGTGCAGGCACAGGCAGGGATGCTCCAACCTCTTCTCTGTGCATCTGTCCCTCTTGCTGCATTTGTCCTTCATCCTTTCTCATGCAGCCTCTCTCTCCAGATGGAGCAGCAGCTGTTGGGAGGCCCTGTGTGTCTCCCGGCTCTTGACTTAGAGAAGTGGTACCAGGAGGTTATGGCTGGCTTTGAGACCTCCTCTTCCTCTGTCTCTCCTTCTTCTTCCCCTCCTCCACTTCCAGCTAAAGCTCACTCCTCTCACAAGGCTCTCCAGGTAATCCTGGCTCCCTGCTGCTGAGGCTCAGGCTTTGGGGCTGCTGGCTGCAGCAAAAGTGGGGCAATGTGGGGATGTTCCTGTGGACCCTGTACCCTGAATGCTGCTGGGGCCCTGTCTGCCACAGCAGGCAAAGGCAGAGCAGACCTGTGACCTAGGGCAGGCAATCTCTGTCTCCTCTTGCCTGCATCCCTGCCAGGATGGCACCGACACAGAGCAGGCTCTGGGGAGGGTCAGCAGGGCTCAGCTCTGCTGACAGACACGCCATCTGTCCAGGGTGCAGTTCCCCCAAGTCTCTCTCACATCTGTGTCTCTGTGCTCAGGTCTATCGTGTAAAAACAGAGGGTGGTGCTGGTGTCCTCACCCCTCGGATGAAGAGTGGGACCCCCTTGTCCTCACAGCTCAACCTCTCCATGCTGGAGCGTAGCCCCTCACCCAAGGTATGGCTGCCAGGGGGACCCAGGCACCCTGACCATGGCTCACACATGCCTGGTGCCAGCCCCCATCCCCATCCTTGCAGCTGACCACCTGCTGTCCTGCCCAGGGCCCCCCAAGCCCAGCGGGCAGCCTGTCCCGCAACCTGGTGGCCACGCTGCAGGACATCGAGACCAAGCGCCAGCTGGCCTTGCAGCAGAAGGGTGAGCTCTGGCTCTGTGTCCTGGCTGTATGGGGTGGTGGGACTTTGGCAGACGCTATCCCCGCTGCCACTTGGGCAATGGAGAAGGGAGCCTGGCTGAGGGTGGCAGCAGCAGCAGTGCTCTGGCAGGATGCAGTGCCTCTCTCACGGTCTCTTGCTTTTCCCCCCTCTCTTTCCTCCTGACCCCTCCACCTGATGGCCCGTCTCCAGCCGAGCTGCTCCCAGCAGAGCCCTTGCAGCCGGGCGATCCACCAGGTAGAGATGTGGGGTGACTTGGACTGCCTAGAGCAGCCCAGAGGCAGCAGCATGGCTGTTTGCTGGCACCTTCTGCCATAGATAAGAGGGGCATGACCAGTCCAGGACCCCAGGTGCATATCGACATCTGCTTAGGGACAACCCTGTGCATCCCTAACCCACTAATGCTTTGCCCAACCTGTTCCTACCAGCCTGGTGCATGTACCTCGCTGCTCCTGCCCAGACAGATTGCTGTGCTTGCCAGAGAGTTGTGACAGCAGCTCCCACCTCTGCCCTACCATGCCTTTGTGACTCCAGCAGCACCTGTAGCGTCTTCTGCCTGTGCCACCCCCCCTCGCCCACCATGATGCAGCTCTGAGTGTGGTACATTTAACTTGACGTTGTCACCTTCCCATGGCACAGGTCAGCAGGTGATTGAAGAGCAGAAACGGCGACTCGCGGAGCTGAAGCAGAAAGCAGCTGCTGAGGCACAGTCCCAGTGGGAAGCCCTGCATGGGCAGCCCCCCTTCCCCACTGCCTTCCCCCGGCTTGTGCACCGCTCCATCCTCCACCACCACCGTCCCCACGGTGCCGGGCCCCGGGCTGAGGAGCTGGACCACGCATATGACACGCTCAGCCTGGAGAGCTCAGACAGCATGGAGACCAGCATCTCCCTCGGCAACAACTCTGCGTGCTCACCTGACAACATCTCCAGGTAACCCTGGGGCCAGCTCGTATGGCCAGGGGACAGCCTGCTCTGCTGGTGTCCTGCTGGCTCAAGGTCCTTCATGCTGGGGCAGCAGCTGTGGCTGTCTTGCAGTGCCAGTGGGATGGAGACAGGGAAGATTGAGGAGATGGAGAAGATGCTGAAGGAGGCACAGGAGGAGAAATCACGGTTGATGGAGTCCCGGGTGAGTGGGGGCACCAGCACCATGGCTGGACGGCAAGCAGGTCTCCAGTTCTTGGGACTGAATGCCTGTGCGTGCCGGCAGGAGCGGGAAATGGAACTGCGTCAACAGGCCCTGGAGGATGAGCGCTGGCGCCGGGAGCAGCTGGAACGCCGACTGCAGGATGAGACTGTGCGGCGGCAGAAGCTGGTGGAGAAGGAGGTCAAACTGAGGGAGAAGCACTTCTCACAGGTGTGAGGCGGGCTGCCATCCCCCTTTCCCAGCCTGGGCAGTGAGGCACACCCAGCTTGCTACTGAAGTCCCAGCTCGCAGTGGGGGGATGTGGGTCTTGTCACCATCGGTGGACTTTGGCAGGGCTGTGTTGCTTTTCCAGGCTCGTCCCCTGACACGCTACCTCCCCATTCGCAAGGAGGATTTCAACCTGCGGCTGCACATCGAGTCCTCAGGCCACAATGTTGACACCTGTTACCACATCATCCTGACAGAGAAGATGTGCAAGGGCTACCTGGTCAAGATGGGTGGGAAGATCAAATCTTGGAAGAAGCGTTGGTTTGTCTTTGACCGCATGAAGCGCACCCTCTCATACTACGTGGGTGAGTCCCTATGCCGCCTCGCGTCCCCTCCCCATGCCATCGCCCACGGTCGACAATGGTTGTTCCCTCTCTTGGGCAGATAAACATGAAACGAAGCTGAAGGGTGTTATCTACTTCCAAGCCATTGAAGAGGTTTATTATGACCACCTCCGCAGTGCTGCAAAGGTGAGAGCCGGGCACTGCCACTGCTCCAGTGTCCGCCGAGAGCCCCCATGGGCATCCCCATTCTCCTGCATTGTCCTCTGTCACGCAGGTAGGAGGTAGTACAGCAGTGCATGCCAGGGAAGCTCCTAGAATGGTCCATGGCCTCTGATGGTGCCAGCTTCCCTTCCTGCCAAGGGCAGGACCCCACTGCTGGGTTTTGTGGGGGGACAAGGAGGGGATTGCTGCTGCTCAGAGGGGGCCAGAGTGCTGATTCCATTCTCCCCTCCAGAGCCCCAACCCTGCGCTCACTTTCTGTGTCAAGACCCATGACCGACTCTACTACATGGTGGCACCCTCAGCCGAGGCCATGCGCATCTGGATGGATGTCATTGTCACTGGGGCAGAGGGCTATACCCAGTTCATGAACTGAGGAGGGGTGCTGCGCACCCCAGATCCACCAGCTGGATGGACTTCTGAGCATCCCAAGCAGCAAGGAGCTCCTGAGGGGACCATGGTCCCTGCTGCGCCTCATGCCAAGGGCTGTGCACACCACGGTCATGGACCTGCATTGGCCCCAGCTGGGTGGTACTGAGTGTTGCCTGTTCAGGCAACGGAATGCGTTTTTTTTATGTTGACTTTTTAAAAACAAACTTTATTGGAACAATATCAAAGTGCTGAAATGTAAAAAGCTGCCAAAGACCTGCTGGGGCCCGAGCTTTCTGCCTTGGGGAGGTGCTAGTTTTGAGGCTGATGCTGATAGTTGCTGCCATAGTGTTCCAGGGAAGGAGAGGTGAGGCCATGCTGTGCTGCCAGCTGGCCCCACGTGGCCAGGACTCCCCACTGTGGTAGACTCAGACCCCTCTTTGTAAACCTTTTGTAACTTCGGATCGTTGTCCCCCCTGTGCCGGGGCCAGATGGGGATTGCGGTGCGGACTGCCCAGTCATAAAGCATTTCGTGAACCAGGCTGTCCCTTCTGTGTGGCCTCTGAACTGGCAGCACGTTCCAGACAGACCAGAGTCTGCCCCTGGGCTGGGGGGACGGACGGGGGACACTGGGCAGGGGCCCCTTGGAGCTCACTGGGAGTGAGATGACGGGCACGGCATCGTGCATAAGGGCTTGTGGGGGCCGCAGGAAGGTGCAGGAGACACCAGCACGCAGCGACCGCAACAGCGGGACGGGGAGGTGCCAATGGAAGGGGCGGAGCCCGAAAAAGGGAGGGGTCTAGGGACGCGCCGGGCCGGGCTGAGTCAAACCCGAATCGGGGCCGAGCCGAGCCGAGCGAAGGCGGGGCCAGGGCGGGCTCTGGAGGCGTGGTCTGTAGGGGGCGTGGCATCGTGGCGGCTTGTCCGCGAGGCGCCTCTCGGCCGCCAGGGGGCGCACAAGGTGCAGGCGGATCGCACGTGGCTCGGTTGCCCGTGCGGCGCGCGCGCAAGCGCACGCGTGATGCCGGCNCCCCGCCCCCGGTACTCTCGGCCAATGGCACCGCGGCTCCCGCGCGTGACTGCTTCCGGCTTCGCTCGACGTGGCCCAATGGGCTCGCGCGCGCTGCGGGATTGGCGCGCGGGGCTGGCCCCGGCAGGCGCGCCAATGGGCGCGTGCCGCGTGCGGGGGGGCGGGGCCAGACGGCGGGGCCGCCGCGGCGGGGCTGCTCCGCGCGCCGGGCCGGGCCGAGCCGAGTCCAGCCCAGTCGAGCTGACCCGTGCCGAGCCTAACCGAACCCGGTCGAGTCCAGCAGGGCCGAGCCGCGCCGCGCCGCACCCAGCCGAGTCCAGCCGAGCGGTAACGAGCATGTCGCGGTTGCCCGGCTGGGCGCTGCCCTGGCTGCTTCTCTTCTGGCTCCTGCCCGCCGCAGGTACGTGCGGGGCGGTGCGGGGAGGCGCGGGGAGGCGGCGGCTCCCCGGGCTCTCCCAGCCTGTGCCGCGACGCCGACGGTGCGGGGCCGGCGGGGAGGAGCGGCCGGTGCTTAAGTGCCGCCCTGACGCCCTGTCCGGGCACGTCCTTGTCTCAGCCGCCCACACCGGGAGCAGGTTCTCACCGAGGGTTTGTTTCCAGAGCCGGTGGCGGTGATGTCGGTGGACATGGGTAGCGAGTCGATGAAGATCGCCATCGTGAAGCCTGGGGTGCCCATGGAGATCGTCCTGAACAAGTGAGCGGCTGTTGCAGCGCGCCGAGTGCTGCCGAGGGAGGTGTACCGGAGGGGATCCGCTCCGTCCTGCCGCGGCTCTAGCTCCCCTAGCAGCGGCGGGAGCGGGCGGGAAATGAGGGTGGTTGGGACTTGACCATCCCTGTTCCTCCGTTGTCAGAGGAAGGTTCCCATCCTCCCACGCAGGGTTGTGACTCACTCTTGCCCCAGGTGGGCAGCTGCGGGGTAGCGTGCAGGGCAGTTTGTTAACTCACCTTTGAGGTGTTTGGGTGCGCTTTGGGTGCCTTTCGAGCGAGTGCCGAAAGCCCACGTGGCTAAGGACGCGTTGTGGTGCAAATCCAAATGGGCACCCGGTTCCCACCCGTCCCCTGATTCTTAGTTCCCCACAAGGGAGCCCAGGGCCAGGTTTGTTTTGCTGCAGCTGTTCAGAGCCCACACTTGTAACGCAGGTAGATCTCTTCTTGCATTCAGCTGCTGCTGCAGCCCATCCTCAAGCCACTGAGTGAAGAATCTGCAGGTGAGAGAGGACATATGATTAGGAACGTCCTTGGTTTCTGGGAGTTTGGAGATAACAAGGAGGTTTCTCACCCATCTCTCTGAAATCCAGCAGTCATAGATAGAATGAGGGAACTGTCTTGCCTTGCTTATGGGTGGAGGAAAGCAAAAATAAAGTCTTATCAAAGCACTGGAGGGGGTGGGGGGGCTTCTCTGGTAGCCCCTCAGCTGAGAAGGGGCTGGCCCCCCTCTCCACAGCAGGTATCCAAGCACCTTCCCTTAGTCCTTCTGGAATGGGAACAACATCCTTCCTCACTGGAGACTGGAATGTTCACCTGTTTCAACTGGTTTATTCCTCCCTCTCTCTCTTCAGGGAGTCACGAAGGAAAACACCTGTGGCTGTTTCCTTGAAGGAGAACGAGCGTCTCTTTGGCGATAGCGCGCTGGGGATGGTAAGAGTTCCCGTTCGCAGAATACGCATATCCCACATTGTGATAAATGTCCAAGCCAGTGTTTTATTGTTGTCCTGTGCTTCTCATCTCCTTGGTGTGTGATTGGCTCTGTGTAGTGGCTGTGTGCTTCTACTCCCATAGCAAGAGTTGTTTCCCACATAGTCTGGGAGGGGTTGGTTTGAGAACAGCATAGCTGAAGGAATGCAAGTGGGTAATGTGGGTTGGTTTTTTTTTTTCTGCAGTCCATAAGGACACCCAAGGTGGCATTCCGATACTTCCAGGATCTGCTGGGTAAGCGGATTGATAATCCTCACGTGGCGCTGTACCAGTCCCGATTCCCGGAGCATGAGCTGGTGAAGGATGAGACAAGACAGACTGTTATCTTCAAGTTGTCCCCGTAAGCGGCTGCTTTTAGGTTCTTTGTGGGATGGGCTTTGGCTGCCAGGCTTTTTCAGCTCACTGTTGATGCCATAATTTTCTTTCCCATTGTAGAACAATACAGTATTCTCCTGAGGAGATGCTGGGGATGGTCCTGAACTATTCACGTGGTCTGGCTGAAGAATTTGCAGGTTGGAAGGATTTAGCTTTTTCTTGTCTGTGTATGCATGTGTTTGTCTGTTAAAGGATTTGAGTAGAGACCAAAAGCATTCAGAAACCCAGGGTTTTTAGAAACAGGATGTTGGTTCTCTCCAGCTGTAGCCTGTAAGCAAGACTTAGCAGCTATCCAGTTATCATTTGTTTCTAATATGATGCAAGTTTGGGATCTTAATCCTACTCTTGGGGGCAGACACCCCATTTGCCACTTAATCTTGCAAGGAAGGAGCCTTACAGGCAGTCTCTGGAGAAAAGTGTTTTCTTTCTCACACGTGTGATCAGAGTGGAGACACATGGGAGGTGGATGCAGGGGAGGGTGGAAGTGGCTCTGTGAAGGCTGTGCTGTAGCTGTTCTGGATGGAGACTTGTTGCTGAAGCTGAACTAAAAGAGCAAAAATGGCCCTTTGCTGTGAAACTTGCTAACAGAGAAGAGGCTGTCGTGCATATTTTGTGCTGTGTTGCTAATGAAATACCATAGTAATGAAAACTGGATAAATAACTAGGAGGCTTTGTCACGTGGTTAGTGACACTACAGCCAGTCTAAAGACTTTTTGCTGGAGAGTGAATATGATCCAGTGACATTGTAAGGCTGCATGAATGTGGTATTTGTTGAAATGGAAGGCTACCCAGAGCATCTGAGAGTATCCTGATATGTGAAAGAGAAGTCAGTAGACTTGTGGCTTTGTGCGAATATGCCAGGTCTGCTTGGTTTCAGCAGGACACAGAGATTCGTCCCTAGGGATCCTGGCTGCTGCTACAGGATTACATTCTGTACAAGTCTTCCCCTTGGGTCCCCTGGGTTTGCTGCTGTCACTCCATCTCAACAAGTCTATGCATGTGGCTACACTGATGCAGAGTTCCCCGCAACTGTTTCAGAGCAGCCCATCAAAGATGCGGTGATCACAGTTCCTGCCTACTTCAACCAAGCAGAGAGGAGAGCAGTTCTGCATGCTGCCCGCATGGCTGACCTCAAGGTGCTGCAGCTGATCAATGACAACACGGCTGTAGCATTGAACTATGGGGTTTTTAGGAGGAAAGACATCAATGCCACGGCACAGGTAGGTGCATTTGGGAGATGCAGAGAGTCCTGCCAAGTCGCCTGCATGCAGGGGAGAAAGTGCTGCAGAAAAAGTCCAAAGAACTTAAAGTGGACTCTGCTGGTCAACCAGTCTCCTCTGTTTTCATGTGTTCATCAACAAGACAAAGAAATTAAACCCTGTGTGCATGTGTTGAAACCTGAAAGCTTCTGGAGTGAGGGCAGGTGCTGGGAGTTCCCATTTTGTAAACCTGTATTTGTTCCTTGCCCATCAACTGGGGGAAGTAGCAGCGATTACTTGAAGTATTGGAACACCGACTCAGAAGTACTTGATTTTCCTGAGGCTGAAGAAAGAGCAAAACTTAGGGTTTTGAACTATGAAATAGATGAGAAATTTTCTTCTCTCCTGTCAGATGCGATCCTGAACATCTCCTGTGTTTGGGCAAAGTATGAGTCCTGCCCTTAGGGTATAAAGTCAGTCCAGGGAGTGGATAGCTGTGGCCTGTATCATGCTGAAAGGGTTCTTTCCTTATTTGTGGGGGATATCCAGATGTTTTTGCCTCACTGTCCCAGCTTTTCTTTTCAGAATATCATGTTTTACGACATGGGAGCAGGAAGCACCGTTTGTACTATTGTTACGTATCAGACAGTGAAAACTAAGGACTCGGGAACCCAACCTCAATTGCAGATCCAGGGCATTGGGTAAGAATTCCACACGAGTTGCACAAACCCCACAGGTCTCAGAAAAGAAACCATTTGTTTCACAATCTCTTAATCACGTAGAATTTTGCAGTGAGGCTTCAGTAATTTGGATGGCTGAGGGGGAAACATTCAGAGTGGGAAGGCTCCAGTTGGGAATAATTTTGGTGTCGCTGTCTTGTGCAGAAGGTAACTGAGAACTTCCAGGAGCCCAGAAGGGAACCAGTGTACTTAGTTTGCTTTAGGCTTGCCTTTTGATAGCCTCAGGCCATGTAAGCCTATTCCATTTCATGTAACCTATATAGAGTGTGTCAGTTTGAGAAAGAGGAATATACTTCTAGAGAGGAATGAAAATGCAGTGTACTTAATGCATTGCCAAATAAAGAGGAGGGTGTTGTGCATACCCAGCCCTGCAATTTTAACTCCAAAGCGTTTATATTGCTGTTTTCAAGAAAATACCTGGGACCTGATACTGGTTGTTGTCCTTTGGCTTCTCAGCTGTTTGACGTGCTTGGCAATACGGCATTTACTTCAAATGTAATGAAATTTCCTGTTGAAAGGCTGTTGTGGTGGTGAATCTCTTTTTTCTATCTTTCTTTTTTCTCATTATAATGTGTTATTTTGGGGACAACCATTGTTCTTTCACAGTCATCACATCTGATAATACTGCAGCTACTTTTGACCACTTGCTGCACTGCATATTTGTGAAATAATACGTGAAATTAGTTTGTATTTCAATTTGGTTTTGGTTATTAGACCTTTGTTCATTTTTCTGCTCAGGTTTGACCGTACTCTTGGAGGTTTAGAGATGGAGCTTCGTCTCCGAGACTACTTGGCAAAACTCTTTAATGAGCAGCACCCTTCAAAAGATGTCCGGAAGAATCCTCGGGCCATGGCCAAGCTGCTGAAGGAGGCCAACCGCCTGAAAACTGTGCTGAGTGCGAATGCCGACCACATGGCACAGGTCTGACCTTCTGCGGGGGCTCCCTGCTTTTTTTGGGCTAAGTGTGGGGTGGGTTGAGGACTGGTGTAAGGGAACACTGTCCCTCTGCAGCGCAGGTCTGCTGAGGAGCATCGCTCCCGGTGGTCCCTCTCAGCTTGTGCCCGCTTGGTAGCACCGGTGATTGAGTGGATTGAAGAAGAGTTATTCGTGTCAAGTATGTTAAATAAACTTTCACTGAGAGAAGCTGTCCGTTACACCCATGTTCCATCCTCTCATCACCTTAGCAATGGTAGGGTTCAGATGAGTGTGGTCAGGTCTGTTGTGTGTTACAAAAGCCAGAACTTTTTGCAGACTGGGCAAAGATTTTGCTTGGAGGATGCTCCACAATTAATTTCATTCTGGCTGGTTTTTTTTTCTGGACAGATTGAGGGGCTACTGGATGACATAGACTTCAAAGCCAAGGTCTCAAGACAAGAATTTGAGGATTTGTGCTCTGACTTGTTCAAGCGCGTCCCAGGACCCGTGCAGCAGGCTCTGAGTAGCGCAGAGATGAACATGGTGTGTTTAAGAAAATGCATTACCAAGCCTGAAGCGTCTGTGTGTGGAGCTGCTGTCACATCATGATTGAGGCATAAGTGGTTGTGTTATCAGGACTGTTGGGAGGTAGATGCCTGCTATTGTGACAGTGATGTTGATGCTACAGATAGTTTGCCTGCTGCAGTGTCAAGCAGGAGTGTGTCACACTTCCCCTGCACTATCCACCAGAAATTAAGGACTTGGAGGAGGGGCTTCTTTCTCTTAAAACACTTCACTCTCGTGCTGTAGGTTTGAAATAATGATCTTTCCTCTTTTTGTCTTGGATACTGGTTCTGGTCTCACTCCTGAAGTTTTAACTGAATGAGTCTGAAAACAATTATTGGTGTTCGGGGTTTCTCCTTTGCACACTCCCTAAAGGGAACCCTGTTGTGGGCTGCAGTTGGACCAAACCTGAGGCAGTCCTTTGGAGGGAGTCACTGCAGGGTTAAATGCTCACTTTCCAGGGTGCCATGGCTCTTGAGCAGCTTTGGGCTCTGATATTCAATGCAAGACACTGAGTTACCTCTTAAGTCTGGATTTCTGTCTGTTCTGGTCCAACTGGCTCTTGGGGTCACTGTCTCCTCTGGCATTGAACTACAGTTTGTCTAATTTTGAATCAAGCCCCATGTTTCAGGTGGCTTGAAGCCACAGTCACATTGTCACTATTTGACAGACGTGACCCCAGGTGCCTCGTTGTTGGCACGGCTGCTGTCCATCTGAGATGTGTTGGGTGCTGGCCTGCACGGGAACAGCAGGGTGTAGTGTGGGTGTTCTCAGAGCACCATGTCAGCATGTGGTGACCAGGGAAGAGGCATAAGGAAGCCCTGGACTTAGCTTTCCAAAATTGCTTTCTTAAGACAAGGTGATTGTTTCCAATCCCTAGGATGGAATTGACCAGGTGATTCTAGTTGGCGGTGCCACACGGGTCCCCAAAGTGCAGGAGGTTTTGCTGAAAGCTGTGGGCAAGTGAGTATGTGAGGCCCCCTTCTAGTCTGTCTCCCATTGACAAGCTGCTGTGTATGGAGAGGCTGCACACTTCATGTCTGTTGCTTTCCCTTTCATAGAGAAGAGCTGGGCAAGAATATCAATGCCGATGAGGCTGCTGCTATGGGTGCAGTCTACCAGGCAGCTGCTCTGAGCAAAGCCTTTAAGGTGAAGCCCTTCATTGTTCGGGATGCTGCTGTGTTTCCTATCCAGGTAACCTTTGGCTTTCCTTCTCTTGTGCAAGGTACGGGGCTATGCTGGGAGAAACGATCCAGGCTGGAACTTGTCAGCTTCCTTTGAGTATGGAAGCTCTGGAGATTTTTCTAGCAGTCTAATAAAGAAAGCAGAAGGAAGTCTTCTGTATAACAGAAATGCAGCATCCAAGGAGCCAGGCGTATGCAAATATCAGTTGAGGAATATTTGCCTGCCCCCCAACTTTTGCATGAGGCAGAGCAGCCGAACGCTGCTGATGTAAGATGCCACAGTTTGCAGTTGCTGAGTCTTATTTTCTGTTTGTGATGCAGGTGGAGTTTACTCGTGAAGTTGAGGAGGATGATAAATCCAGGAGTTTAAAGCATAACAAGAGGATTTTGTTCCAGCGCATGGCGCCCTATCCCCAGCGCAAAGTAATCACTTTCAACCGCTACACAGATGACTTTGAGTTCTATGTCAACTATGGAGATCTGACATTCCTGAACCAGGATGACCTGCGGTGAGTTGAGCCCAGCACCCAAGCCAGCAGCTCTGTGGCAACACAACTTGCCTGGCTGGAAATGTATTGCCAGTGCGTCTGACTGGCACTGGCACATCTGTTCTCCCAGCTGCGTGTCCTTTAGCAAACCAAGCCCTGCCAGTTCCTGCTTTTTGCAATTGCCCATCGCCACCAGCGTGAGCATGAGCAGGGATTGGCTGTTGTGCAGCACTGTTATCCTGAGTTCTCTCTCTGCTTTTGTCTCTGTATTATCAGAGTTTTTGGTTCTCTCAATCTTACTACTGTGAGGCTAAAGGGAGTTGGGGACAGTTTCAAGAAGCACTCGGACTATGAATCCAAAGGCATCAAAGCACACTTCAACATGGATGACAGTGGTGTACTGAGTCTTGACCGGGTAAGCACCACCTATTGGGATGGTTGTCAGCTGATGTATTTTTCAGTTCTGTCCCTCTCTCTGATCCCTGCTTAAAACTAATCCTGAGCTTCTATTTCCAAGGTGGAATCTGTATTTGAGACTTTGGTGGAAGACAAGCTGGAGGAGGAGTCAACACTGACAAGTAAATGCTGAACTTTGATATTCATACTTGTTGCTGTAGAGCCAGGAACGGAGAGATGTAGCAACACACAAATCCAGCGAAAGAAATGAATTATTTATTAATTTTACAATAATTTTTATATAGTCTAGTTCCATAAAGCGATTGGACAGTGTTCACACACCTCCTAGGGTGATTGGTTTAGGTTCTGTCACATCCACGGTAAAACATTTCTCAATGTACCATAAACAGAACTTAGCAAAACACCAGATGCACATAAGGTTTACAGAAACTATCTTACTGTTTTCATATCTTGCGTGAGAAAGGCAAGGTTCTCAAAGAATTAATGCAAGAAGCTGGAAAATTCATCTGCTAGCAGCATTTCGGTATCCACACATACTGACTGTTTCGTTAGCTGTAGTGGCTGAGATAACTACAAGCGTCGTGTTTCTTTGGGTTTGGGGTGGAAGTTACAGTCTGACTGTATGTGTGGCTGTCTGTGCACACAAGGACATGGAGGGAGGTTGGAGGAGGATGAGTCTGGAGTGTGTGAAGCTCACCTACATCACCAAGGGAGCCCCTTGGTGATCATTGTGGTTGTAAGGGGAAGGACTGAGAGCTGAAGATGAATTTCTTCCTCTGGATATGTAACATTTTCAATTTTTTGTCTCCCATCAACAGAACTTGGAAACACCATCTCAAGCCTGTTTGGGGGTGGTGGCCCTACACCAGAGACTGGAGAGAACCTGACAGACTCGATTCAGGTGAGCCCCAGAGTGACTGCCACACAAAGGAAGCCCTTTTGTCTTGCTGTGGCAATTATGTAGAATTACCTGTTTTGTGAAACATTGCATGGAATTTCTGTATTTAAAACACTGTTCTGTTCTCCCCTTTACTTGCTTGTGATGACCAGGAAGAGGAAGAAAGCCTAGCAGAAACAGGTAAAGAAGAGCAGGGGGAGAAACAAGACCAGAAAAGAAGTACTGTAGATGCCAGTGAAGAGCAAGGACAAGAGAAACAGCAGTCTTCAGGTCAAGCAGAAACTGCTTCTCCAAATGTAGAGTCACAGAGAAAGGAAGAAGGCGAGAAATTAGAGCCTCAGGTGAGCATCAGATTGAAGGAATGGGACTGGTTTTAGTACCTAAGAAATGGCATTTCCTCAGTGGAATTCTCCCTTCTCTCAAGTGCCCTGCCTTTAAAAAAAGTTGCAGAATCTGAAGATCTACTCCCTTGCTTGAGAATGTACTTTGTGTTACAGAGCCCCAAAGAAAATAGAGAAACTGCAAAAGAGGAAGAACCGTCCAAAAGTTCCAGTGACAGCACAGCTACCAAAACAGAGGAAGAGAAGATCAAAGCACCCAAGAAGCAGAAGCTTGTCCATGAGATCACCATGGAGCTGGATGTAAATGATGTGCCTGACCTGGTGGAAGATGAACTGAAGAGCTCGATGAAAAAGTAGGTTTGAAATGGCTCTGCTAAGTTAGAACTCTAGATAAAGGAAGTGAAATGCTTTGGAATGGTGATGGCTCACACAGAGCACTGCTGACCTCAGAAGCTGATGTGTGTGATGTGCTGCTCAACCAAAGGCACTTGCTACCTTTCATTTCTGTTCTCTTTGCATGTTAGACTCCAAGACTTGACGATCAGAGATCTAGAGAAACAGGAAAGAGAAAAATCGGCGAACAGCTTGGAGTCATTCATCTTTGAGACCCAGGTAAGAGAGGGATATAAAGAAATGAGAATTCCAGGAGAGCAGTAGAAGTGTTTTGCACAGCTTTTGGCTGATCTGAATGCAGGGGAGTTGTTTGAGCTGGGGGAAGCTGATTTGAACAGTCCATGTTTTGTCTTGCAGTCACTTTTTCTAATGCTGTTAGGCTTCCGAGGCCTATGTTTCCTCAATACAAAATGAGCCTTCCCTTCAGCATGTCTAACACATTGAACAATTGCCCCCAGACTGTAAAGAAGCTACAGCTTCTCAGGAACTGTTGTACAGAAGAAGCAACTGGTGTTAAGTGTGTGTGAAATGATGACTGTTGCAGCGTTACCATCATGGGATGTGGGAGTATCTATACCTGGTGTATTACCATTATGCTCCCAGCAATGCTAGGAGCAGAGCTCAGATTTGGGAGGGTGCAGGCAGCACCCTAGCCCAGTTGCAAGTGCTCTGGTTGTTTTATGCTTCCAGGCTCAGTGGTGTTTGACCAGAGTGCTTGCTCTGTTTTTTTAGGACAAGCTTTACCAAGAGGAGTATCAGTTTGTTTCAACAGAGGAGCAGAGAGAAGAAATTTCCAAAAAGCTTAGTGAGGCTTCCAGTTGGATGGAGGAGGAGGGCTATGCAGCTGCAACAAAGGTATTGCTGCGTGCAGTCAGGATACCAGTCAGCTGTCACTGACGTGGAAATGACCACAGAGGCTGACAGGACCTTTGTAATCTGGTTCTTGAGGGTTTCTTGCTTCCTCAGTGCAGTATGCACAGTACAAAATAAGAAGTTGTTCCAGCCATGGATGTTTCTACAAGAGCTTCAGCAGGAACCTGTTGACTCTGCTGAAAGCTTAGTCATGTGGCTTTTTTTACTGCTCTGGAATGGTGTATTTGAGTGAACAACAAATGCAGTTATAACTTCTGAAGTTGCCAGTGTTAGACAGTGGTCAAACTAACTGCCTCCTTTCTCCTCTCCCCCATTTTCAGGAACTGAAAGACAAGCTTTCAGAGCTGAAAAAGCTTTGTAGGAACCTTTTCTTCCGTGTTGAGGAAAGGAGAAAGTGGCCAGAACGCCTGGCTGCTCTGGAAAGTCTGCTCAATCACTCCACCATCTTCCTCAGGTGAGGGCAGGCTTTTGGGAAGGAATGTCATGCAACTGGTCATGTAGGAGCTGCTAGCAGAATGAGACCAGAGCGAATGTGGTCTGAAAGTCAGTGGCACTTCCTGAGAAAAGGCGAGCAGAACGCTGCTCCCTGGTGTCCTGTTCTGCAGTACCTGTGAACAGGCGCACATAAGCTCTGTCCAAAATGGGGGGCAGGAAGGGTCCAGTGTGGTAGTTGTGATATTTTTGTATTACTGGAGCTGTAACCACAGAGTTGGCAAGGTGCAGTCTGCTTGGCTTAACAAAAATAAGCTTTCTTATCTACAAGGGGAGCCCGAATGATTCCAGAGTCTGACCAGATATTCACAGAAGTGGAACTGAGTACACTGGAAAAAGCCATCAATGAAACAACGGTACTAAAGGATGGAGTGATGCTGGGGGAGGGTGGAGTGGCAGTTTGGGTTATGTTTCCTGCCTTATACTTTCAGTCAAGGTCATGGAGTAGATTGTGCATATTTTGTTTTCGTGCCACCAGCAAGCCTTTTTTTGTTTCAGTGTTTCCTAATGCGCAGCCTGACCCCATCGTGTCTGAGGGGAGTAGTGGTTCCTGTGTTGCATGTGGAATTGTCTCTGGGGTGGGGGTGGAGGCCAGTGATGTGACTGCACTCGGTTTTTAAAGGCAGGCACTGGGTTTTGTTTCTCTTTGTCCTATGTCTGGGTAACTGAGAGGCTGGTGGAAATGTAGCACAGAGGAGATCTGTCCTGAGTAAAGCAGAATAGCCAGGGGAAGTGACTTTGAGATACTGTGATATACAGCAGTTCCTGGAACCCAGAAGCATTCCAAAAGCACCTATTCCCTCGTGTCCCACAGATTTGGAAAAATGAGACACTGGCTGAACAGAACAAGCTCACTCCTACTGAGAAACCTGTGCTGCTCTCTAAGGATATAGAGTTCAAGATAGCAGCCCTGGACAGGGAAGTGCAGTATCTCCTTAATAAAGCCAAGTTTGCAAAGCCCAAACCCAAAAGGGAGAAGAATGCCACAAAAACTGATTCAGGCAAGAATACTACAACAGCCCCTGAGACTGAGAATACTATCCCTCCCACGGAGGGGAAACAAGAAGGTAAGTAGCAGGCTGGTAGCATGTATGTAACTCCCTATTATATAATTACCACATGTAATGCATGGTGTTTCTCTTGATTGAAAGGGACCTAAACAAGGGAGGACAGTAGTTAACTGTGAGATTGAGTTTGCTCTTAATTTTCAAAGACAGCTGGGAAAATCCATGCATTGCAATGTCTTTTTCCCCCCACCATTTATTTGGGTTTATTGTAAAGAAACAGAAATTATTTATAAATTTCCCAGGATAGTCAGTAGCTGCTTTGCTGGCTGGTTGACTTCTAGGAAAGATAAGCCATTGACTGCACTTCAGTGTGCAGAGCCAAATACTCAAGGTCCTGTCCTAGATCGAGGAGTAGAGTGAATTGTTGATTAGAAATGTTTGTGGCCTAGATGGACCTCAGGAAAAAAAAAAATCCCTTGGGGCACTAGGACTTACAGTTTTTTTAACTTTCTAAGATCCTCAGGTCCCAAGTATCCTGGTCCTTTTAAATCTGGAGTGCTGTTTGTCAGCATTCCTGCCGGTTCCTCTGGTCTGAGCAAGGTATCCTGCTCAAAGTCACAGCTCCAAAGGTCACCTGCCTGTGCAGCCAGTCAGGCTCCAGAGCTTCTGGGGACGTAAAGCCTGGCGCTCAGAGGGGAATACGGAGCAGTTTTGTGGTGCTTCTCTGAGTGTTGTAGAGTGATCCGCTGTGAGAGTGAACTATTACAGTCCTGCTGAGGCACCACAGCTGGCTGGTTTAACCTACTCTCTTTGCACCTTATCTCCTGTGTGTTCTCCCTTGACTTTTGTTTCTTTCTGCTTTAAACATAGACAAAACAGAGGATATTGATCCAGCCAAGGAACCTCCTACAGCTGAGAAAGCAGCAGTAGATGATAAGCCTGGATCAGACTCCGGTGGGTAAATGTTTTGCTAATGATTTGGAACTTGGGAGCTGCAAGTGCAAGGTGTCTGGGGGCTCCTTTGCAGATTCTTAGCTGTGAGAGGTAGTAGGATGGTAGAACCCCTGAATTTTTTCAAACCCCAAATAATTCTGATTTGCAGAATTAACTATACTGATCCATAGTTAATTCTGCAAACAGGAAGACAAATTTTGGTTCCTTGCTGTTCCTGTTTTTGTTGTTCAGAGTGCAGTTCTTATGCACCAGTGCTGCTTTGTGCCCCTGTCCCTGCAGTTTGCAGCCAGTCCCATGGCTGTGAGACTGCCTCTGCTTGAGAGCTGCTGTGCGACTCCTGCTGCTAGGGCAGCACTGTTAACAGGGGCAGAGAGTTCATGTCTTCAGCTCCATGGAGCTGAGTATCAACCCCCAAAACCTTTGTACCATGGACTGCAAGTTTTGTGGCAAATTTTGCGAATGTCAGAGACTCTCAGTGCTGCTTTGCGTGCTGTGAAAACCACTGCAGTGTGAAACTGAGTTTGCTTCGTTACACAGGATCCAAAAAAGAGAAGGCAGAAGCTGGAGGAGAAAGCAGGAAAAACGATGAATTGTAACACCCTGAAATCCCACGAGTGTCAGCATCTATTTATTTCATAGTTACTTTCTTGTTTTTCTTACGGACCTGGTTAGTCATGATGTAAATGGAACGCAACAAGAGTCTTGACAACACAATGGGATAGAGATGTAAATTTATTTTTTTGTTCTTTCTGCGGATTTTGCCTCTACTAACTTAGTGAATTGGTTTTTGTTTTTCTTTTATTATGTGTGGCAGAGTGCCCACCAAGAATTGTCTCTGTTTCAGTACAGAAGTCACCAAAGTGACTTTCCTGTGGGGAGAAAGCAGTAAAGAAACATCTTAAGGTTTAGGAAGTAACTTGGAACATAAACTCTGTGCCCCACCTCTTGTGAAGATGATTGCAGAAGGATATAGACCTGAAGTGCTGTTGTCTTTGCGTATGAGGCCCTGACTTAGAGCAAATGTGCGATTTCAGCTGGTGGGAGGTGCATTAATATTTGGATTCGTGGGAAGGCGGAACAGAATTGGGAAGGCAGATGATCTATCCTTTGAGATATGGCTGTGTCTGTTTTCCATAGGCTGTTTGTTAAAACTATCTGTCTGTGCTCCGTAGCAGAGTCCAAAAAGCATGAAGTGGGACTTGACAAAAAGATTCTGTTTATAGTTTTAAAAGTTCAGAAAAGGCAACACTGAATGCAGAGGAGAGGGAAAGATGGGCCGTGTTGGCACATCCTGTAGTCAGTCACAAGGACAGTGATACGGATCAAACAACCAAACCTGGAAAGTCTAATGGCAATTGCCCTCCTTCCTCTGTGTTTTGTGCACTCGGACCGACTTAATCGTGTGACCTTCCCCGTCCCTGACCTCCTGCCTCCTCGGACCGTCCCTACTGCTGCCACACACATGAGTGGGGTCCGACGGCTGCGAATGTGCATCTGACATTGTTCTCCATTCTGGCCTCGTCAACCAAAAATAAACATTACACTTCCTGACAGGCTGTGCAAAGCGGTGCCGTGTGTGCCGGGAGCTGCTGGCGGTGCCGGGGCGGCGGGGGCGGTGCCGGGGCGGGACTTCCGCGGGGCGGGGCCGGGCCGGGTGCGTGCCCGTCCGGACCGGTGCGGCCCCGCGGGGAGCGCGGCGCGATGGCGGCCGGCGGGTACGGGCGGTACCGGGCTGTGATCTTCGCGGCCATGTTCGTGGGGTACACGCTATATTACTTCAACCGTAAAACCTTCTCGTTCGTCATGCCCGCCGTGATGGCCGAGGTGCCGCTGGGGAAGGACGACCTGGGTGAGTGTCGGTCCCGGGTCCCGCCGCCCCGCCGGCCCGGAGGTGGCCGTGCCGCGGGCTGAGGCACCCTCGGGCTCTGCCCGCCGCAGGTCTTATCACCAGCAGCCAGTCTGCAGCCTACGCCATCAGCAAGTTCATCAGCGGCATCCTTTCGGACCAGATGAGCGCCCGCTGGCTCTTCTCCTCCGGCCTCCTCATGGTGGGCTTGGTCAACGTGGTCTTCTCCTGGAGCTCCACCGTCATGGCCTTCGCCGGGCTCTGGTTCCTCAACGGCCTGGCCCAGGGGCTGGGCTGGCCGCCCTGCGGGAAGGTCCTGCGGAAGGTGAGTGCTGGGAAAGGTGGGGGAACTTGCCACCGCTCTCTTGACCTGTCCTGGCATCAGGGCTGTGCAGACCATGCTTGCTCAGAATCGAGAGGGACTTGCAGCTTTTCCCACTCCCTTCCAGCCAAGGAGGTCTAGAGCACCATCTGCATTCTGCTGCCTGTGAAACAAGTTTCTGTGCACGGGGATCTGCTTATTCTAGCAAAGATTCAGTCTGTAGCCCTTGCCCCTTGTGTGTCTTGAGTCTAGCTCTGTTTGGTGAATAACATCTCCTGGTAGCTGAGTTCTGCCCTGTAGAGACGGGCTTTGTTGGAATTAAGTATTTTAGGCGTGGACACACAGGACTGCTTGTCTCTGCTGCTGCAAGTCAGGGTTTGCTGTGGGTCAGGGGGCAGCGAGCACAGTTCCATCTGCATGCTTGGGCAACTCGGGAATTCCAAGTCACATGTGGTACAGGTAGAAAACCGGGTAAGATGGAGGAACAGTGTGAAATGAGTCTCTAAGCTGTGTGTACTTGGGGTTTGTGACAATCTAAAAGGAACAGACTGATTTCTCCCTAGGACAGAAGGAAAGGAGGTTGGTTAGCTTTATGCTGATCCCTCATGGAAGATGTAAAATCCAGGAATGAATGTACTGCATGTACTTGTGAGGCGGGGTGGGGAAGAGGTAAACGACTTCATTGCCCTTCCTCGAGGCACCTAGCCTCCCCTAACTGACGAGGAGAGGGCTGTCCAGGACAGTTGAATGCACAGAAAAGAAGGGCCCAAATAACAGAAATATCAGCCATGGTGTTTTCTGAAGATGTTCACGAATGTAGATCTCAGACATTTTCCTGCTGACAAGAACCACCCAAGTGGTTCTGGCTCCAAGTGCTCATTGCAATGCAGAGCCCATCATGTGTGATACTTAATGCAACAGCGAGTCCTAAAGTTACCCTGTGACTCTCTGCGTTCCTGAGCCAGCAGAGCTCTCCAGGAGGACGCTGTTCCTAGCAAGTGAGTACGCAGAACCATGTGCTCTTAAACTTGCCTCTCCTGCCCCACGTCTCAGTTTCATGGTCTGTAAATGGAAATAACTTTGAGCTGGCTCACAGTGTGAGCACCTGTCAAGCTCTTATGGCTGACATTTGAGTAACATTTGGAGTTCCCTGCATGACTAAAGTAGCAAAGTAGGGGTGTTCCCTCTACCTGCTTTTGGAGTTCTGTGTCTGAATTGCCCCAACCCCACATCATGGGCCTCAAGGTAGGGTTTTCAGGTGTGCTGTCACTCTCTTACACTTCATGCTGTTTGTCTTGTTGTTGCACAGTGGTTTGAGCCTTCCCAGTTTGGGACTTGGTGGGCAATCCTGTCTACAAGCATGAACTTGGCTGGAGGCTTAGGCCCCATTGTCGCTGCTCTCGTGTCTATGAACTACGATTGGCGCAAGACTTTGTCCTTCTCTGGCTTCACCTGCGTGGTTGTCTCTTTTGTTTGCCTTGTCCTGATTAAAAACGAGCCGTCGGATGTTGGGCTGCCCAACATTGAACAAGGAGCCAAGAAAGGGAAGAAAGGTGAGCATGTGACTTCGATGCAAACAGGCAGCCGCAGGAGAAGGTGCAGTGCCTTCTGTCTGTATTCTGGTACAGGTGTGTCGCTCTCAGCATACCGACACCCCCATCCTCCCCAATTTCTGAAATCACAGCTTGGCAGGCATGTGGTAAGGAGTTGATTTTGGCAGCTTTATTCTGGTAATTGAAGGTAGAAATGGTATAAACCAAGGCCCACTGTGATCTTGTGGGAAGGGGCTGATGCAGGGGTTCCTGAGACTGTGACAGAGCAGAGGAAAAGCCTGCTGTTAGCCCTCTGTTAGCCTTGCTCCTTCGCCTGCCAGCAGCCGCCTGTGTGTTGCTGAGATGCTCACGGCTGGCTCTCCCCACATATATGTCTTTCTGCTACCAGTATCCCTCTTTTCTTGGAGCCTTGTGTGCTCAGATTGTGAATGCAGTTTTGGTGGGGTGGTGGAGAGAGAAAAACTACAACAGCAGGGAATGCTTCCTTAAGCCTGACCTTCTGCTCCTCCACTTTGGCAGTAGACAGGCAGTTCTCCCCTCACCCCGCCTTAGGCTCTCTTCACCCCTGGCTCACGATGGACTCTGCTCAGTGTTTCTGTCCTAACCTAGGACATCTAGTTAGTAAATGTTTGTTCAGATCACTGAGTGTGGTGCTTCTCTGAAAGCAGAACATGTAGATGAGAATTGCAACACAGGTTTTCAGTAAGATTTTAAAGGCCAGTGGAAACTCAGCCTATGTTCCATGCTGTCCCGTGCTGCCAGACTTGACCTCTTTGCATAAGGAAAGAATATTGTTTCCCCAGAGCATTTGCTGGGGAGAGCAAGTCTGTTGGTGTTCCTGGAAGACTGATGCAAAAGTCAAGGTAGAATCTGAAAGCCAGCATCTTTTTTTGGGTCTGTGCAGTGGCTTTCACAGGCACAGCTTAAAAACGCTCCCAAAGAATCTGGAGGTAATTTTTCTAAGGAGTTGTTTGAACGGTTTATTGCCAACTGCAATACAGAAAACTACTGGGAGTAGTGTTTTGATTATTCTTTTCAAATCTTTAATGAATGTGGGATAAAATGACAGAAGAGATTCTGAGATCACCAGAACAAGGGGGAGGTAGAGCCATTCACTACGATTCAGCAGCTGTGAATACTTCCCTGTGTGGGGATGTTCTCATGCTTGGCTTCTGCCTGCAGATCTGTCTGCTGGTTCTCTGGCTGGTGTGGTTTGAGCTGTGATAACACTCCTCTTGACCTTCCTACAGGTTCCTCCAGTGACAACAGCACCTTGACAGAGCTGCTGCTCTCACCATACCTTTGGGTGCTCTCAACAGGCTACCTGGTTGTTTTTGGAGTGAAAACGTGCTGTACTGATTGGGGACAGCTCTTCCTGATCCAGGAGAGGGGACAGTCCATGCTTGTGGGTAAGATGCAAAACTGCATTGTTAAGCTCTGGGACTGCAATCTGGGAAGTGTTGCCCAGAGTTCATCTGGGTAGAGGCTCTTCCACCTGAGGGACTTGTTTGCCCACCTCCTAGTTGTCTGCTTAGATACACATAGGTTTTGAAATAAATCAGTAGTGGAGTTACTGCATGCACCAAGCACACCAGTGCCAGGACCTTCCTGGGACTGGCAGACAGGCATTCCTGAACAGGGATGAGCCAGAGGGTTGTGTCCAGCAGAGCTGCTCAAGTTCTCTGTGAGTTTACAGCAGTGGGGCTGGTCTGGAGCCCACAGCAGCTTCTCTGGCTTTTCTGTTTTGACCAAATCTGATGGGCCATTCTTTGCTTCATCTATGTTCTAGGCAGTTCCTACATGAGTGCCTTGGAGATTGGGGGCCTGGTGGGAAGCATTGCTGCTGGATACCTTTCTGATAGAGCAGTTGCAAAAGTAAGTCATGTGCACCCTTGGGCATGCTGGGCAGGTAACACAGCAGCAATCTGAGCTGCTTCACTAAGGTGCTCAGGCAGGGTGCTGTCCCTGTGAGCACAGCAGAGAAACCAGCCCATACTCAGTTCTGCCATGTGCATGGGCACAGCTGCCAAACACTCCAGAAGGTGCTAGGGAATAGGTGTGCTGATGTTAGGGGATGCAATACGTCTGTCATGTTTGAGATATTTAATCTGTTTAATTTGCTCGCTTTACTGTGGTCTCCAGATTTTCGTGTTGAAGAACTGTTTGCTGATAGTTGTCTTCTGGCTGGAAAAAAACTCCACATTAAAATCCAGCAGTGGGATCTAGAGCCAAATTCAGGGTGGAAGGGGTTGATAACTGAAGTATCCTTCATCACTAAGAGCTTTTGTTTAGCACAGTTTGACTGTGGGCAGCCCTTAAACCACACTAACAAGGTGTGCCAACAGATGTGCTGTTGATGTGCCATCCATGTTTCTGACTGGGCTGTGGATGGTGTGAGTCACTACAAGTATAAAAAGAAGTTCCTCCAGTTTCTGACTCTCAGCTTTCTTTCCTTGTGTCACAGGTGGGTCTGTCAAGCTACGGGAATCCTCGGCATGCGCTGCTGCTTTCCATGATGGCTGGGATGTGTGTGTCCATGTTTCTCTTTCGGGTCACAGTCACAGGTGACTCTCCCAAGGTAATTCACATGCAGTAGCTGACCATCAGTTATAAGGATAGCTCTGGAACGGGGAGGTTTGATGACAGGGAGCATGATGGTTTTCTTCACCATTCCCAAGGGTTCCTTTGCACTATGGAGAAGCACTGACATAGCCTGGCTTGGGGTGCTCCTGCTGTCCTGTTGTTGCAGGCAGCCTGCCTTCCCAGCTTTGCATTAGACGTGACTTGCATCTGCCCTCATCGTTGCTAAATAAATAAAACTTCTTTTCTCCTTTCATTTTTTTCTTCTTCTTCAGGAAAACCACTTCTGGACTGTAGCCTTGCAACCTCTAGCTGATCTTACAGGCCTAAAAGAACATGAGGTTTCTGCTTGCATTTTTTCTCCCTCTGCCTGTTTCTTCTTTCCCTGGTCTGCCTTACTCCTATCCTGAGAGGTTGGTTAGCACCTCAGAACTTAGAACCAGGGCATTGAGAAGAGATTACTGTAAGTTTGGTAAAAGAAACATTTTCTTATAATAATTTGAGTACACTAACTGACTTCAAAAAGTCTAACTATGTAACTTTTAAGTTTTATACAGAAGGTTCTGAGGACTTTTGTTTATCAGGTAAAATATAGCCACCTAAGGGGTCTTGTGGGTGAGATCAGAAAGAATGATTCTGCTGTAGCAGATGCATTCTTACTTAGTTTCTGGCAAGTGTTTTCCTAACTCATTTCTGTTTCACATCTGGAAAATAAGATGGCACTTCCTCCTGGGCTTTTTGAAATGGTGTTTGCAGTCCTAAAAGCATGCTGTAATGTGGAGGTGTTACTTATCCTTTGTTGTGCAAACAAGAGACTGATCATTTTGGGCCAGATAGGTTTCTTAGAGCATAAGCTAACACTGAAATTCAGACTGTTGGGTTTTTTTGTGGTTTGGTTTTTTGGGGGGTTTGTTTTGTTTTGGTGTTTTTTGGTTTTGGGGGTTTTTTTTGTTGTTGTTGTTTTTGTTTTTTATTTTGTTTTGGTTTTTTGTTTTTGTGTTTTTGGTTTCTCAGTTTAGTAACACAGAGGTTATCAGAGAGAGGTGTCTCACAAATAAACATGCTCTGAGCAGTCCCATGCATCTAAACTGAGAAAAGCTTTCAGTTGGTAGCTCCAGGATTGTTTATGAAAGCAACCTGATTCACAGTTCTTTCCTGTGATTTCATGGGCTCATTGCCCTTCTCTCTTTTATGTTCTGTTTCTTGCAAATCAGCACAGGATGTGTTACATGGTGTGGGGGGCAGAACTGTGGGAGGGAGGAGAGCTGGCACTGGCCAGCAAGATGGAGTGGTGGAGATGCAGCTGGGCTTTATGGATGTGGGGTCTCTACAAGCTTGAACTCTTCTGGCTGCAGGCCAGGGAGCTGGTGTCAGCCTGAAAATGTCAAAACTCCCTGGTCCTGTGTATAGAATCTGAGAATTGTCAACAGTTGCTAACTGACAGTGGTGAGATTCACAGATCCTTTTTCTGATTTTAACTTACTTTGACAGCTGTGGATTCTGACTCTGGGAGCTGTGTTTGGGTTCTCCTCGTATGGGCCGATTGCCCTGTTTGGGGTCATAGCCAACGAAAGTGCCCCTGCCAACCTGTGCGGCACCTCCCATGCCATAGTGGCCCTCATGGCCAATGGTAAGTAATACCCGTTTCCCCAAAAAACAAACAAAACCCATGCACGTTCTTGATGAAGCATGGTCTAGCCCCTGGGTGCCAAGTTACTGATGGGTGGGAAGCCACCTAAGGAGAGAGATAATGGAGCTGGAAGCCCCAGGGATGCTTCCTGCTGTGCCCAACAGGTTTTGCATTGTGCTTTAAGTTCAAACCAGGCCTGAGGAATGTTTATATATGCAAAACCAGGTATTGGTAGATAATACAGGAGCGCACAAGCACAAGCGTTGTTAGCTTTCTGTTTGTTTTTTGTTACAGTTGGGGGCTTCCTGGCTGGACTGCCTTTCAGTACAATTGCCAAGCACTACAGCTGGGCTACAGCCTTCTGGGTAGCTGAAATTACCTGTATTGCTGGCACGGTGGCTTTCTTCTTCCTACGAAACATCCGCACCAAGATGGGCCGGATTTCCCGGAAGGCTGACTGAGGATAAGCTGCTTGGTGGAAAGGATGTTCCCACGCTGACATGAATGATGCTCGTTTTTGTTTAACTGGCCTAGGAGTGAGTTTATCTATTGCTGCAACCTAGATAAAAATGTCTCAACTTCTCATCCAGTGTCGGGTTCCAGAGGGCACAAGGTTCCTGCTACTGATCACTTTTTCCCTCAAGATGTGATAATTCACCTAGTTTACATTTGCAATGATTTTACTGTACCTCTTCCTCACAGCACTGTTAGTGAAGCAAGCAGGCTCTGCAGCCTGAGCTTCCCCACTACATGTGGTCTGAAATGACTGGCTTCAGGTGCACTTACCTCTAGTTTTGTCATTATTGTTTGTCTCAGCCATTAACTGAGACATTAATCAGTTCAGCTTTGCTGCTCAGGGGCCCTGAACCGAGCCTTTGCTGCCTGCGTCCATCCCATCCAGCTGTCATAAGCACAGCTGTCCCAGGTCACTTCAGCATGAGCTCTGCATGTGCTCAGCCACGTGACAGCAGCAGAGCAGGGAATGATGACGTCTGGCCTGCTTTGACAGCAGCAAGGCTTTAGCTGTACCTGGGGTTAGTTGCTAGGATCGAGGGAGTGTGTTGCTGTGGACAAGTGCAACAGCAGGACATGCTGCAGCAGGGCTCTCAGCAGCATTTAGAAATAGGCATGTTCCCTGGGGATTCATGGCGTTTAGAGAAGCTCCTTCTAGTGAACTGATCCTGTGTGGTGCAATGTCTGTGTGCAGTGTTAATGATTTGTAAGGGAGGCAGCTGCTGCCAAGGCAGCTCGTAGCCAGTGCTCTGCAAATCAGCCAGGAAAACTATCCCAGCAGAAGGAATTGCAACAGCAGCCACCACCAACCCACAATTTCTGCAGCTGGGTTTTGTGATAACCCACATTTCTAGTATTGGCTAGTGTTTTTTCAGTACAAGGTGTGAAGACTGGGGTGGTTTTGGTCAAGAGTTGTGTCTCTCATGGCTGCAGGCACGGGCTTGGTCTGCTTCCGAGTCAGCCTTAGAAGTCAGGCCCAGCACCCTGCAATAACTACACTCAGGTTTTTAACCAGGATTTTGTTGAATATTCTTGTTTTTTCCCAAAAGGATTTACTGCTTTAGGGTCCTGAAAGAGGCAAGTTCAACTTGTGAAGAACCTGCATGCAGGTACTTTGCTGAGTACCTTGGTTGCAAGAGTAATTAGCTAGCCTTAATTAAAAAAATGGAAGTGAATTACATTTTGTACTTAATTATATGATCCTCTTCTATATGTGAAATAAAAATGGAGCAGTGTCACAAGGGCCCTGGTTGTCTTATGGAGATTGGTGCAAGCAAAACCACCCAAACCCACTTAGCCTCTTGAGGTGCCACTGGCACAAATGTCTCTGCCAACAGAAAGCAAACAGCCATTTGCCTCATTAATAAACACTTATTACTTCTATACAATCTTCTACAAGACCATAAGTTAGAGCTATAGAGGAAAAATAGGTATGTACATTTATGACAGGAAAGAAAAGCACTGACTGTGGTGAGGCCACAGACCTGCACCTTCTCCCTCACCCAAGTGCAGCGGAGCTGCAACAGGAAAGTAAGGCCCTGTGGCCCAATGTAAACAGGGCTAAGGAATCTGTTTAAGGTAAGTTTGGCAACAAAGGGGATAAACCGGTATTTTGGGAGATGCTGAAGCATGTTTTGGGGATGCGCAGTCTCTGCTGTGGAGAGGGGAGCTTTGTGAGAGGCCAGCCAGGGAAGAGAGAGGCCCTGCTCTTCAGATGAATGAATCTGTGCACCAGGCAAGGCTTTCTCTATGATCCAGGTCCAAAGGGTCCGGCTTTCTCTGCCACCTCCAGAGCAAGCTTCAAGTTCTGATCAAACAACTCGCACCTGAAACAGTCAGAAAAGCAAAAGGGATGACTTTTACCTACAGAAGTGAGTTAACAAAGCTAACAAAGGATCTCCACATCCTTTGGCTCTGCATCCTTCAAGGAGAGATTCAGGAAGTTATGACACAGCAACATGACTGCTGTCGAGGTCTGACTTGGTCTTTAATTAAGATTAAAGCTTCTATGGACCTGAACAGACTGTAGGACAGCAGGGTTTGTGCCAAAGAAATGCACCTCCCACTTCCCCAGCAGAGCCAGCACTGGTCTGTGTCCTCTCTCTGCAGTAGTGTGCTGTGGCTTGCTTCCCCTTCCCTCAGCCAGTTTTGTTACTTAAGGACTGTCAGCATTTGCTACTGTGTAGGCAGAAAGCAATGAGGGGTTGCAGCCAGGTTACTAAAAGTGGGCTTCTCCTTACCTTATTGGCATCTCCAGGGAGTAGAAAGGATTCTTCAGAGCGAAGTCTGAGTAAATCTCATAGATTTTGCGGAGAAGAGCATCTATCCCTGTCTGTCTTGGGTCAGCAAGAACCATGAATTTTATCCCTGGAGCCATAATGCCAGGAGCATAAGGCCGAGCACAGAGGCAGCCCTAGCAAAGCAGAGCGGTGCCGGGTGCCTAGGGCCCGATGGTACCTGTCAGTGTCTGGAAGCAATGCAACTTGAAGGTGTCGGTCTCCAGCATCTCGATCCCGGAGCTCCCAACTTCAGGTGACAGCTGTGACCCGATGGCGAACAGCCTGTGGGGACAGGCCCTCAGCGCCCCTCACCACCCCTGCCCGTGCCACCCCCGTCCCGTCACGGCCCACCCTGACTCACGAGTGGAACATGGAGGCCAGCATAAGCTTCTCGTTGGAGGAGAGCCGGTGGCGGCCAAAGCGGATGGACACCGGGTAGTTGGCGGGGTTACCCAGGAACTCCAGCACGTCCTTCCCGTCCGCCGTGAAGCGGCCGTTGACCTCGGCGCCGTTGATGGCGAGCACGGCGTGACCCACTGCGGGGACAGCGCGGCGGCGTCAGTCAGTCAGTCAGTCAGCCACTCAGTCAATAAGCCTGGCCTGACCCGCCCGGCCCTTCCCACCCGCCGCACCGCGGATGCCGTCCCGCTGCCCGAAGGCGACGACGACGCGCTCGTCGTGCGGGCGCAGGACGAGATCGAGCGGAAAGCTGAACGTCTTCTCGGTGTCGGCGCGGGGCGCATAGTGGTCCAGCTGGTAGATGAGGCCACCCGCCTTGTTGACCACGTAGACGCTGAAGATGGCCATAGCGCAGCGCCCCGGCAGAAGCACCACCCGTCCCTCCCGGCAGCGCCACTGCGCCCGCCCCGGCAGTGACGTCGCCCTCGCCCGGGGCCCGCCCCCGCGCCACGCCCGGCTCTTCCTTTCTCGCCGACATCTTGCGGAGCAGCCGTGGCCGCATCATGGTGAGCGGGGCCGGGCCGGGGGGGCGAGCGGCGAGCCGGGCTGGTCCCCGCGGGAGACGCTGGCGGCTCCCTAAGCGGGGCGGGAACCCCTACGGGGTGCTCGGGGGGGCGGCCTCGCGCCTCGCCGCTCACCCCCCGTCCTTCTCACCCTCTCGTAGCCGCCCAAAGACGACAAGAAGAAGAAGGACGCGGGCAAGTCTGCCAAGAAGGACAAGGACCCGGTCAACAAGTCCGGCGGCAAAGCCAAGAAGAAGGTGGGAGCCGGCGGGGCTGAGGGCTCGGGGGGCGGCGGGATCCCCGGGCCTGGCGCGTGTGCAGCATGGCCGGGCCCCGAGAGCGGCGTGAAGGCGGGATGGGCATCTTGTTAGAGGAGCCAGCTCTTTATCTGCTAGCAAGTTGTACGTAGTAGTGTTAAACCCGAGTAACAAAAGACTTTAGTTCTTTTATTTTTAGGTACTGCAGGTATTATCTGCAACACGTTCGTTTACAAAGGCGATTTTGTACATGTCATTAGTCCTTCAGTTTTGGATGTTACGGAGACATTTGATGGTGCAGTTCTCGGGGCATCCTTTAGTTCGATCTTTTGTTCTTGCTTACAAGATGGCTTAGGGAGCATTGTTTTTTCTCTCTTTTTAAGTAGAAGTGGTCCAAGGGGAAAGTGAGAGACAAGTTGAACAACCTTGTCCTGTTTGACAAGGCCACCTATGACAAACTGTGCAAAGAAGTGCCCAACTACAAGCTCATCACACCTGCAGTTGTCTCAGAAAGGCTGAAGATTCGAGGCTCCCTGGCTCGGGCTGCCCTCCAGGAGCTGCTCAGCAAAGGTGAGCACTCAAAACGAAAAAAACCCAGCTGCTTGAATTGGCTCTTCGGTTTTCCTTGCGTGCCCATCAGCTTTCTTGCAGCATCTGAAGTGCTCCATGCGTAAATTGTTTTTGGGGAGCCACTGCCTTAGCTTGCATTTCAGAAGTGCTCCAAAGAATGGAGGAGCAGTTCTGCTACATAGAGGCATTGCTGTGCTAAGAAAAATGTTGCCAGAAGGATGGGCTCTGATGTAACTGCAGCCACATGGAAACAAAAGCCTTGCATGAGCTGCTACACCCTAGTGTTTCCTCTTGTACGTTGCCCTGCCTCTCTAGAAGGGACCTCAGCATCCCTGGCATCCGTCAGTACATGCACTGACATAATTTTGTTTTTTCATAGGGTTGATCAAACTGGTGTCCAAGCACCGAGCCCAAGTGATCTATACCCGAAACACAAAAGGTGGAGATGCGCCTGCTGCAGGGGAGGATGCATAGTGAGGTGAGACCAGGTGCTGAGGAGCTGAGTTGTGCTGTCAGGAGCTAATGGACAGCTATGCAATGTGTAATGGGCAGCTTCCACATGGCTGTGGTGGGCTGTTCTTCCAGACGCTCTGTAAGTATTTTGCTTGCATCCTGAGCAACTTCGTGGGGGAATATTACTGGAAACATCGCTTCTCCAGAATTAAAGAGCGATTTCTGACTTTGTCCCTGTGCCCATTGGATGGGGAAAGCATCATTTGTTCCCCTCGCTGCAGGGCAAATGGGCACTTGTCCTCCCTCCTCTCACAGGGCACCATGGCCAAATGTTCCTGCTGGAACAAAACTGTCAAACTGTTTGCTTTGTGCTAGCCTGCTTTGACCTGGTTTTCTGATTGGGGACTTCTTGCTTTGCAGGTTCTCCAGTGACTTCGTCAACAATGCATCATACATAATGCACACAATAAAATTACTAATTATAATTTTTTTTGCGTTTTCAAGAATGTGTATGTTGCATTACTGATAGTGACTCTGGTAGAGGTCATGGCTGTTGTCCTCTACCAGCCAGTTTTTGCCTCTATTAGTGTTACAATACTAAAAGGGAAGAAACTTCTGCATCACCTACAGCAGCCAGTGATGTTAGACCATGAAAAGGATGAATGTTAGAATGAAGGAAAGCAATATAAATTTGAATGAAAATATCAGGCACCTGGCATTAGTTGCCTGCAGGCTGGGCCCTGCATTTGAAATGAGTTTCAGTTGGTCTACACACACAGAAGCATTTAAAAAAAAAAAAAAGTTTTATTTATCTGAAAATTTTTTCTTTAATGGGATGTTCCATGTTAGCATAGGCCACTGGCATCACTTGCTGTATAGAGTAGGCTTTCTGATAGTGGAGATACGGCATCTGCAGGAGCCTGTCCTTGCTGGCAGGACCTGACTTTGTGTGGCTTTAGATGTGATGCTCAGATGGACACTGTGTGTCCTTACAGGGCAGTCAGCAACAAAACTGCAGCTACCTACAGTCAGCCTTTCCACAGCAGAGCTGGGTGTCTGGCGTTCCTCATCTGATCACCTTTTGTTCTTTTCCCCCGATTCAGTTCTAAACTGATGCCTGAAAGAGAACATAGAAGTCAGACTGCAGTAGCCTTTAGACAGAGATAATGAACACTCCCCTCAAAAACGTAAGGAAGTGCTGTGCATAGTGTTTTAGCATGGAAGCTCTCTCAATATTTTTGTCACCCCTAAATGAGTGGTAGCTCCAGCTAGCTGACAGAGAGTTCTGGCACATTAAAAGGCACCAGTGGGACAGTATGTTGGTCTGAAGGTGAACCAAGCAAAATGAGGCAGATGCCTTCATGTGTGCAGCCTTTACAGCCATGAGCATGGTTCACCTTGCAAGCCATATGTGTGCTGCTCCAGGACAAGAATGATACTCTGCCTGGATTAAGCACTGTGTGGCATAACTCATACGGCAGGATGTCTCCTTATGCTTGCTGCTACGTCAGAGCCTGCTGCATGAATAGCTTGCAGGGACAGAAGCCACAGACTCTCTCCCCCCGGCATCCATCTGTAGCTCACCGGGACTGCCACCTCCTGCCGTGATTCCATACACGCCCAAAGGAAGGGAGCCAGCTGTCACTTGTCTGAGAGGTATGGTCAAAGTTGGCACCAACTCGCTCCACCGGGAGCTTTTTCAGCTTCTGCTTCTCCTCTGGAAAAAAAAAAAAAAAAAATTGTAGAGTGGTTTGGGTTGGAAGGGAACTTTAGGATCATGTTGCTGCAATGCCCAGTACCATGGATAGGGACACTTTCCCCTAGACCAGGTTGCTCAAAAGCCCAAATACTTCTTTCAGCAAAAGTTTTTCAGATTGTTTTTGGTTCTCTAGCATGGTAACGTGACTGTAAGGTTAACTAAAAGGTGTGCAAGCTGCTCACTGTGTTTGAGAAATTCCTCATAGGAAGGTCCAATTTGTTGTTTACTTCCATCTTCTTCCTCTGTTAGCCATGGAGGTTTTGCTCCTAGAAGTCACAGGGAATACTTACTTAGCCACTGACATTATCCTAAACTGTGACAGGAAAAAAGCGTCCCCTCTTCCCCCTGTCTGCTGCTCGCCCTATCAAGCAAGTGACAAAGTGAACTCTGAGTGTTCCGAGAAAAAGGAGCTGGCTTCCTCAGCTAAGGCCATGGCAGATCACACCCCAAATCATACACTCCCCACAGCAGCAGCATCAACAGTTTTTACAATGCTGAAGTGTTTTCTTCTCCTCTAGTATGTCAAATATTGCCAGAAGAGTGAGCACCTCCTGGTTATGCTGCAACTGCTTCAAAACTGCTTTGAGTTATCGCTGTGACATTTGCAAGCCACAAGGTAGCAACCCAGTGAGTCATGATGCAGGTGCACTTACCTGTGTGGACATTTCCTTTTCCTTCTGTTTCCTGTTAACAGGAACATAAAATGCTTATGAGAATCTTGTGTTTAAGAGTATCTCTGAACAGAAGAGCATTGTCTTCATTCCCTTCCAGAATCGAGTTCTGTTACAAAAAGGCAGAGGAAAGCTCTTCTCTACTTTTCTTTAAAAGAAGGTTTGGTTGGGTTTTTTTCACAGCATATTAAAGAATGTTTGCTTAATGAAAGTTAAACCTGGGTAACTGAAACTGGGCTGGGTGCTTGCCCAAATCTGCAAAGCTGTTTTTCTTGTGATGGAGACCACCCCTTGTTCTGCTTTGTGACACGTGCTGTAGGTGACTTGTTGAATTGAAGTCACACTCGCTAGCCAGTCACCCCTACCTGGTGGCCAATGAAGGTCAGAACCTGGCCTGATTCCATCCAGGGTAAATCAGGCCCTGTCTGCATTCCACTCGGGCCAGGCTGTTCTGCAGGACAAGGGCTGTCCCTGAAATAAGAGGCCAGCGCTTACTGTAGTGCAGACAAAAAGTTTGCAAAAGATTTGCAAGATCCTGGTAACGACAGTGTCAAACTCCCGGCGTGTTGGGTGCTTTCAGCAGGGATGCATCAGCCACTACTAAGGAAAGTGGTGCTCACCGTTCAGGTCCTGCGGGGGGCCTGCAGACAGAAGGTCCTGCACAAAGTTCTGGCTCTGTCTGAAGCTGAGTGCGATTCAGGAAAAAGGAACAATATTTCTGGTACTGAGCACAGCCCCCACCCAGCCGCCCCTAGCCCCTCCCGAGCGCACCCGGGTGCCGATGGGGGTGTGCAGAGCAGTGCCCGGTCCCCGCTAAGGGTGCAGCCAGGGCAGGATACAGCTCACCGACCTGGAGCGCAGCCTGCACCGTCTCTCGCTGCCGGCGCTCGGCCTCCCGAATGTCGGCCGCCATCTACGGGGAGGGAGCGGTGAGGCCGGGCCAGCGGAGGCCGGGCCGATGCCGATGCGGGGAGGTGACCGAGGGTACCTGGAGGATGCGCTCCTCCTCCCGCCGCTGGTGCTCGGCCAGCGCCCGCTCTAGAGCCTGCGCGAAGCGCTCGTACTCCTCGGCCGGTACCAGGCACCGCTCCCGCAGCGCCGCCTCCGCCCGGTTCTCCCGCCAGAACCGCGCCGTCTGCCGGCGGTGCTCGGGCCTGCGGGACACCGTGACACCGTCAGCACCGCCCGCACCCGGCCAAGTGCTGCAGCAGCCTGGCC
>VZTE01005332.1:132596-153345 GCA_013397775.1 Eulacestoma nigropectus | reverse complement strand
CCAGCCCGCCGCACCGCCTGTCCCGCCGCACGCCGCGCCCGCAGCACGGGCACCACACGCGCCCATCGTGCTCCGCTGGGTCGTAGCGCCGCACGGCCGCGGCCACATCGGCCACGGCCGCCGCCGCCCGCGCCGCCGCCGTCGCCTCCTGCAGCTGGGCCAGCGTCTCCCGCAGCCGCCGGCGATGCCCCACGCTGTACAGGTGCCGGCGGCCCGTGAAGGCGCTGCGGCGGCACAGCCCGCAGTAGTGCACAGCCATGGCGCCCGGGCCGCAGAGCGCAGGCGCGGCGGCGAGACCCGGCCCCTCCGAGCTGCGCATGCCGGGCGTCTCAATGCTGCCGTCCAGTGCAGCCGAGCCCCGCAAGCTGGCGCGCTCGGACTGACCGATTCCCTGCGTGGTCAGGTGTGGGACTGACACCCGTCTGTATCTGTCTGACATGTGTCTCATATCCAGAGAAGGGCAAAAAAGCTGGTGAAGGGTCTGGAGCGTGTGTCCTACGAGGAGCGGCTGAGGGAGCCGGGATTGTTTAGCCTGGGTAAGAGGAGGCTCAGGGGTTAGCTTATCACTCTCTACAACTACCTGAAAGGAGGTTGGAGCCAGGTGGGGGTCGGTCTCTTCTCCCAGGCAATCAGGGAGAAGACAAGAAGACATAGTCTTAAGGTGCACCAGGGGAGCTCTAGGTTGGACATTAGGAAGAATTTATTCAGAAAAAGGGTGATTAGATACTGGAATGGGCTGCCCAGGGAGGTGGTGGAGTCCATCCCTGGAGGTGTTCAAGGAAAGACTGGACATGGCACTTAGTGCCATGGTCTAGTCGACATGGTAGTCTTTGGTCCTAGGTTGGACTCACTGATCTCAGAGGTCTTTTCCAACCTAATTGATTCTGTGACTGCTACAGTGACTCAGGTGATTTTAACTACACGGACCTGCCCTGCACGGTGGTTTGTCAGGAAAGCTACCATCCTAGTGTGTGCACTTAGACGTGGTCACATCACTTTTAACGTTCTGTTCTTCTATGCTCTCCTGGGCTTGCAGGTGAAAGTAGCTGTCTCAGCCCAGTCATGTGGATCCTTGCCTGCTGGTTTTACAGCTGGGCACGTAAAAGCTGTATTTCATAGCTTAGAACAGCACTTGTGTGGTAGGGGCTCCTCTCACTCAAACAGTTAATGCGTTCCTCTGCTCAACCTCTAACCTGTGGGCTGAGACCCTTTTTCAGGGAACAGATGAACCTGCAGCTTAATCCTCTGCACTGCAGGAGCATTGCAAGAAGCAAAGCTTGTGTGGAGGACTTTGTGTTAAAGTTGTAGCAGATGCCACCTGTCAAAATACCTCTGCAACTTGAGATGTGTGCAGCTGGACAAAAACTCACCTTACTGAAGGAAATTAGATTGTTCATCTTTCTTCTCACCCCTTCTAAATCTGAGTCCTTATGTCATGATGCTCATAATTTCCACATCCAGTTCTTAGAATGCTGCCTGTGGCAGCACCTGAGAAAATAGGCTTGGTTTGAATATACATGGTACAGGAATGGAAAGGAATCATAGACCAAACAGAGATTTTATGAGATCTGCAAAAAAGAGAGAGAAAGTTGCAACTGTTACTTGGGCCATAACAACTGCTTGGGCACTGGTGCTGCTGCCTCAGTCATTATCCACGTTAAGCTGCAGGTATTGTATTGCTGAGCAATGCGACACTGAGGTGAGGGCTTTGTGGTTAGTGTAGCCTATCTTATTTGCCTCATTAGTTTGGTTTCATTAGAATGGTTTCTTGGCTGGTCTGGTGACCTATCCCTGCTGGTTGGGGGTATCTCTAGGTGGCATGGTGTCATCTCCTAGACCCAGTGTCATGGTGACTGTGTACTGGCTTGGTTTGTGTTATGAACGGATGTTTGCGATACATACTCATCCTATTTGCCCACTCGCCATCACTCTTCTGCTCGCGCACAGGGGAGATAGGCAATGGGGATGGAAACAGAGCAGCTACAAACCAAAATCCAAGCCTTGGCTTAGTACCAGCAGGAATTAGAATTCAGACTCTACATATGTTGAGCATTTTGTAGGAGAATGCAGGTTATGCTCGTAGTGGAGGAGTACATCAGGGAGTTTTTGCTCATCTGAGCGAGGGGATGAACAGAAAGAGGCTGCTTTTGGCAATTGCTGGAAAAGATTGCACCATAATGTTAGTGCCATGGCATTGGGAGAATCTCAGATTAAAAGTGAGTTCTTTGACCCTTGCATCAAAGGTTTGGCTTCGAGTTATTTGGGTTTTTTTCTGTATGATGAAAGAAAAGGAGAAGGTGCTTTTTCCCACAGCAGGTTTGCTCTGCCGGCCTTGGGGCCAAATATTCTTGCACTTTTTGCTGTCACTATTCTCACCCTTTGTGTCTCTGGAGATGAGATGCTGAAAAATAAGTTGAACAGCAGACCAATCTTTTCTTGAAAAGAAAACCTTCTTCCCAGAGGATCTGAGATGCTCAGTTTTGCCTCTTCAATAGTGTGGTAGTTTGTACTGTATCAAGGTTTGCTTAGTTCTTGTTAGGCAATCCACAAATACCAATCAGTATTATTTTGCTTTTGCCACATGCAAAAGACTACAGTCACACAGTTTTTCCACCTTGTGTGACAAAGTTCAGTCATTAGTGGAAACAACATTGTCCCTGTTACAGTCCTCAGGTACAAGCAGGACCTACTCGGTTGGCTACTTTCCTCAAAAACTCTGTGCATGCCCCAGTCAAAGCCCTTTTCCCTTCCTGAGGCTGGAGTTTGGGATGTGTTGCAAACAACCTGGCTATTATAGTTTAATAATTTACCACATATCACTTGACCTGTCGCACCACAAAGGTGCTTCTCCCTTCCTGCCTGGAGTCAAACTCTCACACAGTGGTGTATGCATCAGCTGAGGCATGGTAACGCACTAAGCCTATGATTATCTGTGTGCACCTTCACATAGACACTTCACCTACCCATATAACTTTGGTACTTCAGAAATAAACTCACTCAAGAGTGCTAGACTGAATGCAATTATGTTAATAGTCTCAAAACAACGTGAGTATTTTGTGGGAGTAAAAGAAGTCCTGCAATAGCTAGACCTTGCTTGCAGATGAGGTCTCTTGGCTTCCTTGTTTTTCAGCCAGGCATGGCTTTTGAAAGACATGTGGGGCAACGTGTGAGGCACCAGTGTGAATAAAAGACAGAAGAATATTTGGATGATGAAATTGTCCATGGGAAGACACCGTTCTCTGTGCTGCTTCCCAGGAGCTGCCCTGAGAAGAGCAGCCTGGTAGTGCTGGAGGAGGATAACCAGAGCCTGTGGCTTGGCCACCAGAGGCCATGTTAGTTGGCATTTTGCAGGGAGTGACTGAATTCACCTGTAGCTTGTTTGGAATCGGTCCCCCTGGAGTGCGGTGGATGCTCTCCAGCAAAAGCTAATTACAGAGCAATATAGGAGATGAGAAGCAGCTGCAGAACTTTTAGGGCTGGTAGCAGCAACAGGCTGCAGATGATTAGTTTTCTTTCTCCCATCTTTCCCTAGGTTTCTGTGTCCTCAGAGAAGGCTGTACTGGTGTTTGGAAGTGGTAAGTAACACTAGGGAAGGGGAGGGATAAGATATAACATGATGTGATACAGTGCTCCACCTAGAGAAGCCCTGAACAGTTGTACTTAGACTATCCTCAAAAAAAAGTGTGAAAAAAGCTTGCTAATATTTCCTGCCTCTGCTGCAGCAATGGAAAGCATTCCCCCATTTGGTAATGTTTACTTCTTACTGGTGGAGATTTGAGGTGCAGCCATAACACACACAGGTAAAGAAGGAAATGAAGCTAGCAACACTGGAAACAGAAATGTTGGTTTTCAGCTTAAATGTTTTAAATATATATGTTTGGAACCACAAACCTTTCCCTGAAGTACAGGAAAAGGCTAAAAGGCCTTAATTTTGCCTTTGGCTACTCTGTTGCTGAATCCTAATACTGTTGGTTTGTATGCTGTGTATTCTGCATGAAAGCATGTGACCCCTGAGCTCTGCCTTGCTGCCCTTGCGTTCCCAGGGAGAGAGATCTTGATCAGACCGATAGAGCCAATTTGAGGCAAATTGAATGTAAATCTGCCAGTTCCTTATGGTTTATCCAGACGCTCTTGCTTGTATCCTAAAGCCATGCCATTTTTTGGCCCCCCTCTAGCTTCAGAAGGTGGAATAGAAGATAGAAGAGAACTTGCTGTCACATGCAGAAGGCCAAAGTACCCATCATTTCTGTCTGCATAATGAAGGAAGCTGAAAACATAGAGAGGTGACAAGCTGGAGATGCCTTGGCTCAGGACATCTGGATTCTTCAGAGCTAGCTCTTTTCAGGTGAGTGCTACCTGCACAGAACCCAATTGATGGGATAGTTTAACTGAAAATGGGTCTCGCCTACTCCTGCGCACTTGTAACCACAGTTACTACAAGGATGTTTTGTAAGGCTGTAGGTTGGGTTCAAGTGCAGTTCTTGTTCTTTGCTGATTCCCATCTCCTGGCACTTCAGATTAAAACTTGTTTGCAAATGAGGAGAAAAAACATTTCAGATTTGAGACTTAACTGTGAGTGTGCTCAATTGCTTCTCAGTGTCTGACTTTTGTGTGTGCATGTAAGGTGTAGGTATAGGCCTTCAGCCAGGCTTATGGCTTTATGTGAATGTGCTCTTTGGAGTCTTCTCAGCAAGCCAGAGACACTGTATTTGCTCCTGTTTTTGAAAAATGTTTGGTGCAAGCTCCCCTGAAGATAGGGCAGCTCTATAACTTGGCTTCCAATTCAGAGTTGCTTGAGTCTGGCTTGATGGCTCTGGCATTCCTCAGTCCCTGAAAGCTTTGAATTTGTACAGAGTGACATTTGCTTGTCTATGGCAACGCGAGAATATCAAGGGTATCATCTCTTGTTTGGGCTTTTCCCAGCCAATGGCATTTGTTTGGAAGCAAGCTCAGTGGATTTGGTGGGGACCCTTGAGGATGCTGGTCATGCTAAGCAACTGTGGGGTTTATATATTTTTTTTTCCCCTGTAGTAGAACAGAGATTAATTTCCAATTAAGTGGTCCTTTTCCTTTTTCCCCTCTTCCTATTACAGGGTGTACAGTAGATGCCTTGCTTATCATCACACCAGGCCACGCCTGCTCTGTTGGCATTGCTTCAGTTCCTTGTGCTGCAGTAAATAGCTGAAGCTGTGTAATACAGACAGAGCTCCCAGGATTTGCGTGGGCTGGGGTTAGAAACAATCCTTTCTGTTAAAGAGAGGCAGCAGGGAAAGTAAAGGCAGGCTTGATGATAGGGAACACAAGACAGAGATAAAGCTGTGACTGGTGAGAGGTGCTTGCTCCATTGGCACAGGACACGGGGCTGTGTCAGGGTGCCCAGTTATTCCTGCAAATGCCTGACGTGTCTTTGATGGTACCATAGGTAGATGCTGCTGTCATTGTAGCTGTTCATAGCCTCCTCAGGATGTGAGAACACCACAGACATATTTGATGAGCATCGCAGCCTGTTTTATTAGCTGTATTCTCTTCTCTCTGAATGGATACACTGTTTTTCTGGTGGGGGAAAGGTGGCCTCTTACCCCCCACATCCTCAAATTCTGTGAAGTTGCAGTAAAAGAGCTGAACTCATATCTGCCCCTCCTCCCTGATTTTTAAAACCACTTCAAAGGTGAGCTAGCAGACAACTGAAGCGACCGGTTCCGCCAGGCTCGTTGCTGCTCACCTTTCCTGCCGCTCCCTCGTGGAACAAAGCACAGCATTTCCCTTTGATTTCCCTCTTTGAAAGCCTTAGGGGACAGAGTCTGAAATGGCCCACAACTTTTTTGGTGTCTCTTCTCTGGTACCTTCCTGAAGCGCTGGGTGGATCAGGACAGGACTCCAGGTCTCAGGAAGGAGACCTGGCTTGTGGCTAAACTGGCCATCTGAGCAGGTTGGCCAAGGGGATGCTCCATCCCTCCTGGGTGTTGCAACCGGCATCCCCCTGGTTTGTGGGTAGGGTGAGGTAGGCAGCGACAGGGGGAAGGAGTCACAATGTCTGGGACTCGGTCGCTTTGACTAACACACGCAGGGGTTCCAGAGTCCAGCCTGGCTGCCTGTCACCAGCAGTACATGCTACCTTCTGGCAGAGCTACTGCCCCAGGGATGGAGGGGTCTGCCCTGTTCTCCATTTCTTTCTGCCAAGAAGAGAGGGCACATGGCAGAGTGGAGTGCATGCTACCAGTCTCCTGCCAGTTAGGGAGGAGAAAAGCTGTGGGTTTGGGTGCCTCAGCCAGTGCCCAAGGCACAGGCTGCTTGCCCTCTCTGAAAGGGATCATGTCACAAGTGTGAGGCTGGATGGAGAGGAGAGGAAAGCAGGGCTTGTTTTTGTGATGTGAGTTTCTTGACTTCCTTCTGTGCTGTCAGGACTTGAAGGTTTGCAAAGCTTTAACACATAGGGCTGTCATTTGCAAGCAGGCAGTGATACAGCCCATCCCTGGCCTGGTGCAGACTATGTAATACTGAATCTACAACCCCATCTCAGTGTCCCAGAGCCCTCTTGGCAAAACACAAACAGAGCTTGTCTCTGCTCAGCTCACAAGATGACAGGATCATGCCTTGCAGCAGTGCAGCTGCACAGCACATGCATGGTATTTAGTGCAGGTGCTGCAGGTTATGGCCGTGTTTCTCAGAAACACTGGTATCCTGACTCAGTGCAGGGAGCAGTAGGATAAAGCAGTAGGAATTGGTCATGTTGAAGGAAGTACCAGATGATGGTCTTGAGTAAAGGTTAATTAATCTGGTCTCTATTATTCTGTGAAACTCTCCATGCTTTATAGTCACTTTTGTATGTATTGTGAAGCTGCAAAATCAAGAGGAAACTTCCTTTGCCTGCTGGTTCAGGGCCAGGCTGGATGCCTGTATAAGGCTGCTTATGTGACAGTGTTGAAAATGCAAATACATTTGTGTGTGTGTGTGTGTTTCCATGTGTTTCCCTCTCAGATCCCAGGTGCAAGAATTGATGCTGGACTCATACTCAGCTGCTTACAACAGGATGACCCATGTGTTGAGGCTTAAACCTCTGTGTAAGACCACTCTCTGTGATTCAACCCTGCTCATCCTGCTAGTTGAGAGTCACTGAGATTAGGAGGACCATATCAGTGAAGGTTTAGTCTGATAAAAACCATTCTCTTAACACTGCTGCTTGAAACAGGGATATTGTATCTTTAAGATACTCCCTTCTCATTCCCCTAATACCTCTAGGCCTCTGAATGATTCTGGAGGAGAGGATCAGTGCAGGAGTTGAAGGCATCTTTCCCTGCCCTGCTGCACTGCTCACTTGCTGCTCTGAAGGCTGTGCTTTGCTGTTTCTATGGAAACCATTAGTTGCTAAGCAACTGAAGCATCATCTGTGCTGAGCCCTCGCATCTAATTATCCCATCACAGTGGCTGAGAGGGGCTGGGGGGGGGGATTAACTCCTCTACCATGGCAGATCCGTTGACAACACTTTAGTCACATTTAAAGGGACACTGTCTCCCTTCTGCCACACTTATGAGGAGGAATAGGGTTTTCCGCAAGCAGCGGACACACTGTCTGTGCTCATGGCATGCTTGGAGCTTCCATGCCCTTGCATGGAGCTCTGCAGGAAGCTCTTCTTTCTGTTCAAGTTATGCATGATGCACGTAGCTGTACGTTTGGATCATGCAGTCTTTGCCTTGTAGACTGTGTCTAGGCCATACTTCTAGTAGTTCATGTATTTTTATTGTGTTGTGGTCACCTCGATGCTGCCCTTACTGTCTCTGTCCCAAGAGCCTGACGTCATGTCTGCTCTGTGAGATATTGCGAATTCTTCAGAACTTGGCAATGGAAGAGGTGGGCAGCTCTCTGTCTGTCTGTAAACATTGCATAGCTTGGTATGCAGTTCTGTATTACCTTACTGTTTGCTTCTGGGAGGGATGGAGATTGTCATTAAGGAGCACTGAAAGCCTGAGGGGTCAAGTAACAACTATGGAAAACCTCATTTTCCATAGCTGAATCATTTTCCAGATCTCAGTAAGTGGACAAAGCCACCAGCAGCCTGGTAATCTTGCACATTCAGATAAAATAGTCAGTCTGAGAGCTGATTCTGATTTTGAGTTTGCAAACACAAGTTTGATGTAGTGTAGGACTCAGTCTCCCCACTGTGACAGATTGCATCTGAATGAGGTTCCCAGATTTGTGAGGAGAGTGGTAGTGGTTTGAGTTACCTTCAGACAAATACCTGAGTTTAGTGAAAACCTGACTGCACCAGGTCCATGCTTGGGTACATTGTATTGGCTTCTTGCCTGCTCCCATCAAGATGGATAGGGACTGATTCCTCCTCAGTTTTCACTTTCTGCCAGAAAATGGATGCTTTGTGATTTACTGAGGTGATTGCTTTTCTAGTGGCTGAATCAGTGAGAGTGGGGAGGTCTATTAGAAAGTTTTCCTGTTTTTTTTACTGCCTAGATCTGTGAGCCAGCTGACAGTTACTGCAAAACTCCATAGCAGCGTTTGCTGTGCTTTGTATAGACAGGGAGGATATAGCTTCAGCAGGAAGGTGGCCCATTCTTACTTCTGAAAACAAGGGAATCCCTAATACCTCCCCAAACTGACTTTGTTTCTGTGTCCACCTTCGAATTGTAATGTCTTTCACTGCAGCCAAAGCCTTCAGGCACTATCCAGCCCTGGCAATATGTTGTGCCAACATGTTAGCACTGCTTCTGCCCTTCCCCATTGGCACAGGACCAGAGCATGTGGGTCTCCAAGGACTGAGTGACCCGGGGCTAGGTGGGATAGGGTGACTTGGGAAGATGCAGCAGGTGCCCCCCTGCCTCGCTCTCAGAGTAGACAGATGATGGTGATTATTATTAAGTGTTCTCCTAATGATCTCAGGGAGGGGCAAGTGGAGGAGGGAGACATATTTTGTCATGAAAATGGGAAATGTAATTAAAGTCCACATGATAATTAAGAGTTGAAGGGGAGAAATAGAAGGATTTCTTCCTGGAGACTCACTGGCATTGGCAGTTGGGCACTCTGCGTAATGCTAATCAACAAGGAAGAAAGGCTTTGGAGGAGAGGCATGAAAGAGAGAAGTTTTGCACAGAGGCTCCCATGGCTTTGAATGGAGCACATGGTGTCAAGGAAAAGTTTTGTTTCGCCCAGCCAAGGCTGGGAAACTGAAAAGAGGAACAGTATCCACAACCTTTTGCATTTGGTTCCTTGGTGTAAATTGGCAATGTCAAGAAGAGGTGGTCCAGGCCTGATCACCCATGTGTGTTTCTCTCTGGCCTGCCTAGGCACCTCCCTCGGACAAGAAATGGATGTGAGAGACTTCCTGAGCTCCTGCTGCCCCATCAGCAGTGGGCATTCCAGCCAAGCACAAATCTAGTGCAGCTCCTGGGACAGCAAATGAGGATATCCCACACCTCCATGCAGATCAGGGCAGCTGAAACCTACTCATCTGCCCCTCTGGAAACATGTGAGATGGCTAATCGGGTGCAGGTCCCTGGTGGTTTCAAATGCTGTAATATGGAATTTTATGCTTGCTTTTCTCTCACTGGTCAGAAAGCTATGAAATTACAGCTCTTGCTTCTCTGACAGGGCAGGTACACTGGGAGGACCTCACAGGTTTGGGTCTTTGACTCTTTTGCCACATGGGAGAGATGTGCAGAAGCACATTTGGAAATATCGTCCCTCTTTGTAGCTTGGCACTAATGTATTTAACAGGGGGATCTTCTGCTCCTTCAGCTGTGCTAGAACCCCATTACCACAGTCTGGGGAAGGGGGCTGACTTCTACATGTGCCTTGTGGGAAGCTCAAGCACTGTATGGGAAGTGGGGTGGGAATGAGTAGAGGGGCTGTGAGTGTAGGGGAGTGTGATGTACCTGCTTATGAGAGGGTACTGCAGAATTTGAATGCATCTGTGAGGAAAGAGTGTAGTGGTCTATGTGTGTATGATGCTTTTTAAGGGAGTAGAGATAATTCTGCTTCTTTGCAAAAGTAAGAAGAAGGTTGTCTGCATGCAGAACTTAAGGGAACTGTTCAAAATGTAGTTTGCCATGTGCTGGGGACTCACAGGGATCAGGGGAAGCAAGTATGCAAGCCTCTGACTCATACATGATGTCCTAGAGTCAGGAAGGAGTAATCTAAAAGCTGCTTGAGCCATGTGCTGCATCTTAGTGAGGGAGGCAGCACTCACAAAAATGATGCAGCCCAGCTCCTGCTGCCCAGCTTTGCTACCAGTGTGGCTGTTTCCCTGCAAAGACCAAAAGGGCTTGTGCAGAACGGTTAGTGTGCCTCCTGATGCCATCCAAAGCTAGGTGGAGAGCTCCCTTTGCACCCATGGGTTTCTCAGTGGGGAGCAGCAGCACCCCTTTATTCGAGCAGACACACCTCTATTTGAGCAGAGCATGGCATCGGGCAGAATCAGGGCAAAATTTGAGAAAGTGCCAAGCACAATGAATTTGATTTGTAAACTTGCCCATGCCTCTCCTAGTGGATGAACACCCTGCTGGAGCAGCACATGTAACTACGCAGTGCCATTGCACAGTAGTTGGGACAAAAAAATTAAAGTGAGGCAAAGAAATTTGGAAGATAGAAAGTCAAAGTTGGAGCTTGGACAGAATGCCAAGTTGAGCAGCAAGACTTCTGGAAAATGCTGAGGGATTTGTAATCACTCGTTTGCGATATGGTGCTTGAAGTATTGAAGTTCCTTCCAGGTGGCTGGTTGGGTGGAATGTTTCCTAGCTATCGGATGGCCAGCAGTGTTTGTAGTTTGCTCCCTGATCTAGAAGTGAAACTGGGTAATGTCTCACTCTGTCTGCTGGGCTATACTGCATCCTTGTTCTTCCTTTTCACTCTTGTGCCCTCTCTTTTGCTTTTCATTTCCTTTTGGCATCTTGGGGCTTAAAGCATTTCCAAGAAGAATTGACATTAGGAGAGCAGCTGCTGAGGAAGCTTGCCAAATGCTCTACATTGGCTGACAGCTTTGCTCAAAACCAGATGGTTACTAATTAAAGGGAGTCAAGTGGAGAGGCTGCATTGGCCTTTCTATTTCTTTTTCCTTCCTTTGATTAACAGAGTTTGTGACCTTGGAGGAAGATTGTATTCCTGTCTTTCCAGGGAAGTCTTCTTCTAGTGCTTGTAATCTGTGGTGATCCCAGTGCTACCTGCTGGGCGCAGGATCTTTCTGAGGAAGCAGCCTGACTGTGTGCTCTACGCACAAGGTAGCTGCCTTGGGTGGTAGGACAGAAATGCAGTTGTAAAAAGAAAACACAAAGTGGGAGAGGAAAATGAAATATTGGAAAGAGCTCTTCTTGGAGATCTTCTGTGGGACTTTTACTTGAAGCCTTATACTGTCAGTAGAAGAAAGACTGATGTCATCCTCAGGGAACTTCTTGTTCCTCAGCCTACTGCACCTTTCACACAGAGGAGCCCTTTACATGGCCAATCTTAGGCCATCTATGTGCACGTGGGCTGCTCCATGTGGCTTTTCTCCATGGTACTGGGAGCTGAATAGCTGGGAAGATGAAGGGCAAGCACATGCTTCTTTTATTTTCAAGAACATTTGGTTTCTAGAGCCAATCATAACAGATGCACTGTCAACGCTTAACGATTCAAACTTGTATGGAAGAACTGGGTATGAAGAAAACTGCATTGGCAGTAACAAACACCTCCCACTCCAATTCATGTCCAAGAAAAGCATAGCAGTTTTGTCTTGATTATATTCCAGAGCTGTAGTCCTCCACAGGTTCCCATGCTGAAATCTTGCTCCTCTCCTCTGCCACTGTCCTTTCCTCCTTCAAATGCAACCTCTTGCCCAATTTAAGTAAATATGCTGTACTGGAAAACACCACAGCACAATTACTTAAGGATCAAAGATGCAAACAAATGACAATTCATTAAAATATGTCATTTTAATTGTTTGCAACTTTCTGTGCATGCTCTTAATCTGCAAGGCCAAAGCACAAATTTTCTGAACAAAAAAAAAAGACAGCAAGAAGGTGACAGTCAAGAGCCTGGAGCAGCATCTCCTGCCTGCCTCTCAATCAGACAGCAGTCACCACACCAGCTTTCCTGCAGAAACAGGCAGGAAATCTCTCAGCTACAAGGAAAAGCCACCCAGGCCACCAGAGACAAAGCGAGACACCCTTGAGGCAAGCAGGCAAACTCATGGACTCGCCATGTCGAGGACTCCTTTTCATAGGTGCAGGATGAAGAAAAGACCAAGCTAAAGACCACATGAGCAGAACTATTTCATCTAGTACCTGACAGTCTTGCCATATTTCCCCATTTCCTCCCTCTAACCGCTGCCTTTATCACAGTTACCAGAAGCCTTGCAAGCTTTCCCATGCTTTGACAGCCACAGCTCCATGTGTCTAAGATGGAAAAGGGGAAAGAGACAAGGGGGGAAAAAAGAAAAAGATTTTCCAGAAGCCAATGAATAACAACTATGAACATAGTTCCCATGGTAACAGCAGGATCCAGGGGAAGAAAAGGGAATGTAAATCGGATTATCAGAGGGATGAACAGGAAGGGATGAACAAACCAGTTGCATCCGCCAACCCAGCCAGGCTGCTCAAACACCACCTGCACTGTGTGCCTGAGTGCTGAATCCTATTCTCACCTTAACACCTGTCCTGTGCTGCATTTCACTCTGCTCCAGAACCACCCAAGGAGACGAGGTCCCCACAACACAACAGAGCTCATGCAGGTCACTGAGGGAGTCCTATCTCCCCACACTCACAGCCCAGAAACTTTCCTTAGAATGGAGCAGTCTCCCTATAATTGATGCAATATATTACTTTCACTGTCTGACATCTTAACCATAAACGAGGAGGCGGCTCAAAAATTCCCTGAACATAAAAGAAAAAATTAAAAAATCCAAAGAAGTAACTTGCAAGACCCAAGATCTATGCTCCTCCACCCACAGGGGAGGGTGAGTACTCCTCCATGACACTCTAGCAAGGACTTACACTCTGTGGCATGAATAGAGTGAAATCAAGGTGGCTTTCAATAATGTCAGGAGAAGCACAGCCATTCCAGCATCAGATTTACTTAAACCAGCACATCCAACAGCAGCAGACCCTGTTTGAAGCAGGGCTCCCAGGCTCGGGAACAATCTTCTCAACCTGAGAAAGGACTCCAGCATTTAGGGTGCTCTCTAGACCGGTCTCTCTTGCACTGCCTAGGCTGCTCGCTGCAGACTATCTGCCAGTGCTTTCCAGCCTGGAAAGTGTTAAATCTCAAAAGCGCCTCTTACGGTTTTGCTACTTCTTTTCATCTCTGTTTTATTTCCTCAAAGACAGAGATCAGCTGTCTGGGTCTGGCTTGGCCTCACAGCAAAGCCCATGGCCACACTCTGCATCACAGATTGCCTGTTTGCAGAGGGACACACAGATTTGCTGTGCTGGAGCCCTTTTGGAGGTGGGCATGAATATTTCATTACAGGGAGAGGATGCTTTAGCAGCATGATGCAGATGTGGATTTGCACTGTGCTGTAAGGGACAAAGGAGAACAGACCCCAGGTCAGCATCTCCAGCTCCCAGGAGGTCCACTGAGAAGAGAAGACTCCCAAGGGTAAAGGGACCTCCTGGGCCCACCCACGTTTTTTCTGCAAGGCCAGTGGTGGTGCCAGCAGCTCCTGCGCACACCTGCCATCCTTTACCTGAATGCAATATCCCAGCAGAGAAAACTGCAGGTTGGCTTGACCTGGTGGGGGATAGCAGGGCAGCCCTATCAGTCCCCAGGACATTCCCAGTACCTAAGGCCCTGTCGGAATGCTGCACCAGCTCCAAAATACAACAAGTAACCAAATGGTCATTCTTAACTGGAGCCCAGGTTTCTAAAGAGGCACAGTATTTAACTGGAACCAGAAAAGACATCTGATGGGGGACTGGACTCAATTTTGGTACAAACTGTATAGCTGGTCTGTAGGCAGTCAATACAACTTCCTCCATTCAAAAGGAGAGTGAGGTTTGAGATTCTGTTGGGACTCTGCAATGTGTTGAGTGGGTCCTGTCTGAGAGTCTCTGAAAGTCTGGCACAAAAGGAGCGCTTATGTCTCTAGAGTACATGCAAAAGAGCAGAAAGAAAATGGACTGAACAGCACAACACAGAACTGTCTTTGGAAGGGCTCAGCTCGTCTCAAATTCTTGAACATGATTTAGCAGGAATAAGATCGGGGTCTACTACCAAAGTGTGTTCCTATCTGTCGTCTCAGGTGGAAGGAACAATCAGCCATCCTGGTTCAAGTCCCCCAAAATCCAGCCATGCAGCAGTGATGCAAACAGGTGGATGCTGATCTTGCTACCTGTGGCCAGACACACAGCCCTCCTGCAGCTCTGGCATTGCCTCCCACCAGGGACATCACTTGGTTCTCAGTGTCCACGACTCATAGAGGGCAGTGGTAAACTGTGTTAAGGTACCTGTTACGCAGGTATTCAGGAAGGGTTATCTATGCAGGAAAGCATGATCTAACGGTCTAAAGGACATAGTCTTAAGCTGCACGAGGGGAGGTTTAGGTTGGACATTAGGAAGAATTTCTTCAGAAAAAGGGTGATTATACCTCAAAGGGTGAATGGACTGCCCCAGAGGTGGAGTCACCATCCCTGGAGAAGTTTAAGAAAAAACTGGCCATGGTACTTAGTGCCATGTGGTGGTATTTGGTCATAGGCTGGACTCAATCATCTCAGAGGTCTTTTCCAACCCAATTGATTCTGTGATTGAAGTGCCAGCTGTACACTGCTGTTGCTGCTGGTGGGGCTGGAGGGTTTGTTTAGCTCCTCGTATTCTAGCACAGAGACAAGGATAGTGTTGCATGCTGTGGAAATCCATTTCCTTGCTTCTACACCTGGGTGTTAAAGCCCCATTCGGCATTTGTCACCGCAGCCATGGTTTCTCCTTTTCCTGTTAAGACATCCCCTTCTGCTGTGCACACGCTGCTCTTCTGTCGTGCACAGCTTCGGAGACGGCTGCATCTCCTTTGCATTATCAGAGGGAGGAAGTGGGGGAAACACAATAAGGCAACGTGTTTTCTGGTGTTTGTTGTCCCAGCTCTAGTGCTGCCTCTCGGCATCAGGAGTATAGAGGGACAATCTGCCTGCGGTGGCAGCCGCCCCGCCATCCCAGCACAGGCCCGCCGAAGGGCCGGAACGTGTCCGCCCTGCCTCGCCCGCCGGGGGAGCCCACGGGGCGCTCCCGTCAGCGGCGGTCCCGCTCGCACCCGCCAGGTGGCGCCACCGGGCCCGGCCGTCAGCTCCGCGCCGCCCGCCGCGCTCTGAGGGACGGTCCCGCCGCCGCCTGCCGCGGCCGCGTGTCCCCGGAAAGGGTCCTGCCACCCTCTGCCATAGTCGCGTGTCCCCCGGAAGGGACCCGCCGCCCCCTCCGTGTGCCCCTGGGCAGGGTTCCGCTGCCTTCCGCTACGGCCTTGCGTCTCCCGGATCGGTGGTGGCGGGAGGCAGGCTGTGCGCGCAGAGCAGCCTCCTTCGCTGGGGGGGGACCTTTCTGTCTCCTCCCTGTGCCCTCTCCATCCCTCTGCACACGTAGCGAGGGATGCACGAGTGCTCCCAAGGCTGGAGTAGCCGCCCCTCTGTGTAAGGGCGGCAGGTACTAGCACGAATGTTCAATAACGCTGAGAGTGGACAGGAGGAGCTTGGGGAGGCAGCCAGCCTTCAGGACCGAGCTCACCGTGCTGGGCACTGTGGCAAGGGCAGGCAGGGGTTTGAGAGTTTCTCTGAGTCTATAGGGTTGCATGCAAAGGGCAGGTTGTCAGAGAAGGTGGAGATATCCGGAGCATGAGAGGACACTGAACAGAAATGCAAGTAATAAGTAGTTGCTCAGGGGTGGGGTGGTCTTGACAAGAAGGACCTTTTTCTTGTCCCAAATTCTGTAGAGTCCTCGCAGCATTTGGGCAAGGTGCTCAGCACTTCTGGCCTGGGAGTACCATCAGACCTGTGTAAATGCACACGTTTTGGGAGACAGAGGTACAAATTAAACAGGGCTGGGTGAAAACCTAGGAAACAGAGCCTGAACACGCAGGTAGAGCCTGTGGCTTCACTCAGATGGTCACCCTTGCTGGAACATGCAGGGCACATGGGCCTAGCCAGGCAGCTGAGTGTTGATGCAGGTGAATCTGGCTGCGTCAGCCCTTTGTGCCAGGGCATACGCCCTGCTTCCCTGCAAAACAGGTCTGCCCCTGAGATGCTGTGGGAGAGGTTCTTCCCCAAGTTAGCGATTTGTGTGGTTGAGGCATTGCACACGCCAAGATGCACATGATTGTCTTAGGAACAGAGACTGTATGTGGGAATAATGCGTCTCTCAAGTGGTAGTCCAAGCTACCACCAAAATAAGTCTTTGTCGTGCTGGCAGATGGCACAAGGCAGCAGCTTGCTAACTTTTCCTGTTATGACCCAGTTTACAGAGTGGTGATTTCAAGTGACCCCAAATACTCATAGGCATTCTAGAAAATTGAATTTGTATCAGGTCTGTGATCTTTCTGAAAACTCTCCTGATCTCTGCTCTGCAACTCTTTGGCACAGGCTTGCACATTTTGCAGTGACCAAGCTTCCAGGCATCCTCTGGAGATAAAAGCACTGAGTAAATAAATCAAAGGGAGGGATTGCTCTGTTCTTAGTTCAGCCTTACTGTAAGACTGTAGTAGCAGTGACAGCAAAAGCTGTTCTTGCACCTTCCTCGACTGTCTCCTTATTCCCAGACCCAGCACCACAGACTGCTTGCTCTACAGTGTAGCTCTAGGGCTGGCGCCCATGTGCCGTGCTGTGTTCCTGCTGTTAGTGGTTGCACATGCTCGTGCGTGCCTCCAGAACGTGTGTCTGCCCCGGCACAGTTGCCAACACCCATCCTGGGCACATCTGCATGATGATTTGCCCGTCTGCGATATGCGTTTGCCTGCGCGCGTGAGCACGGGGTGTGCTGTGCACGCCGAGGCTGCCCCGGGGTCCCGCCGTGCCAGGCAGGGACCGGGGCGGCGCAGAGCCCCGGTCAGCGGCCGCGGGCGGGCTGGCGGAGCGGACACGGAGCTCCGAGAGCCGCCGGCCTGTTCCAGCAGGCGCGGGATCCCGCGCTGCCCGTGTGCAGGCTGCTTCTGCCTGCGTGGCCGGCCGGGATGCCCCGGGACGGGATGGGAGATCCCGCTGGCGGCGGCAAGCGCCGCATCCCTGCCGAGATCCCCGCCCCCCCCCCGGCTTCCTCCCGCCTGGTTTTTGGGCGAGGGCTCTGCGTGCTTTGTGTCGCCAAGCGCCGCGGCCGCGGAGCCAGTCCCGCCGCTCAGTGTTTCCAGACCCGCACTCGGCGGAAGGCGCCGTATCAGGATAAGAGTCCCCGCTGCCGCCACCCGCCCGCTCCCGCCAGCCCGACCCCGGGGGCGGTGGGAGGCGCTGGCTCCGCCGATGGCTGCATTTATCACGCTGGTGGCCTCGCCAAACGATTTAACCCTTCGCGCCCCCTCCGCAGGCACCGGCAGCGGGCGCGGTGCCCGGCCCCACGGTCTGCCCGGTGGGCTCTGGCTCTCCTGGCCCTAACTGTTGGCAGGGGCAGAAGTTCCTTCGCAGCTCCGGCTGCAGCAAACCTCAGCCTTTTCTCGGTTTGCTGCTTGGCAGGGCCTGCCCTGGACGGCAGCAGTGTCCCAAGACCAGGGACAGCCAAGCCAGGGCATCACGCAGAGCAGCCCCAATACATCTAGAGCAGGTAGCAAAGGCCATCTGAGGCCAGGCAGTTGTAGTAGGAGTGAAACTCATATCCCATGCCAGGATTCCAGCAACATCAGGACTATGTGGACCTGAAATGATTTCCCTAGGGCTGCAGTGAGCATCTGAGATGTTGGGAGGATAAGGCTGGCATTCAGGGTGTACAGGAGTAACAAGAAGGGAAGAAGACTTGAAGAGCTGCATCCTGCCTTGCACCCATACAGGCATCAGGAGTGCATCAGGCACCGCAGCAATAGCAAGGCATCCAGGATGCTGAGTCTTGGTGTCTTTGTGATCCTGGAACCATGTCAGGAGTTTGACTTTGCTAGATGATGGTCTGTCAGCCATGCTGTAGCTGCAGCAGCATATTTTCATTTGGAAGAGGATGTCTCAATTTGATGAAATTCTCCCTCAGTACCTCAGTGCAGGCTGTGTTTTGCCTTTAGGACTGCAGCAAAGGAAAATCCCAGCGTATGGAGGGGACCAGTGCCCAGCTCTAGCATGAGGATGCTGAGCAGGAGACTGTGGCTGGCTGGCTGCATTGCTTCATGTGTTGTCTTTGAGCTTCTAAGTTTCTTTTGACTGCAGTGGGCAGACAGTCTTGGTCTGCTGCAAATGTGATGGTTAATAAGGAAAGGTGATCTTTTTTAAAAGGAGAAGCCAAACTGGGCACTTCTGATTCTGTCCAGGTCCATCTAGACCATGGCATAGGCTGCCTAGGCAGCTGCAGAGATGGCAAAGGTAGTGCAGGCTCCTTGCAGTGGCCTGCTGCTGGTGGCTGCTCTGCTCAAACTCCAGTGAGAATGAAATGAGGGAACCCATTTTTCCTCAGCTGGCTGCAGGATTGGGTGCAGACCTGGGGCCTCTCCTAGGCTGGCTTTTTTCCCTTTTCTCTGAGCCATGGCTTTGGGGTACCATCAAAACAGAAGTGGGATGGAGACCTTGCAATGTAGTCCAAGGGAGATGAAGCACATCAGGGACTCGTGAGACTATGGGATAGAATCTGTGCCAGTGTCTGAGCAGAAGAAGAGGACGCTTTGGCCACAAGTCTGCATAGGGATGGGCAGGACGGAGAGGAGCATGGGAAATGATGAAAAGATGTTTTTAGGCCTGACTCTACCTCAGCAGTAGCAACATAGCCTCTTCCATCTTGCTGGACCATTGCCTTTCTGTGGGACAATACAGGATGAATCTGTGTGCTAGGTCTGTGGATTTAATGCTGGACTGCCACCAGCTCCCTGCTCCACAGCTATGTGGATCAGCAAAACAGAGAGCTGCTCCCAAAACAGGCATTTCACAGCCCCAGACTTGTTTCCTTCAGCACAATTTGTCTGTACTCTTCTATCTCTGGGGCCTCTGCTGGGGATCTGCTGGAGTGATCCACTGGGGAAATGCTTTGCAAAGAGGCAGCTCTGGCTAAATGTGAGTCACATAATTAATTCCAGTATAGTTAATTGGACCTAATTAATCATATTCATAAGTGTAATGAGGGCCTTGCCCACAGGGGTCTTGTGAAGGTCTGAGCTTAGGGCTGGTGTTCTGGAGAGTTAATGGGAATGAACAAGTCCCAAAGCCTTGGACATAGCTTAGGACCGGCTTCCATCTACTCCACACATCCTCGTTGGCAAAACACGACAGGACAAAGCCCGTCCTTCTGACCCTGTAGCCCTGTGTTCTCTGCATCCCACAGAGGTAGAATGTGTCAGGAGCTTCTGGGTGGTCAGTCCCAATTCTTCCCAGGGAAGGCTGGAGTCACTGTCACAGATGGCTCCCTCTTGGTCCTTAACTAGTTTGGGAGACTCTTCTGTTTAGTATGTTGTATATAAGTTTTGTGGTCCAAAGGCAGGAAAACCCCATGCAAGGGAGGAACAGGTAACAGCCAAGTCTGGGCATCTTGGCTGAGGCTTGCTAAGGTGCTGCTGTACCAGGCAGCTCTTAGGATGAGCTGCTGCCATGGTGATTGTGGCTTTGGCAGAGAGAGGCTTTGAGGAACTCCAAGGAATCTGCTTCACCATCTCCTCCCCTATCTGTCTCTCCTAGCGTGAGCATAATGATAGAGGAGGGAAGGAGAGACTGGGAGTTGTCATCAAGTGCAGGCAGGGTAGCTAGCCTGGCAGATGTTAATTAAAGGCAGAGGCTCAGTGCTGAATCAGCAGCGACCGGTCCTCTTGCTGACCTTTCCCACTCTTGCTTTGCCACTTGCATGGGCACAAGCTGGGAGAGATGTGAAGGGCTGTGATGTAGAAAGCTCAGAAAGTTGCAGGGAAGGAGTGGGAAGAGAGAGGCAGCCAGAGAACCCAGCAGACAGGTGGTTCCATGTGTTCCCCTATGCACCACACCTGGCTGGAGGGAAGGAGCTACCTGTCTGCCTCTGGCACTGAGCTGTCATGCCAGATAGTGGTGGCTGGGCACCATTTTTAACCCACTGCACCTGTGCATGCTGTCTGCAGGGACATGAGCCCAGTGCTGCTACTGGGAAGGATGAAAGTGTGAAAATATGTCACTGCTTGCTGATGAGGCACTTGGGAGCTCACCAGAGAGGCAGGGAGATGTATGGCCTCAGCACTCCCCTGGAGGGGTATATCTCCCTTGGGTGGCTAGTGTAAGCAAACGATGCTCGATGCAAAGAGGTTCCCAGTGCCTGCCCACTCATGCAGACTGCGGCCCTCTGAGGTAAAATCCAGAACATCCACAACCTGCCCCTTCGTCTGCTTCGGCTTCGGGTGCTTTCCACAGGCACTTCTGCAAACGGGCAAAGCCACCCTGTGCCAGGTGCCAAAGAGGCGCCTGCAAAGACTGATGTCGCGTCCTTCCAGTTGGGGTTGGAAGCAGCCGGCGCTTCTCCCTCCCTCGCTCCTTCCCTCCCTCCCTCCTTCGGCGGCCGCCGCCGTTGCTCTTCGCTGGGCCTCGCTGCAGCACCGTCTGCCCATGGGGAACAGGAGGGCTCCGCCGCATCCCCTCACCTGCCCGTGGGGAACGGGGGCGTCCGGGGTTTCGCCGCCAGCCCCCCTCGCCTGCCCGTGGGGAACAGGGCCCCGTTGCTGCC
>VZTE01005332.1:72761-130845 GCA_013397775.1 Eulacestoma nigropectus | reverse complement strand
GAGCCGCGCCGCGCCGCCCCGGCGGGCTCGCCCGGCCTACCCTGAGCCGCTCCGCCGCCGAGGTGAGTGCCCCGCCGGCCCCAGGCAGCCGCCGTCCCATTGTTCCGCCCCGGGGGGGAGCCGGGGCTCCGCGCCGCCCCCGCACCGACCCCTTACCCCGTGCAGCCGGGCCCTCCTCGGGGCTGTTATCCGGACCGAGGGGCAGCCGGCAGCCGCCGTCCGAGCTGGAGACTCTGGGCCAGCCGCCGTACCACCGCTCCCGGGGGCGGCGATAACTTGATGGGGGGACGGCGCCGGCCTCGGCTCGGCCTACTCGCCGAGTCCGGCCGGCTGGGGATGAGCTGTCAGTGTCCCTGCTTGCGGGAGACATTGGACATTGCCCCTGGTCCGCGGGACCCTTCCCGATTCGCTCTCATGTCTCGGGGATCGCTCTTCCCAGGTCCTCGTCACCCATTGATGCTGTGGCCGCAGGCGATTCCTCGAGGACAAAAGTGCCTCGACTGGGGCTTTTCTCTAGGTGCAAAGAACTTACTTGGGTTGCGTCTGGTTTTACCGGAGCTGGTCTGGATTTTGCAAGACGTTATCGGTGGTGTTAAAGCCCCAGGGAGGATTGGAACTCTCCACGTTTCACGTGGGGTTTAAACAAACACTCCTGTCAGAGCCCATCTGAACTATCAGGGGAGACCTATCCCTTCTCTTTGCGGTGTTCTACTCGATAGGCTTCGGTTCCCTGTTGAGATAAATCAGGCATGTGGTCGGCTTGGAAGAAAAATGAGAGAAATACCACATGTACATATTTTCCTTGCACACAGAAAGGAACCGATGTAACAAAACCTCCCCTGCATTGTATTAGGGACGTGTCTTTAGCAGGTGGTGAACTTGTTCCAGCCCCGCTCTGCTAGCAACCACTTGCTGGAATAGAAATGCGAGAAGGATGCATATCTGAACACATAAGTAATGCTACATGACAGGGCAGGCTGTTGTGTTGTTGTGTGCAGCGGCGTCTGCACGCCTTGGGGGCAGCTCCGTTTGACAGGGTGTCAGGCTGCGGCAGCATACGGTTGTGTCCTGGCTCTGCCAGGCAAAGGGCTGCCGACAGTGTAGCACAGAGGACAACCGGGCGCCTTTGGCTGCGGAGTGATGCTACAGGAGCCCTGGCTGCACATTCTTGACCTGCAGGGTCTCTTCTGCGAATGTGGATACCATTCATTACCCTGCCCAAATGCAGTTTCATGCCAGGCACGCAGTAATGACATGCAGCTCCTTCCATCCATCAGTCACATACAGGGGTTGTGTATATGCCTTGCTTTGCTACTTTGGTGGTAGGAGGGATAAGAACAGCGAGTCACAGAGGAAGTGATTTACCCAAGGTCACTTGGCAAGGCTGTGTTGGTGCTGAATCAAGACCTCCTTTGACTCTGGTGCCTGCGGTAATGCTGGCTGCCACCACACATGGGTATGTAATACACACCCAAGGCTGATACTAGTGCAGAAATGTCCAGGTCGATGTTTTTGCCTGATTCTCCTTGGTGGAAAGATGAGTGTATCAGTGTGCTGTCTCTACAACAGCTGTCTGCTCCATTGAGACTTTTTCCGGAGCGTTCATAACCTAAGTGCTGAAGAACCTTTTCGTTTGTTTTTCACTGGATGTGTTGCCATTTTAGCAGAGTAGATGGTGAGATTGGTTGCTCCTTACCACCCTGGCTTGCATCTTCGTTACCTAGAAAATCCATTTCATGGTGTTTTCTTTGGTGCAGTGTTATAGGTGTTACTATGTCTCCGGGCTCCTGAAAGTCCGTTCTCTCTTTCCAGATCCCTGCCATTGGAAAGAAATAAACAGGCAGCAGTTAAAGGAAAGCCTGCTTAGAAACTAGAAACCACAGTTGTTCAATTGAAGAAAGTAAAAGTGTTGTGTTTTGTACTTTTAAGCCTTTTTGTATCTCACTGTGTTGCTGTTGGAAGGTGGCTCTTCGGCCACTGTGTGACAAGGGGGACAGATAGCTGCATGAAGCAACTGGGCCATCACAAAGCTGGACATAGCAAGCTCACCTGGGCTGGGCTATGCTGCTCCAGGGCAACTGCCAAGGATGCGCTGGAGTTGCACTTTAGTTCCAGGCTAGCTCCAGCCTGCGAGCTGTGGACTTGGCTCATACTGGCCTGGAGTTTCTGAGGTCTGAGCTCAACTCAGCCTTTGACTTTTCTGTCGAGTCATCAACCCAGTTGGCATCAGTTCCTCCATACTTGCTGTTTTGGGGAGAAAAAAACTTTGGTTTTTCTTCTCTCTGCTGCTGTTCTCTCCTGCTGAACACTGTGAGTGCTTTCCCTTCTGGCAGCGCTTGCTGCGTGGAGGGATGTGGAAGGGAGGGGTAGCTGGAGAGGAGGCTCTTGGTTCTCTGTGGGGACCATCAGCTGTGTCCCAACCAGTGGCTGTTTCTTACTGCTGTAGAGACGTTGCTCTCTGTTACTCTGGTTGTCTTCAGCTGGTTTCAGGGTCCCAAGATGGGTCCTGGAATTGTTTTCTGTCTCTTTCAGACCCGTCTCTTGTCAGTACAGTGTCCCGTTCAGAATTGGCATCAGAACAACCCTTGCTTCTTTGCCCTGTCTCAGGTGATTGCATCAGGCTTTGCTGCTGCTAGGAGGGAAAGTTCTTAGCGGTCAAAGCGCTCGAGGACGTGTCTGTGTTCCTCGGATGTCCAGATGTGCTGCTGTAATGGGTTTTAATCTGCTCAGGTCTAGTCATTTCCTGGAGATGGCACAGGCTGGCTTCCAGCTCTTAATTCCTTAGGGCTCCATCCAGTTTTAAATACCCTGACCAACAGATCTCTCAAGTTGGTCTCTTCTGGGACAATAAGTCCCCTGTGGAAAAGCACAAGTTTGCTGTTCCTGTCTGAGAATGCATCAGCAGTCTGTTCCACTTGTGAGCCTGCTCCTGAGCTTCTGTCACTGCCTCCTCCCAGGGATGTCGGCTGTCCCCCAACAGCCTTAGCCAGGCAGAAGCCCAGAGCTTGCTCTAAAAATGTCATTTTCTTCATGCTGTTGCTCTTTTGGCAGAGACCCAGCATCATGCCAGTGCCCTGGACAGGGGGTAGGGGGGGCATGGGGGGTGAGAGAGAGGGCGCATAGGAGACTTGTGCTGTGTTTGACTACTTTTGACATTTTTAACACGAAACGTGGTATGTAGATGCATGGATATATATATTAAATGCAGGGTAGAGATACCATAGTGATATGATGTACAGATGCAGCAATATTTTGTCAGTGTTATTTAAGCTGTATCAGCGAAGTGCAAGGAGAATTGCCAGCACGACTCTTCTGGAAAATCAGAATCTAATGCAGGTCAGGACTTGGTGTCAGTCAGCTCTCCTGTCCTCCCAGGAGGATGTTGACTGGCAAATGCATTTTCTGGTGATGTCGTGTGTGGTCCTGTGTTTCCAGAGAGTGGTGGGAGTTGTGGATTCTGACTTTATGTAGTTGATCTCCATGAGATTTAGCTACCCTGTGAGGTTTCTCGTAGTGCTGAAGCTCTGGAAAAATACACCCGTCTTGGAGCGAGGGGCCTAGGGAGTGTTGTGGTGGCTTCGCTTCTCAGTTGTGCATCTTGAGCAGCTCTGTGTGGTGCAGATTGTGAAGATGGCCACAGCGATATTCCTCAATTCTTCTTGACTTACGTTTTGAAGTTGTGTGCTGGTTTCCAACGGGCCGGTTTTTGCTGCTTTGGTTTGGCTTCCTTTCTTCACTGCCCCTGGCAGCCCTGAGTGGAAGGTACCCAGGAACTGTTCATGGTTTCTGTTGCTGTATTTTGCACTTCATCAGCCTCTCCTGGGGAGGCAGCACCAATCAAACCACATGGCATGGATGTGAGGCACCCTTCCTTCTTCTGTGATGCCTGTTGCAGGTCATCTACTTAGCACCAGACCCATCCTGGGAACTGGTTTTGTTTTCTAACTGATCTATGAAACTCAAAGATGGAGAGGGTGACGGATTTTGTTCTAACTGGGACCAGTTCATGATGGCATTTGCAGTTGCCACAGGGTTATACTCAGCAGGAGCTAGTGTAGAGGAAGCACTTAGTTCTAACTGTCACCTGCTTCTGATTTAAGAGAAAGCCATGCTATGGAGGGGCAGCTTGTCAGGAGTCCTGACATCCTTGGCCAGCAGATCAGTGCTTGTTGGTCCCCAGGGCAGCCTGGGCCGTGGTGTGGCAGGAAGACGGAGCATGGGTTGTCTTGGCATGGCTATCTGAAGCCTGTACCAAGCCTTGGAAATGGGTATGCTGCTGTTGGGCATCCTGACTGGCTCCAAGTCGTGCTTGCTTGAGCCTGGACGTGATGTTCCTGCTGCTCCTCTTCCAAAGCGTGGGATGGGCCATCTAAGGCAATACAACTCCAAAATGGACAGGGTTGCCTTGATGCCAGCTACAATCCTGCAGTGGAAAAAGCAGTGTGAGGATGATGAGCTGCAGTGCCCTGAAGAGAGAAGTGGGAACCTGTTCTGCTCTCACTGTGTGTGTGTCCATGCTGGGCACAGTCAGTGCGATGAAGCCTGCTTCCCACTTGCTTTCCCCTTTATGGAAGAGGTGGTCTGGTTCTTTGACAGCTGCTGGTGTCTGGGCACAAGTGGCTTCCCTGTATCCCGGTATCCTTGCTGAATTGTCAGATGGGTGCATCGGGCAGTGGTTTCCAGCCCCTTTTCCACTGCCTGTGATGGGAGGACAGTGCCTTCACCTGGCATCATTCAGCTGCATCTTTCTGGGCAGCTCCAGGCAGAGGAACATACATGCTGTGCCCAGGCATCTTTGGGAAACAGGGCTTCCTCAATGCGAGCAGCTTGTCTGGCAGCTTCAGATGGAGCCACTAGAGAAAACAGCACTTTGATGCTGGGTTTTTCTTCCCCCAAAGAGCTGGAGCTATGTTTGGGTGTTGGGTTTGTCAGCTGCGACTCAGGATGCCTGGAGCCCCAGCTGGGGGATAATGGGGAGCCTCTTCTCATGCTGGGGTAATAGCCTCAAGATGGCTTTAGGACTGCTCTATGCAGTGTGCCCAGAGGTGGGGTGTCACCCTGTTTGGTGATGAGCACTGTTGGAGCCAAGTCCTGGGCCAGAAGCCAGGTTTGTGATCCGTGCCAGAGAGGGCGAGACTTGGAAAGCGAAGCAGAGTTCCTCCTAAGTGAGAGATGGACTGAAATACTGAGCAAAACCACAGAGTGCTCCTTGTTCCTGCCTATGCCTACTCGTCTTCTTTCTTCCCAAAGTATGTGGGAGGCCCCAGGATGGATCTGCTTAGGGAGCAGGAAGGCTGTGCTCCTCAGGCCCGTCTGTGCCTCTTCAGGGTGCTGGTTGGGTTGGTTTTTTGCAGTTTTATTTTGTTGTGGTTTTTTTTTCCCTTTAACCCTGCCTCTGGTATTGCTGGATCTTCTCCATCCTTGCTGTTACTGGTTTGATGGCCACCTCCTTGCAAGGTGTGCTGTCCAGAGCAATGCTGTGTTCAGTTGCACTGCTCTTTCTGTCATAGGTCAGCTGGGCAGCTTTCCTTTTCCTTGCTCAGCTCCTTCTCCTGTGGCCGAGAAGAGGAATGGGCCAGGATATGGTTTGTGTAGAAGATGCTCTATGGCACTGCCTGTTTACAGACTCTGTGCTTCTCAAAATGTAAGCACAGGAAGTGCCAGGCTCTGCTGGGGTTTGTGCAAGCAGCATGGCTCCTGCATGCTGGGTGTCTTGCAGCCTCCGGCCGCAGCAATCTTCTGCCCTGTCACAAGACAGAAGAGGTTTTAAGCACTCTGCAGAAGCAAGGGCTTGCTTTTTTTTACCTCCAAAATAAAGGCTGGGAGGAAAAGTGAAAGGAAGTGACTTAACCAAAGACAGGAAGGGAATATGTGGCAGAGCTAGGGACGGAAGCCAGGATTCCCCATTCCTGCTCATCACTCCTACTCTGTTGCCTCTCTGGGTCTCAGCTTCCTATTCAAGGCATAAGCAGGGTTTTGTACTCTTCTGAGAAGCTGGAGGTCAGGAGCTCCTCTCTTGAAGTATCTTCAATGCTCGGTGCATCTTTGAGTTTTCCAGTAGGATTTGTCCAGCTAAAGTCAGAAAGCTATGACTTGTGTGATTACAGCAGAGTTGCAAACTGTGTCCTTGGCTACCAAGTCGAGCTTCTGATACTCCAAGGCGCACTGTGGTCCTTGTCCAGTGTTCACCCTGCGAATAAGTGCTGCTCTCCAAGAATGCTGTGCCTTTGTTTGGAGGGCCATACCCAACTTTCTCTTAAGGGTTTACATTAAGAGTCCTGTTTCTCTCTGCTTGCAGTGTATCCCCTGCTGAACTTTGCTTCCTGAATGGTCTTCCTTGACTTGCCACCCAGGGCATGGTACCTGTCATCATCGGTTGCCTGGTTCTGCAGGCAGGGACTCTGGAATACTGCAGTCTTCCTAATAGAAAATAAAATCATAATATACTCTTTGGGAGAAAGATCCTGCTAAATAGCTGTGTATCAATGAATAGCTATACTCCCCTTCAGAAGGGCAGGGGTTTCAGCAGTGGGTGCAATGACTGTTGCTTCATTCTGTTGCCATGCTGGGCTTCAGGCCTCTGGAAAGGCTGCAGCTGGGAGAGAATGCTGTTTTATAAAAAGGTGGCTTATAAAAGGCAAGGGTCCCAACAACCCACACTGTAGGTCTCCCTGCTCAGGGTGGAGAGGAACTGGATGGGGAACTCTGAAGGTAGTAACTGAGCAGAAGGGCTACATCTCTGGTCAACTCTTCTCAACATCAAGCTGGCCAAGGCTGTGGAAACCCCTGCAGCACTGGAGCTTTCACCACTTCCTCGGCAGGATTTGTTCCAGCACTGATCTGTAGCAGAGGATCGGGCCAGACAGGGCCTGAACGGAGCAGGTCCGGCCACAGGCAAGCCTCAAGCATGGCAGTTAGGCTGGGCTGAAAGCTGCCTGTGTCCTGCCTCTGCGCAGCCTTGTTTGAACTTTCCTCTGGCAAAGAGCGAAAGGAATCTGGGAGACCTAGGGCTGGTCCAAGCAAGTTTTCTCTGTTTTGTCCGCCCCCAGATGCAATGAGGGGGTGGGGGTGATAGCAGCAGCTCCAGACTGTCCTCCCAGAGCAGAGTGGTTTTAGGGGGGCTTTGGTCATGACAGCTTTTGAGCAAATGTTTCTTTGCCTCTGGTGTTCCCTGCCTCTTGGGCAGGGAGGGGGAAGTGAAACTGTGGTTCAGACTGAGTCCTCTGGATGGCAAGAAAATTGCTGAGTAGCCGGTTTCCAGGTTGCCGAGGTTCTAGCCAGGGCTTGGTGTGGCTGCCAGAAGCAACAGGCTTGGAATTTCCTCCGCCTGGTGCCAGCTCCACTTGGGCTGGCCGCAGCACCTCTGCTGGGGCCGTGACTCCGCTTGAGCTCTGCAGATGGGGCGCTCCCAGAGCAGGGGTTATGCTGGAGCTGGAGCTGCCCCCCTCATTCTCACAGCCTGGTTTCTATTTTCTTTTCCAGGGTCCAAGATGTTTTGAATTATGCAGCCTGTGCCTCCCGCGGGGCTCCTTGAGCAGCCGCCTAACGAGCTGAGCTCCTGACAAACTTTGCTCTGGCTTTGGCTACGCTTGGAAAATTTTACAGCCTTTTCAGAAAAAGGAAATGCCAGGAAAGGCCTGTCTCTTCTTACTTTTATGAAGGGGTCCCGGTTGAGAGAGAGTGAGATGAGTTTGGAAGACAGGAAGGATTTTGTATATGGCAGTATATACACTTTCTAGTGATCAGGGTGAGCAGACTCGGTGCATCTTCCTGTAGTGGGCACAGTGGGGGCGAGACCTGCAGGGCACTTGGCGGATGCACCACGGACACAGGAAGCAGTGACTCCTTTGCTGTAGGGAGGTGGTGGTCTGTGTCTTCCCTCCAGCTGCCAGCATAGCCACTGGCTGTTTAATCTTTGCTAATTATGCTTTTTCTGAATGGCGGTGGTTTTATTTCTGCTGTGGTCGCAGGCCACGTGGACATGCTGCATATCGGTCCCCAAGGCTCGGGGGAAGGATTGCCACCGGATGCTTTGCTGGTGGTTTCCTTATCAGGGGATAGCAGTGCCCAGGCAGAGTGTTGTGGGCATAGGGGTGTACGAATGCAGGTGCTGCCAGCACGTTTTACCCAAAGGGGATAATCTTGTGTAATTTCCCCCTTTGGATGAGAAACCATGCTACAGAAAGAGAAACTGGGACCCAAAATAAATGGCGACTTGCCTGCCTTCCCTTTGTAAGATGGTGCTGAGAAGGGAGCAAGGAGCCCTCTGCTTTGGATAAACTCCCCCTTGGCGAGGTGCTGAAAATCTGCCCTTGCATTTGTCTGGTTTCCTTCAGGAGAGCCCACCAGTGATGTCATGGATCTTTCAACAAGTACTTCTATCTGGAGAGGCACTGAGGGTACAGGCTGGTCCTTGCCATCCTCCTTGCATATCCTCCCAGTGTTCCAGATCCCTTTCCAATGGTGAAAACGCATCTGTGGAGACTGGGATGGGGTTCTTGGTTGGAGCCTGTAAAAACGCAGCAGCCTGGAGAGTTGTGGAACTTCTCCAGTGGGAGGGATCGAGGTTTCTGTGCGATCCATAGGCGTCAGCTGCTGCCAGTCATTGTGGATGAGCATCAGACATGGGCAGTGATTGCTCTGGGTGGAAGGAGCCTCACACTGGCCCTGCTTTCGGTGCTTTGCCTGTTACACTTGTCAGGAGTGTGGCTCTGGATAGCTATTTGATTTGGCAGCCTGTGCAGGCCTGGTAGCCCTAAGAGTGGGATGCAGGCACCAGAATTGTGCTTTGCTCTCCCTTTTTTCATTATTCTACCCATCCCCTGCTTTCTGCTATTTTGGACAGGAGAAAAAGCACCTTCACATGGCTGTGTCCCCTCCTCCACCCGAGAAATGAGTGATATATCCCCTTTCCTTTCTCAGGGCTCATGCACAGAAGCTGAGATTACATTTGACGGGAGAGGCCAAGCACCTTCACTCTGCTGCTGGGAATTATGAGAGTGGCCCTCTCGTTGGCTTCTTGCAGTGATGAGCTTCTCCGTCCCAGGTCGTTCTCAGAGCTCAAAACGTGTGGGAAGCTGCTGGGGACACTATTGAAAAAATAGTTAAATACTGTATTGTTATTTATTTCTGTGATGCCATCTGCATATATATGGTTTAGAATGGCTGAAGTGGATGGTTTTTGTACTCTTTAATTAGTTTCCTAATTTTCAGTGGGGAATACTGTTTCATGTGAACTTGACATTGCGAAAGAAAAGACCAAGCCCTGCTTGTCCTCTTTGCCGTCAGAACAGTACAAACCCAAAGGAAGCACAGATAAGTGCAGGGGTATGGCTGTGCTTCAGTCCGTGGCACCTCTCCTTCCAAAACGTTTCCATAGGTCAGAGGTTCAGTAATAATCTGCTTAGACTGCCCACCTCCTTTGGAGAATTCAATGTGAGTTTTTGCTCCTCATTCTCTGGAAAAAAAACAACAAACTAAACAACCAAAAAATACCACCACAGCAAATAAAAGCCGCTCCAAAACCCAAACCTGTTTTTTGCTCTTTAAAAGTCAGTTTCATGAGTTGAAATTGTAAACATCTTGTTGATAAAAGAAGAGTTGCTTTGCCTAAAGCAGAGCTTCAGTAAAGAAGTGTCCAGCCATTTGCAAATATTTTGATATAATTTTAGCCCTGATGTGTTATTTTAGTGAGAAGAGTGATTTTTCCACCTGCTTGTGTGGTCAGGACCTTACTTGTAAGCAGTTGCTTCTCACCCCACCTTGTGATTTCAGAATATTTGGAGACTCAGCTACTGGTGGCAAATGTTTATAATTTAGTTTATTATGCTTTTTAATCAAAAGCAATTTCACAAAGTCCTAGTCTGATTAAAATGTATTCCTTATATTAGTAGGGTTTAGTCTTCCTTTTTTTTCAACCACAGTATAAGAGCCTAGGCATTTTTCTGATGCTGTTGCAATAATAGGCTACCGTTGATAAGTCCTTTCCCCAGAACTCCCAGTAGCAGCCTATAGGCCCTTGGAGGGACCCATGGAGGTCCACAGTGGGTAGGTTTAACACCAGTGAAGCAAACTAGCCACCTTGGGATTTCGGATGCTGATGCTGGCAGTGCCATGTTCTGAGCTCTTTCACTGGAAAGGGATGATGTTGACATCGCTCAGGGCTGCTGATTCCTTTCTGGGTGATGACATTTATATTCATCTCACTGCAACCAGATGGAGAAGTTAATTGCTTTGCCCAGCCTCGGGTTGAAACAAGACTGCAGAAGAAGGTAACTGTAGCTGGTGGTTAGTTAGTTGGAAGGGGAGAGAGAAAAGGTGAGCATATCCAAGAGTAACGCCATGTTTTGGCCATTGTCCTTCCTCCAAGACCTAGTCCTGAGCATATTGGGTGGCTGCTCTTTCACTGTTTGATCTGCAGCTGTTTCTGTCTGTGTGTGGTCCAGTGGCTGGGGCTATGGTGGCTGTTTGCAGTGTCTTTGGAAAAGCTGCTGAGGGTATGCAAAGAATTGATCTTTCTTGGAAACTGCTAGAAGAATCCCAATAGCAAACACTCCAGGAAATCAGGCTCCTACTTCTCTTGCTACCTTCTTGCCTCCCCAGTGGGCACAGATTTTGATGTGCCCATACTTCAACTCAGATCGTGTGCAAGTGGCTCAGCATGAGGTGAGAGCCCAGCAGTGCTCCTGCCAGACGTGACATGCTGATGATCAGGGAGAGGATGAGGCAAAGCTGGGACCTGGCTCAAGAAGAACATGTGCCATCCAGGCTCTCTTTTGCACACGAGGTGTGCATCTGTGGGGTCCTCCCTGCTCTGGTGAGCCATGGTTAATGGCTGACCCTGGGCTCGGAAAAGAGGAGGGGTGTGGGGGAGTTGGGATTGTAGCAGTGAGGAAGGAATCTGTCCATGGCCCTTGGCCAGTAGACTAGTCTAATGCCTTGTCTGATTTGCATATCAATTAATTTTTATTTTAAGAGGATTCAAGTGGACCCCAAGTGCCAGACTGCATCTCAGTATGCTGTAGGAAGAACCTAGGAACTGCTTGATTTGATCTGAACAAGCCTATGGATGGTATCGCTTAATGAGCCAAAGATACCCCTCTGGGTGAAGTCAGTTCCTCTCAGTCTGAAATGGGCAAATGCCAGTTTTTCTGGGGGTCTTCAGGTCCCATTGAACAGTCTGGGCAGTGATTGAGTGAGAGTCTTGTAGTCACTGGTGACGGTCAGGATCCTCTCTGATGGTAGGATGGCTTGTCTGGGACCTGCCACTGCCCTTGGGGGTCCCAGTGCCAAGGGACCAATTTTCTAAGGTGCTGCTTCCCATCATTGTATGACTTGTCAGACCTAATGCTGCTTAGCTGACCACATCTCGGGTTCAGGACAAAATCCACGGGAGAGCGGTGGTTGCAAGGTAGCTGCTGGTTGTAGAGCTCCTCTGGTCGGCCTCACTGCTGTGGGATGGGGAGAAAGCCAACCTCCCCTGCCCAGAGGCAGGAAATGAGAACCACGTGGGCTGACTTGGAGCCTCACTGGCAACTCATGCTTGCAACAAAAGCAGGGTGGCTGGGATTGGGCTCACTGGCTGACTGCCATGGCGCTGGTGGCCTTGTTCAGTGTCCTCCATGTGCAAAGAGAGAGAGGGCAAAAGGAGTGTACCCGTTTGGTTCCAGTGCTCAAAAAGGGGGAGGCTGCAGCCAGAGATAGTCTCTCTTCCTCCTTCTGCTGTGCATCCACCCTTAGGCACTTGTCTGGGCTCTCACTGTGAGTGTCCAGCTGTTGCATATGCCAGGAATAAAGGCAGCTCATGGGCTGTGGCACGCTGCCTTCACCCAGGCCCCTGTAGACAGACTCAGCCCCAGCACAACAGCTGTGCTGGGGTTTGCAGCTGCCACTGCTTCCAGGGCAAGAAGGGTCTTGCAGTTTTCATGACAGGGATTTTTTCTCCTGCATTTGAGGTCTCTCAGCAGTCATCCTGAAGTCTTTCTCCAACTCCAGCTAAGGTGCCAGGACTCCCACTTCCCATCGCTGAACTAGTGGTTATCGGAGGGAAAAGCAACATAAGCTTTCTTGGTGGACCCTGTCGTGTTTGTCCTGTTCCATTACAGTGCAGCAGCAGTGGCACCAGCCGCTGCCCTCCTCCCCTCACTGGGCTGGAGTGCTGCAGGCTCTCGGCAAATGCTGTCTGCGGACATCTGCTGCCTCCTCCCCCACTGCCTCCTGGCAAGCGGCAGCAGCTTCCCAGCAAACAGCCTGCTCTTTGCATCACCCCCCGCACACCCGACCAAAGCTCCCTTCTGCTCTTACAGGCACCTTCACAGGACCTTGAAATGGTGGTTTCCCTCATGCTGGCTTGGCTCCAAGCAGCCTTCTGCTTCACAAGACCATAGCTGAAAAAAAATCAGGGTGCCTGATGGAGGAGAAAGGCTTATTAAAGGTGATGCTTACTGGGTTCTGGCTCATGATTCAAACAGGCAGCCCTCTCTTTGGCAGGGCTCCAGCCAGCGCCTGGGGCCTGAGGCAGGCATGGAGTCTGGGGCAGAAAGCCTAGAGCCGTTTGACTGGAGCAGATGTGGCAAGGTCAGCTGTGAACTGCAGCTGTGGTGCCAGAGCTGGATGCTCTGCGCTGGTGTCTGGCTTGAGTATGTCGTGTGCAGCTAAGGGAGGCAAAGTCCACTATTGCAGGTATTCATGTGGCCCCTTCCAGGAGACAGGAGCTTTGTTTCTTTCTGCTCTGGCCAAGTAGTGAGATTATGTGCTCCTTGGTTGTAGACAGCAACAGGGCTGTGGGTTTCAGTCTCCTGAGAGTAACCTCCAGACTTGATAGTCCTGCTGTCTTGGCAGTAGGAAGCACCTGGCAAAGTGGCATTGCTGTGGGTTCAGTCTCTCAGTGCTGCTGCACCAGGTTCCCATCTGCAGGTATTAGTGTTTGGCACCAGAAGGTGTGGCAGTAACCTAAGAGATCTTTACCCCAAGCCCAGGCAGTCCCCTAAGCCACAGTTGCCGAGATGCCCTGGCTGCATCTTGTGTGCTTCTAGCCTGGGGACTTCTCTGGAGAGCAGACGAGCTGGGAGGGATGGAGCGGAAGGATTTAATGAAGTGGGCACGAGAAGCATAGCAAACTCCTTTCTCCTGAAACCAGTGAAGTAGCAGCTGGGAGCATGAAGGCAATGCCTGTCTGTGATCTCAGGGAATGCCCAGAAGGAGGGCTGAGTTATGTGGATTAGTCAGAAGAGATGGTAGAGGATGAAAGAGGATTCAGCAGCTCTGACTGTAAAGGCAGTTTTGGAAGAAGGAGCTGGAGAGATTGCAGGTGGGACGCGTAAACAGGAGCTTGGAAAGATGGTATTAACAAAGCCAGTAGGGAAATTTGCCATTCTGTACCTGGATCAGAAAGATGTGAGCACAATTTGAAGTGATTTAGACAAGAAGGCACAACTCTGTGTTTGGAGGGAGAAGGGATCATCATCTTCACTGTGACCATCTTTGCAGTGGAGGAGGGCAGAGGCACAGCCAGATTCCCCCAGGCAGCTTGGAGGAAGCTTGGTGTTATGTGGAGAAGTATTGCTTGGCACACAGTTGACAGTAGGTTCTGGCCCCCCTGTTTAGTTAGTAAGGCTGTGGTCTGTGACCGTGCCTGGTCCACAGGAGAAGTGGTAGTGGGAGAGCTGTGTGGGTGCCACGTAAATGCTGCTGGAGGAGCCTGCAAAATCATCTGAATGCCTGTGGTGGATGTGGCATAGAGTTGGGAGCTGTGGGACAGGGTGTCTGGCTGACAGTGAGCAGTGAGGCCAGGGGCTGCATGGCAAGCAGGGTCAAGGCTCTGTGGTGCCACCAGCAAAGGGCCCTGGTGCACCTGTCGGCACACTTCTGGGTGCCAGTCTGTGGCAACTGGGCCCAGTGCTGCTGCACGGAGGGAAAGAGCCTAGAGCAGATCGAGGCAGCCAGACCCAAGTCAAGTGCTTGGGTGTGCTGTCTGCCTGGGCAGTAGCCACAGGCCCCTTTTCCTTGTTGCTGTGGTGCTGAGCACGAAGGAGATGAAGCAAGGGAAGGATGAGGCATGTGTTTGAGAGGGAGATGAGAGATGCCACTGAGAAACAGAATTGAGCTCTCTTCTTCTGTTTGTGCTGTCAAATACTCAGTGGGATGGGGGCAGAGGGGCTGGGCTGCAGGCCAGAAACGCTCGCACATCCCTGAGAGGGGAAGCTGAAATGCTGCAGAAAGCCATGCTCTTGCCTGCACAGGTGATCCAGAGCTGCTGCAACTCAGGGGTGACACAAGCCATGCCTCCCCCAGCCATCTAGAGCCTGTCCCAGAGCCTAGGAGGAGACGGCTAAGGAGGTAAGAGGGCTCTGGCAGGCAGCCTTTAAAGCCCCCACTGGGGAATAGGGGTGTCACCAGCAGCTGGAGGCAAGGACTGGTAGGTTCTGGTGTTTACCCAATGCTGAGGAGAAGCAGAAGGTGCCATGTAGAGGCCAGTTGTTGCCTCCCCCGGGGAGATCAGTGCGGGAGTGCAGGGGAAGGCAGCTAGGCACGATGTTATCCTGAGAAGAAAGCACTGACAATTAAAGGCAGAAGGAGCACCAGGGCCCAGGAGGTTGCTAGGGAGGACATCCTTCCTTTGAGCAGGGAAAGGGTGCCAAGAGTCCAGCAGGACCCTGGCCACGGCAGCGCTCTCTCCTGTGAGTGCCTCGGTTAGTGCCTCCGGTTGTGACTTTGTGCCCAAAGGCTTCCCAGAGGGAAGTGGCATGGCAGGTGCAGGTGTATGGACTGCAGGGACTGGTGCTGGGCTCAAGGAGAGTGGTACCTGGCTCTTTTCCCTTCTGTGGTGGTGCTGGGTGCATTCCTATGAGTTACCATTCCCTCCGTGCCAAGGCTGGTACAAGACTTTACCCCAAGTGCTCGGCTGTCACTCTTCTGGGCTCTTGTTTTCCTCTGCAAGGAGTCCAACTCCTGGACTGGGCCTGCAAGCAGGACTCTGTCGCTAGTGGGTCAGGAGCAGGCTGAGCCAGCACACGGGGAGCTAAGCACAGGCCCCAGGCAACACTGAAGCACCAGCTGACCCTTTTGGGAGGCCAGTGGCCTCCATAGCCCAGACTCGTGTGGGGTGGCCCCAGTGGTTCTGCAGCAGCTGTCTTCCCTGCATTGGAAGGATGGAGCCAGGAGAAGGGGAAGGGAGAAATCAGCCTGCAAAGGGTTAATAGTGGCTCCAGCCTGCTGCTCAAAGCCCAGGCCCTGCTGCAGGAGTGGTGTTGAGCAGCCTGCTCCAGTTGGCATCTATCCCAGAATGCTTTGGAAAAGCACTGGCCTCTGACCCCCAGTACAAACTGAGCCCAGCACGTGGGAGGGAGAAATTACTCCCAGACCTTCAGGCTCCAGGGTTTACAAGCTGCCTGCAATAAAGCAGCCATTTTTTCCGACAGTTATTAAATCTCCCCTTTTAGCTCGCTGCAAACCTCTGCCTGTCGTTCCCCTACCCTGTCCCCAGCCCCACGCTGTGCTTCTCCTGCTCAAGCCCAAAATGCCGCTAAAAGGTGAGGCAGGTCTTTTTGGGGAAGGCTGAAGGCTGGGGAGAGCTCCAGCCACTGGTTCATGAGCAGTGCCCCTCATCCTGCAGTGGCGGGTCCCATCTGGCTTGGCTGCTGTACTTAACGTCTGTCTGCCTGCTTCCTGCACGAGCCAGTGCAGGCAGCAGCAGCCTCCCCGGGTGCCTTGCTGCAGCAATCCCTGGGGAAATCCTGCACCTGCTTCCCCCACTTGTGGGGTGCACATCTGCACCCCTCTTTTGAGCCTCCATGGGGCCAGTGGGGCTCTGCTGATGGACCACATTTTCCGTGCTGGGGACTGGGAACCAAAGGGCAAAGGTTTTCTTCTTGGCCTTGCTGATGGCTGGAGCAGCTATGGACAGGGCCTTGGTTTTTCTTTGCCTCAGTTCTGCTATCTTGAAATGGGAATAGGAGCAGGGTTTGCGCTTACCTGTCGTCAGCTCCTTAGGTAACTTATTCTGTCTGCACTCCCTGCAGTGAGCGACGGATTAATTGCCAGGGAGGCTGGCCAGTTTCTATGGGAGATCACTGCGTGGGAGGCTCACGAGGCTTCCTTCACCAGCTAGTGTTTGTAATGACTGCTGCAGCTGCAAAGTGCCAAGAACTGCTTATTCGCATAGGATTTTGTGACCATCCAGTTGTATGGAAGTGCCGAGTTGGCGAGGAGCAGTGAGCACTGCCTGTCTGGTGCTGTGCTGAACATGCCAGCATGTTGAGTTGCTGCAGAGGGTGTGGAGAGCACGTGTTTTTGTTTGTACAGTACTTTGGGAACAGAACACTCGTTACAAGTGGCTACCATGCCATGGGCACTGTGGGATCCAGATAAATAAAGTGGGAGCTGGTATTTCAAAACAACCTCTTCCCTGCTCCTCCCACTGCCTGTGCACATTCCTCTGACGAGGAGCAGGCGAAGGTGAGGAGCTGCCCGCAGAATGCAGCCATTGCCCATGGCCCAAGAGCAGCTGCAGCAGCAGGCAGTCTAGACTCCACAGCTCTCTTCCCAGCAGATGTAGGACACATTGAATGGAGCAGGTCACCTTAGCCTTGGCCGTGCCACCCATCAGGCAAGTGACACATGCCTGGGGACCCAGACCGCAGTCCCTAGCTCTTGAGGTAGCTGGAGGAAACCAGCTCTGAGGGTAGCCCTGGAGCCTTAGGCTTTCACTGCACTTCTTTTTCAGACCCAGTGGTTTGCCAGGAGCAAAGTGCCTTAGTGGGAGTCTCACACTGCACTGGCATTGGCATCGGCAGACCTGTGCTGCGCCTTGCTCTGTGCTGCACCTCCGGGCACAATGAGGCAGGGAAGTCATTTTCCTAAGCATGTCTTGGGCTGGTCTAGGATTTACTCGACACACAAGAAAAAAGCACATTCATCTGAATCCCCTTCTCTCCTCTCTCTGAGGCTTGGTTTTGTTTTTAAATCTATATGGCAAGCGACCAAACTGGCTGAGTCAGTCAGCTGGCTGGCCACCAGAAGTAAAAATGTGGTTTTGTCCCCTCCCTTGTTCCAGCCCCCTTCCCCCTGGATTTTTTTTTCTCCTTCACTTAGCGACAGTTTCATGTATTTACAACAAACCTCTTTCTGCCTCCTTCTCTCTTGGGGCTGGAACAAGTGGAAGCTGGTTTTTATTTTCAGAATCAGCCTAGGGAGAGAAGGTGCAGGAGGGCAGCCTGGCTTTGCCTTCTTGCTTCTGCTCACAGTGATGCTGCCTGGGAGGAGGGGGAGCTCCCTGCTGTGTTCAGGCTTTTGCAGGCTGATGGCAGCATCTGCTGTCCTACAGGCAATTAGATAGAGAGGTGAAGTGCCTTGCCCAAGGCCATGCAGGCCAGGCCTGGGAGGATGGGAACCGAGAGTCAAGTCTCCTTTGGACGCTGACACCCAGAAGCCATGCTGGCCATGGGCTGGCTTTCAGTGGGCAGGAGGCTATGTGAGGTTCCTGAGTGTTTACCAGTGCTCCTGGCTGCTGTGGTGTAGGGATGCTCTGGTTGAAATGTGCCCTGACGTTGTCTCTTCCACTGGGGAGATGGAAGCCAACAACGCTCCTGTGTGAATAGCCAACATCTTGTAGAGGGGCAAGATGCTCTTTTGTCAAGGGGGAACCAGGGGTGTTTGGCCACTCTGCTGGCAGTCTGCATGGGCAGCTGGCCAGGTTTCAGGCGCCTCATGCTGTTGGGTTGCTCACAATGCCTGTATCCTGAGGACAGGAGCACAAGGGGTGGTTTTCTTGCGCTGTGGCCTGTGGTTTGGTCATCAGCATTGTTAATTCCAAATTAAGGCATCCAAATTCTGTAGCCCCGTCTATGGGCAGCCTTGTGACCCATTCCCAGGGTGGAGAGGAGATGGCGCAGGGGGTGAAGCAGGTGTGTGATCCAAGTACTCACTCTGCTCCTTCCCTCCTTCCTTGTGGCAAGCCTGTGTTCCAGCCTGAACTGTGTGACAGATCATGACAAGTCATGGGATCTCAATGTGAGTCCCAGCTCCCAGCGGGTCACTGGGTGCCGGAGCGTGTGGCACCCCAGAGAAGTAAAACTTACTGAGCTGTAAATAAAGGAGGCTCCTCCAGTGAGAAGTTTTCAGATGCAAATTGGCCAGTTGGCTTCAGAGACAGATTTTCTTAATTTCTATGTTGATTTTTGCTATTTCAAATGCATACAATGCAGCAAATTCTCCAGTCTGACTCTGGCTTCCATGTACTTCAGCAAGGGGGCTGCATGAGAGTGAGCAGCTGGCTGCCTGCTGTGAGCCACGCAGTAGCTGAGGATACCCACATTGGTCCAAACTAGTTTGCTGCTTCCTCTGTCATATATCAACTTAATCGCGAGACATACTTCCAAGGCAGCAAAAGTGGGGAAGGGGAGAAACTGATTTAATGTTTTTTTATTTTAGCAAGGATGTCATGGGCTAAGAAATGTTAAAAGGCAAAATAAATCCTTCACAATATTTTGCTCTGTTGAAACGAAGGGAATTGAAAGATGGACAAAGAGGCTTGAGAACACAATGGGGAAAGGTACCCACAAGTTGCTGGTGAGGCTGAGCTTCTTTGCTGCATGTCACATGGGGAATGCAGACGCGAGGGGAACAATAGCTATATTATTCCCCAAGAGGTATGTCTCTACTCATGTAGTTGTGCCCCCACATCTTCTCTGATGGCTGGTGGCTGTCTTTGATGGTCAGCTATATGGTAAAGCTGGAATTTGCTGTGAAAGTGCTGCACTGTGCAGACATCTGCAGTTCATACAGGAATTGTTGCAGCAAGACAGAAGAGGTGAGGAAAAGTGAGAAGCAATGCTGAGATGTGGTGTTGGCAGAGATTTCTGGGACTGGAAATTAGTAGAGGGTAATGGATGCTGGGCACTTGCTGGGTGGTAAGGGGAGCTTTGAGGTCAGGAGGATGCTGGGGATATATCTCCTGCCTAGTGCCTAGTCCTCAGCCAGTGCCTAGTCCTCAGCCTGTCATCACTTCTCTTTCCTTTCCCATCTCTTAAGAGCTTATGCCCGTGGGCTTGAGGAGGTGAGGGAAGAGGAGAGCTCTGTAGCGATACCTGAGTGTCTCTCTGATGGAATCACTGTGCCTGACAGAGCCACCCCTTTTCCTTAAACTTATTGTGGTCATTCACTCAGCAATGATCCAAGACAGAATAAGAGGAGGAACACTTTGGAAAGGAATATAGTGGCCTGCAGTTTGCTGGTACCTGTGGCCAGGTACTGAAGTGGATACCATTGTTTTCCACCAAACATGGAGCACACTGGGGACCTGACCCGGTACAGGAACTTTTTGTGTGCGGTGCTTTTGGAAACTGTCTGCGTTAGCGGATGTCTACTTGATCCTGGTCCTTAACCTGTTTGCTTTTGGTTTTGCTGGAGACAAGGAAGATAGACTTGTCAGTTCAGTTTTGTCCTAGTTGGTGTCATTTTTCAGTCCTTGCCTAGTTGGATTGCAAACCTGTGGGGATCTCGAAATCCCACTGCTCTTTCTGACAGATAGGGGTGAGGAAAATGATCCTGAAATTGATCTGCTGTTTAAATCCTTTCCATCTCATGATCTGAAACCTCTGATGAACTGCCAGGCCTTCAGCCCCCCTGTTTATACCCTAGCTGGACTCCTCAAAATGCTGGTGCTGCCTTAGAGCTGTTTGTGGTGTTCCTCCACCCAACAACAAGGTTTTTAAAGTTGAGGGAGTGGAGGAGGGAAGCATCCCTGAGGGACTACTTAGCTTCCAGACTTGCCTGCATTCTGTTCCCCAGGCAGGTGACTGAAGTTTGGCACAGTCTGTTTCTAACCTCATCACCAGGAAAGATGCTTGTAACAAGGTCTGACCCATGGGCAAACTTCTAAACAAGCACAAACTCCTGCAGCAAATCAATACCTGGATCAATGGGGTTTTTTCCCTCTCTCAGAAATAGAGTACAGCTGTGTTGACTCAGTCTGCTGAGGCTGTTTCCTAGGTCATCTCCCTGCCAAAGCCTGAAATGAAGAGCTGGAATTTCAAGCTCTTTTCCATTTTCATTGTCACCTGAGTTGAAGGAGTACCTGCATTTTAGGCTTCACTGAAAGTCTTGCTTATAGTTCTTGGAGCTAGCTGGCTATCTCCAGTACATCAGAGGAGTGAAAGGCACCAGGCAGTTAGGCAAACCCTAAAAAAAAAACCAGGCAGTTAGGCAGTTAGGCAAAACCCTGAGCAAAACTGTGGTGGTATGTACGTTTTGCCTTCTGACCTTCCTCCTTGTCAGGTGCCCTTTTGAATGCACTCTGGAAAAAGGCAAATGACACTTCAGTGGACTCAGTCCCTTCCACTGGCCCACACCTATAGGGACAGTTTTGAGGGAGCCCCCCACAGTGTTTCCCGCCAGTGGGCTCTGTGTTTGTGTGTGTGTGCGCGCACGCATGCGCCTTGGCTGGACAAGGAGGCTTAGCACCACATGTGCTGTGCTGTGGCGGGTGTTCACCGTCACATCACCATGGGGGTTAGGGACTGGCAGAAATGGAGCAATCTGAAACAGCCCCATCCTGCACAGCCAGGCACTTTGTGTTTGGAGCTTTGTCTGTAGTTTTACTTGGTCTGAAAGGGAAAATCACTCTTGTGGAAGTAGTTAGAGATGAAAATGTAGCTGCTGTCTGATCCTTGGGCTGTTGTCACTGTGTGGAGGATGGACACTGCATGTTTCCTCCCTGGGGCCATGCATGCACATGATCCTATGATGTGGTGTCAGCAGGGCCAGCAGTCAGGGCTGAGCTTCTTTGTGATGGTCTCCAGTGAATAATGGGTGTTTGAGTATGAGCTGTGTTTGGCACAGAGCAGGTGGACGGCACTGTGTTCTGAGGATGCTCAGGAGGATGGTCTGTCTGCTCCTGGACAATATGTCCAGATTTGGACAGCTCATTTCCTATTTTGCATTTGACCATGAAGATGATTGTTGTCCCATGTGGAGTGAGGCTAATGGGCTTGGCAGTCAGACGGGTGAACCCACTCATGTCTGTGATGTTTGGAAAGAGCTATGAGAGACCTGGAGCCCACTCTGCTCCAAAGCTGTTATATCTGTGACCTTGCCCGGGCTCTCTCTGTGGAGTGTTTGAGAAAATCCTGCAAGCTGCAGCTGGATGTGAGTAGGGTGGTGTGTCCTGGGCCTCACGCTTATCAGGCTTTACTTGCTTTCGCAGTGAGGTTCTGGTGCCCAGAGGTGGGACTGCTGAATTTGCTGAGCCAAGCATTGAACAAGAGAACTGGTGTTCTCCATTCCCTGTGGTGCTGTACAGTAGGCTCCCTGTCTGGATTGGAGTGCCAGAGCCTGGGTACAGCGGGACTTCTCGTGCTGAGGCCAAGCAGGGCTGGGCTGCAGGAGGAGAGGTGCCTGGCTGTGTCCTGCAGCACTGCTGTCCCACCGAGGAAGAAGGCATGGCAGGACTTCATCACATCCACCAGCAGAGAGGCTTCCACCTTCTGTCTCACCCACATGCTGGTACAGACACGCACATGTGTACAGATACAGGTTCATACCAGTGTGAACGTGCTCGTGCAGATTCACATGAATTTGCAGTTAAGCCAGCACACCCACGCCAGCACGGATGCAAACAGACCCATGCTGGTGCAGGCCTGCTCGCTGTCATAGAGGCAGACGTGTTCATATTTGCACGACTCCAGGCTTGTGCTGGCACAGGCGCAGGCACACAAGCTCCTGCGCTCACAGACACTGGCAACGGAGCTAAGCCATGGCACTGGTCTATTTTTGGGAGCACTCCTAAGAATTGTGAGCCTGTTTCAGATGTTAGAGTCTTAGATGGAGGAAAGCTAGAACAGATGGCTGGAGGGTTCAGAGCAGCAGCCCTGCTGAGAACAGATATTTATAGGCAGATTTAACCCTTGTGTGGTCTCTGGAGCCACGTTTAAAGGGACGGCATCTGGAGCAAATGTGGTAGAGCCGAGCGATGACCTCTGAGGGTGTGCTGTCCTATCTTGTTTCTGTGAGCTGATTATCAGTGTAGTCTGGAAATCCCGTCTATGCTCTACCTCTTTCTCAGGGGATGCAGCTTTCCCTAGACCATGGAGCCTGGTTTCTATAAGCCTCGGTGAAAATGGGCTGGTTGTGGTTATTATTTGCTGACCAAGCTGGGGCAGCGGGTACCGCGGCTGCCCTGTGCTTGCGTGACCAGCAAAATGAGGACAAAGATTGTTTTGTCCTTCTTGGCCTGATTTTTTTTCTTTTTTTTTTTTTTCTTTTCTTTTTTCTTTTCTCTTTTAGCAAAAGGTTACCCAGATTCTTCCTTTTCCTTGCTGGAAACAGATACTGTGTTTTCTTTCAGGCACGCCATCTTGTAAAGAGATACAGATTAAACCCTGCCCTGTCAGATCCATCAGATGTTTTTACCTGCCCTCATCTTCGACTCTTGTGCTTGAACATTTAGGGAAGAGCAAAACCCAGTTGGGGGTTCTGCTGCTTTGTTGAACACAGTTGGCTGCGAAGTGAGGAGCATGGCAGGTTTGCAATGACAGATCTGTTTGCAGTCCTTTCTTCGAGACCGTCTCTCGTCTGCCTTTTGGGGTCTGAGGTAGTGTTGTATTTAACATGTCTGGCATGTCTTGAAGTGGCCTTCACAGAGCTGAGAAAGTGATCTGGGGGGAAGGAAGAAAGCCATGCCCTCAGGTGGGACATGTAAAGAACTGACAGAGTAGTTATCTGAGAGTTGCAGGGAAGAAGGCACTGGCTCTGAAAGCATGAACTGGGGTGCAGACCTGGGGAGCTATGTGAGTCTGCTCAGGCTGCTTTTCAGTCTGGCTCTGGCAAAATTAGGGAGCAGTGGCACTCCTGGTGCTAGTGCAGGGCACTGAGAGACTGGATAAAAAAGAAACGGAGATGGGTGCTACTGGCAGAATTTGTGCTGCCAGGTCAGAGAACGATGGCCTGTATTTGTGCTCCTAAAAATTGGAAGATTGAGTCTAGTTGTGAGATGGGGGAAGCAGCTGCAGCATCGAGTGGAAAAGGACATTCCTCCCTCACAGATAGGCAGTTGATCCTGTAGGGTTTGAGCTGCGGTGATTGTGCACAGTGGCACACACGGCATGCACCTGGGCTGCACCTTTCCTCTGTTGGGACTTCAGTTAATCCGGATATTTGGAGCTGCTCTCTTCCTGCCAGCTTGTGCCTAGCATGGGGGTCCCAGAGAGGCAGTGCTGAGTCTTATAGGGCTGTTTTCCACTTGTCTTTGCACTGCTATGCTCCTGTGGACCAGCCAGAGGTGCTTCCGATGTTAGAGGTGGCACGCAGCAGCCCTAAGTCAGGCTATTTGTCCAGAGTCAGGTTCTCGGCCAAAGGTTTCACGCAGATGCTCAGTGTATGCCTCAATGAGCCAGGTTTGTTGTTGTATACTCTGATTCCATGCCCAAGGGGGCATGAAGCTCTGCTGGAAAGTCTGGGAGTGTGACATAGAGTGCTGGTCTTGCCTTGGGGATCAGCTCTGTGCTTTGAGGGTGTGAATTCAGAGCATCCCCTAGTTTTCTGTACACTGATGTGCTGGGCATGGGAGATGCAAATCCGTAGAGAGTGGGAGTATGTTGGAACTGCTTGCTTCCTTGCTTATTCATTCTGCTTTCAGACTATGGAGGCTTGGAAAACAGTCACCGTAGTTCCCCCACGCACAGTTGTGTTCTCACTGCTTGCCTGTGTGTCACATGGAGGAGTTCTCAGGTTTCCCAGAAGCTCTTGGTCCCAGGTCAGCACTTGCACCCACAACTGAAATGTGACTTTACGGTGAGAAAAACTGGTTTTGGCTCCTGCAGCACCCCCTCGCATATCCCGAAAGCACAGCTGATCCTGCTGGATACCCAGGTGTGAAGCTGGCAGTGCTGGCAGCGCTCAACCAGCTCACAGTGTGGTCTGCTGCGTGGTAGTGTCATCTGGCAGCTTTGTGTCCGTGGCTGTCTGGCTGCATTTTGTACCCAGACAAATTGGTAGGAGCGAGGTTGCTCGGCAGGGCCACCGGGCATGCTGACATGGTGTTCCTGTGGCTGGGCTGGCCAGTGTTCTTCCAGGGCCCACAGGAAGGGCCGGGAGCCAACCGCTCTCCTCCTACCTGAGGAGGCAGAGAGAGAACCTGGCAGGAACAATGTGCCCAGCTGGGTAACTGCCAGTCCTGGGATCTGCCCACACTTGCCCAGCCTCCCACAATGGCCCCATTGTTCCTGAGGGGGCAAGGAGGAGGCTTCCCGCAGCTCCCTGGGCATCGTTAACCCTCTGCCTGCCAGGAGCAGGCTGCAGGATGGGCATACATGGGGCAGGAGGTCCTATGGGCAGGGGGAGGAACTCCCACTGCCCTTGAGTGCAAGGAGGGGAGCTGCCGGGTAGCACCAGCCTGTCTCTGCTAGCTGCCTCTAAAATCGCCCCTTGCTGCTGTTTTGAGGACAGCTAGCATGCGCCTGTGCTAAAGACATACACCGGAGAGGCAGGGCCCCGCTGAGCCTTGATTTCCTCTGACAAGGCATAGGGAGGCTCTCTGCCTTCTTCTAGGCTGCTTTCTGCCATGACCTTTCTCAGCTGCCAGTGGCTGGGTTGCTTGGGCCCCGATGTGCGTGCCAGAGCAGGACATGTCTTTAGGAATGGGACATTTAGGGTGTTGGGGGGCTAATTCCAATGGCTGAGATACCGGTGTGGAACCTGTTTAAAGTAATTCCAGACTGATCAAAGTGCCTTCTTCCTTCCTGTCCTGTAACGTGATCTTGGGCCGATGAGCTGCTCGGGGTCTGCTGTGGCTTCTGGTTCCTGTTGTTGTGGAGACAGAGCCTTGGAGGGCACAGGCGTGCCTCACTGCGGGTGCAGGCTCGGAGCCAGAGCACAATATCCGTGTGCCAAAGAGGACAACAAGTACCCTGTCGCTGGCCAAAGGAGCTGGACGATCGTGTCCCACTCTGCTTGCTGGCTCTGCACTGTCCGTCTTTCGATAGCAGTTGTGCTTCCCCGCAGCTTTCTGCTATGTGTGTTTCCTGATCAGCTGCTTCCAGGGGTGCCTCAGCACCCCTGCTCTGTCACAAACTTCCTCTCCAGAATCCATGTGACGAGGGAGAGGAAGAGGCATTTGACTAGCATGCCAAGACTCTGTATGGGAAACTTTCTGGATGTCAGTCTTCAGAGATGTTGACCCCGATGTATCTCATGCTAGCTCAGAGACTGGAGAATTGGCTCGGTAATCCCAACAGCCGAGGACTTTGAAACCTAATAGATACCTTGTGAAAGTCACTAACTAGTTCTTCTGCAAACCCCGATGCTAACTTACTTATATCTTTACCTAAATGGCCATCTTGCTTCCAAAAGATCTATTTCCTCCCACTCAGTAGCCTTTGCACTCTTCTCCCCTCCTTTGTACCCTGGTCTTTTGTTGTTGCGATAACTTTTCCTTTTAATATGTTCTGTTTCTTAAATAAGAGCATAACTAGAGTTAACTGTGGAGGGCCAAAGGCTGAGCTGGGAGCACTTGATGACCCCAGCTACTGTACCTAGTGCAAACAATGCTGCTTCAGAGCTTGATCTGGCCGAGTCTGGGCACCTGGCCTCTGGCCACAAGGACCACTGCAAACCCCAAAGCCTTCTGCAAACCTCAGAGGTGGAGGAATGTCAGAAGCCCTTGCCCACTTGGCCAGTCCTAAGTTAATAAGATCTCTCTCTCCTGGTGGGGAAGAGGAGCTCTCTGGGGGGAGCCCCAGGACGGGCTGCCTCTGGGCCCTTCTCTTCATCTGTGGCTGTACATCTGCTGCTACACAGAGGGCTCATTGCCTCCCCAGAGTGCTGCAGTTAGTGAGATGGGGCAATTCCTAGCTCTTTCTGCCTGTTTCCTTTTGAGTGGTTGGAGGCCTGGCCAGGGTTAGATCACTGTGTCTCTGGAGGAGCTCTGTGAGTTGCGTGAGTGTTTGCGTAAGGGCAGAGTAGTCCTTGAGACTTGGGACCAAGTCTGTGGGGAAGGCCATGCATGACATCCCGTCAAGTGGCAGAAGCTTTACGTGTAGGGGAGGCTTCTGGGGGTAAAGGTGAAGCTTGGTGATGAGGTCGAGCAGCTGCTGTCTTGGGGTGTGCAGTGGGGAAACCTCTCTCCAGATCGGTGCTAGCCCAGACTCTGGTGGTAAAGTCAGATGGGGGGGAGCAGTGGCTCTCCTCTCCTGGAGGGCTCTCCCTCCCTTTCCAGCCCAACACCGGAGTCCCAGTACTGCCTGCAGGTAGCTGCCACCACTCAGCTGCAGGGTCTCTGCTGCCCGTACTGATCCTCTCTGCACTGGGGAAGGTGAAAGGTTTCCCAGGGTGGAATTTCCTCCGAGGTAGTTGCATAGCCCATTCCCCTATGACCTTACACCCTGATGTGCCTTAGTCATGACAGCATGCAAATACGAGGCAACTGGGTGGGGGCTGGAGGGAGCTGCTGGGAAAAGGAAGTGACCTCAGCCGTGGTTTAAATATAGAGCCCAGCGTTTGCTACTGCTGGCCCTGGTATTTATAATCATGGAGGAGTGCTCAGCAGCTCTTTGCATCTCTTCTACAGTCCGGGCTGGCAGAGGACAGTGTGGGGGGAAGGATGTTGGGGCAGCCACCCTGCTTCCCCCTCTCTCCTGCATTTCTCTGTCAGCTCCGTCTCCCTAGGTGTGCTGGGGTACATACATGTGTGTGCCCAGTTGCACAGACATGGTGCTGCAATCCAGGCAATTTGCAGGCCTGCAGGTGTTCCAGCCTCTTCCTTTTGTGCAGGTGTGTCCTCTTCATGTTGCATTTAGTGCCAGGATTGGGCACAGGAAGAGTCCAACTCTTGCCCAGCTCTCTGCCATGAGCCTCCTCAAAGGCAAACTAACTTGTTGCACTGCTGGTCGTACAGCAGGGTGCAGCTGGGGTACACGGTGCTGAGAGAGGTGGTAGAGGTGTCCCTGCCACAAGGGTTTCCTGCTGGGACCCTGTCTGCAAGGACTGTGCTGTTCTTCAGGCTGGAAAGTGATGTGAGCTTGCTCAAAGGGAGAGCTAGTGTTTTGGGGAAATTGTCTGCAAGGTGGTATGGGATGTCTAGCCCTCTCTTGCAGTGTGCAACAGACATGTCCGTGCTGCTTTATCTGAAAGAGTGTAGTAAACATCTGCTGCAGGGATGTGGTGCATGGCTCTGGTCCCCAGCACAATCCCCCGCACGCTGCGGAGGCCCTGTTGTGAGGGCTGAGTTGCCAAGGAAGCCTGGAGTCCGAGTGCACACACCCTACTCCAGCCCAGGCGCCGCTGCGCTGGCAGGAGGTGCAGCGAGTTGGCCCGTGCTCAGCCCTGGCCAGGCTGTGGATGCCCTGGGTGACGGTGACACCTAGTGGCTTCGTCCCATAGGCTCCACCTCGGGCCCAGAGGTGGGGCACCCGGAAAATCTGATGCTTCTGGACAGCTGGCATGAAGCTGGACCGGCCACAGGCAACAGACCCTGCAGTGCTCAGGAGCCTTTGTGTCTCTGGCTTGGAGACAGGGGGCAGGGAAGGCACCCGGTGTGATGGCACTGCTGACGATGGCTAGTCTGTCACAGAGCCCTGCAAAGAGACTTTCTTCTAAAAAGAAGAGCAGAAACTGTTATGTTAAACCTTGGAAACACCTCGTGAGGTTTTGGCATTGCTGGGTTCCAGTCCTGAACACTGCTGGCATTGCAGACTTTTGTTATTGCCAAAGGATCCTAAAGCGGTTACTGAGTCCTAGATGCAGCTGAAAGACTGTCCTCATAGGCTCAGCTACATAAGCTGTTTACCTGACATGTGTGACCCTAGGCAAGGCTTGTCTCCCTTGCGATTTTTGTGGAAAAGTTGGGGTTTTAAGGTCTCAGCTGTGAGCCCTGCTGCTCAAGAGAGCTGGTGTAGCAGAGGCAGTGTGAGGAACAGCTCACTAGCTAGGCTTTTTAGCATTACTTGCCCAGTCCCAGTAACCCCAGTGCACAAACACAGTGGAAATGGCCTGAGGAAGTCTCTTCATCCCATGTAGCAACTGTCCAGGGAGGTCTGTGTTGTGGCCTTGCATTGTAGCCTGTGGTGTTATCTGCCAGCAATGTTTTCTCAGGGAAACCGCCCCATTCATGTACAGATGAGCTTGTCTTTGTGCATCCCAGCACAGCCAAAGGCTGTGTGGGGGTGTCCAGCTGTCACAGCGGCCCATGTTCCTGGCCAGATTTCATATACTGCAGGATGAGATCCTGCCTCAGAGGAAATTGAAGCTCCCTGAGCAGCAGCAGTACCTTTGGAAGAGATTTCTGGCTTTGCTTCCTGACCTACTAGATGCTGTCACTCGACTGCAGTCTGCCAAGCTGCAGCACACAGGTGGCTGTAGTGCCTGGCATGTGAGGCACCCGCAGCTTCCTGCAGGTCTCTTACTGACCCATCCCCAGCAAGTCGCACTAGCCAGTGTATGAAGCAGTTCCTTGTTATCATCCCAAGGATACGACTGTCGAGTAATGTCTGGCACATGCAGGGTTTCTGTAGGGAACACACCGGTTGGACTGGTCGTCATGGCTCTGTTATCCTGGCTTCCTCTCTCGCGCCTTCTTCCAAGAGCGATAGCACGGCAGCAACGCCAGCCACCTCCCAGATGTGGAAGCTGCAAGGCTGGCGGCAGGCGTGGGCTCCGCATTCTTTGCAGCAGTGTTGGGAATCCATGTTATCGTCCTTTGGAGAGAGCGGGAGCATGATTCACCAGAAAGTCCTCTGGGAAGCAGTGGGGTTTCAGGTTTCTTCAACTATCAGCTAGCAATTCCCGGATTGCAAATATGTCAGCCCAGTCTCTCCTGCCCAGAGCTTACTCCTTCTCTCCCTCTGCTGCTGTTCAGACTGTACTGGAGGAGGTTTACTGAAAGCAGTTTTTGTTGTTTTGTTTCAAGATTTCTTGTCTGCTAAGGTCCCAGCCTTAGATTTAAATCTGTGGGTTTTCAGATGTACAAGGTGCAAACACTCTCTACATTTCGATGTAGTCCTTTGTTCAACAGCTACTTATTGTGCCTTGAAAGCCTTCCTCCCTGCATGAGGTTGGCTGGGATGGGGGAATCAAGGCACCCAAAACCCAGGCATCTTGCTTAGGGTCACAAGTGGAACTGGTGGTAGCTGGGAGCAGAAGCCAGGAATCTCGTCTCCTTGCTTTAACCACTGGGAATTAAGTTTGCTATTGTCTGTAAAACTACCGGGCTGGAGCGGGTGTGTTGCTAAATTGCAGAGGAAGACAGATTTCTGTGCAGTCTTTTTGTCATGTTCTTTTCAAGATGTTTTGAATTGTTTGTCTTCTGGTGTCCGTGTATCTACTTTCTAATTAATTATTTTCCATGGCCCAGATGTATGGCATGCTTGCTGAAATCTACTTTGAATCTCAGGGTATGTAGAAGGAGCTTACAGCAGTTGAGATGCGTATTGTCATGCTGTGGCCAAACAGATGAGAGGCCAAGGCGGATCCTTGCTGTCCATCTGCAACAGAATCCAGCTGTTGCTACTCCTGAAAGCAGAGCAGAATCTTCAGGCAGCTGCTTCTGGCATTTGTCCCGTTAGGAGCTGTGAGGCAAGTGTTATCTCTCTGAGTGGACACTAGAAGAGGAGGGCTTTCCAAAGTTTAGTCAGGTCCCTCTGTCAGCCCAGGGTAGCTTTCCATCCTGCATCAGGCAAGGTTTTGGATAACCTCCCTGGAGCACCAGCCTAGTCCAAAATAAAGAAAGAAGGTAGGTGACCCCCAAATGTTATGTTTTGGAGGAACTTCACAGCTGGTGAGGCTCATCCATGCTGCAGGCAGTGCCTGAAGGTTTTGTCATGGTGACTGCCAGGTCCTTTGGGATTGAGGTGTGTGTTCCATGCAGTCTCATCTGAGAACGAGAGGGACAGGAGGTGCATTTCTGGACTCTGCAGGCGTGGGCTTTTCAGGGCCCCGGGCTTCTTCCTCCGTGGCTGAGGTATTCACCATGCTGAGCTGTGCTGCGGTACTGCTGAGCATTCACATTTTCAGTGAAGCATTTTGGGATCTGTTTCAAACATGATATCATGCCCGTGCAGATGTGGCACAGGCAGACCTGGATCTCCCAGCCTACCATTGAAATGAAAGCACCTCTTCAGCGGGTGTAGCCACACAATGGTGTCAGTGGGTTTGTGACCCTCAGGACTATGGTGCAGCATGTTGCAGGGATTGCGAGTGCGGCAAAGCGGAGGTGGGGAGGGGGCCTCTGGGCCACCAGCAGCAGGAGCTGCTGCAGGGCTTGCTTTCTGGAATGCTGTCTGGCAGCAACCTCTTCCAGTGGGGCTGAAGGCTCCATGTGGCTGGCCAGCCAGCATGTGTGCTTAATGCTGCAGCTTGTGCCATATGGACCTTCTCCTCCTCCCTGCTTGCCTTCTCTGTGTCTCCTTCCCTGCTCAGCTCCCCTCCCCCTGCAAGCAGTTTGACAGAGCAATTGGGCAGGCACTGGGACAGCAGCTCTGACATAAATCTCTCCTGGTGTGGAATGAGGGGTATAAATATCCAGAGAGTGATGTGATCTTTCCAGCTGCTATTAATAGGTCTCTGGAGAACAAGAGCAAGCAAGCGAGGCTGGCTGACACTTAAAGGGCTAGCAACTCCCTTATGTGCTGTGAAAATTAATCAGCACTGTGGCTCACCACCTTCCTCCAGGCTAGAGCAGAGCCCTCACCGAGGTGCGTGGGGTGGAGATGGAGGAGGAGGGAGCAACCACCAACTCCTAGTTAGGAAGCAATGATAGGCCAAGCTGTGCACGAAGGATCCCACTAACTGAGGAAGAATGCTTGGGCGGGCTGTGCCACAGCATTGTTTGCATAGCATGCCAGCAGCCCCCGGCTCAGCTTGCAGGGAGGCAGGAGCCGAGAAGACCCTTTTGCAGAGAAGACCCTTTTGCAGAGAAGACCCTTTCTGCAGGCACAGAACTCGCTCGCGGTGCGTGACAAGCTGCAGCCTGTGCCTTATGGCAGTCACAATCTTTTGGGGATTATGGGTCTGCCGAATGTGCTTCACTCTGCTTTCTTTGCAAGGGTGCAGTGGTTTGCCCTGGCAGAGCGAGCACTTGGCTTTTGCTGGTGGTGTCTCCAGGCTCACCTTCAGCAAGCCAGGAGCAGCATGCGTAGCGCTGCTGAGCTCTTTCGGTGCTATTTAGACACATGGGGTTTGGTCTGGAGCCGGTGCTTCCTGTCCCTGGGTGGCAGAAGAAATCAGTGCGCAGCATCTGGCCTGCAGGGTCCAAATGGGAGGAGCAGACCACAGTAACCTCCTCCTTGTGTGCTGGGAAATTTCTCTGCCTGTGCACAAGAAAGCTTGTCGGGTGCATTGTGGGGGTGTCACGCAAAGGATATAGCGGATGTGAGCAAACAAGAGTAATACCTCAGCTTCCATGTACATGTAGTTTACTCTCCTTCCCTCCTGCTTCCCCAAAAAGTAAAAATGACTGTGACAGGGTCAGGATTAGGGTGTAGTTACCAGGGTTGTCTGTTGGACCAAGGATTTGTGGTGGCCTTTCAGAATACACAATGTGATATGGAGCTGCATCCCAGTCATCTCTAATGCCTGTGCAGAGCTCCAAGGGGAATATTCCCAGTGTGAGCATGAGACTCTGCCAAGGCAAGTAGATCCTGCAAGGAGGGCTGCTGCAGCATTGCTTAGCTGCATGCATGTCGCTCAGTCCAGAAACCTCTGTGTTCTGCCCTAACCTCCTCTTCTCTGCCAGGCTCTGCCTCAGCCTGTGGGGCTATTCAGAAAGCTGAGCTGGGTTTGGAGCAGGAGAGCATCACCCTGCTATCCCAGCAGGCCTGTGGCACATTGCATCGTCATGCTGGACTGGAGCTCCTGCTAAAGTGGACACCCCCTCACCCAGAGCCTTAAAGCAGGAGCTGGAACTGTCCCTCAGGCCCCTGGGAGAGACAGAGCTTGTCTGATGAGTGCCTGCACTTCCCAGCTCTGCCCTTGCCTTGCAACCCACTGCCTCCTCCTCAGTTGCCTCAACCTTTGTCCCCTGCTCTGTCCCAGTTTTCTCTTTATAAGCTTGTGTCAAGACTGTCTGCTCAGTTGTCTTCTGTGTGTTTTGCAGGGCAGAGGAAACTTACTTAGCAGCAAAAGGGATCCCTGAAAACAGTAGGGCACCAGATTTCTCTTTGGGGTCACAAAGTTGTCTAAGCTCTGGGAATGCCTGCAAAATAGCTCTGAGGATCATTCTGCTCACCAAAGGGCCAGGCTGGCATGGAGCACCCATTTCTCGTCATAGCCTTGGAAATGAGGGCTCTCGTGTCTGTGGCTGTTCTTTGAAGTACTGGCAAGTCTGCCATGCCTGGATGAGAGTGTACAGGTTGTCAGTATGTGAGTGAGTAACTGCAGAGGAGGATTTTTTGGTCAAAGGGCCCAAGGCTAATTCCCAGTATGAGCAGCTCTGGGTTGTGCCTTGCCATGGGCTTTGTCTGGCCCTGTGACCAAGTAGCAGCCCCAGTGCACTGGCCCTGGGCTGTGTCCCCAGCAGTGGCGCCCATGTGAGAGGCACCGTGCTGACTTGCTGCTCTTTTCTCTTGCAGGTTTCTGATCGAAGGGCCTGGAAGCTCCCTCCACTGGCACTGTGGGAAGCTTTAGCCAAGCCAATGCACCCTGACAACAAACTGCCCAGCCATGGCAAGGCAGGCAGCAGCAGTGCCCTGGCCCAGCACCACAATGTGAGCCAAGCACCCACCTGTAACTTGGGCTCAAAGGGTGTGGGGGCAGGCAGCCATGGCAGCAAGGCCACTCAGATCTCCCCTGGCAACTCTGGACTGAAAAACAGCCAGAACACTGTCCCAAACTTCAGCTCCTTGAAGGGCAAGGTGAAGCGGGAACGAAGCATCTCGGTGGACTCCGGAGAACAGCGAGAAGCCAGCACCCCATCACAGGACACAGAATCAAAAGGTAATGCTCTCCTAGACCTTGCCTCAGCATGTCCTCCTCTCAGTTGCTACAAACATCCTGGCTGGACTTGGGATGGGAGCATCTTTGGTTTCTGTGCTGTGTCTTCTGTCCAGGCTTGTCCTGGCTGCCTGTGTGACTTTGCATCAGTGCTTGTGACATCTGCAGTTCTTGGACCAGAGTGGCTGAGTTCTCATTTTCTTTGCATTTCATTCCCTAAACCATTTGTTACACCCAGAATCTGGCACTGGTTTTCACAGGCTGTTGAGGCCATCTAAGCAACAGCATGGTTCACTGAAACTACACCAAATGCTCCTGCATGTGCAATGTACAAACGTTCAACTTGAGACTGAGTTGTTTTGTATCCCCTTGCTATTGGTAGAGAGCTGATTTGTAGTGTTCTTGCAGCTGCCCAACGACTCAGTCATGGTTAGCAAGGAGGTGCTGCAAGGGTCACTGTCTGAACAGTTCTGTGGTTTCATCCGCAATGGATAACTCTTGTGTTACAGCACGTGGCTTCTGGAAAAGGGTTGAGTCAGTGGTTCTAAACCTCCTTAGTGGCCTTCTCTGTAACCTCTTGCATTCCGTCAAGCTCTGTGCTCAATGGCTGTGTGGGAGACTTGAACATCTCACAGATGGTTGCAGGAGGAGAAATTCCAGTAGTGCCCTCGGTTCCAACCAAGACTCACACCCAGTCCGCAGACGCAGAGCTGCTGTTGTTTTCACAGTCAAAGCCACGTTGCCTGACTCTCTTAGGCCAGAGCTGTGCCGTGGAAGAACAGGTAGAATGTACCTGAATGGACTTCCTGCCCCCAGGAAGGCTTTCTCCCCATAGCGTTACAGGGGTAACTGTACACCACTGATCATAAGCATTTGCAGGTTTATCTCAGAACTGTCTTGTAACCACACTTGCACAGGAAAATTATTAAAATGGCTTGATCAGAAATGCACGAATCTCCTATGTTCCTAATATACTGATAGATCATGTGAATAGGGTCATGATGTAAAAAAGTAAGGCCAGACAATGTTTCATTAGTTAAAGCACAGGACTGGAAGTTATTCATCCTGCATCTGATTGCTCTCCCCGAGTCCCTAAGTGCCTTTAGGCAAGCCACTTCCTCTCTGAGCTGCATCAGTCCCATCTGAGAGGGGGGACATGTGGAGGGAGCATACGAGTTTATAGAGAGCATGAAGGCCTCTGCCTGATTGATGTCAACAAAGGGCAGAATCTGTCTCTTGTTCCTAACAAAGGATGTGAACACACCCTCCCATTCTATATTCAGATTTTAATTGCTGAATCACAGACCCTTTAAATTTACAGTTAATGCCCAAAGCTCTCTAGTTTGGAACTGCAGGTAGACACATCCTGTGTTCATAGACTCCTTTCAGGCAGTGAGAAATCCATCTCATTCTGAAACTCTGGCTCTCACAGGGGAGTCTCACTAGATCTGGCTGCTAAGACAAGGAGCCCAGACTGAGCAGATGCTTCAGGTTCTTAACCAGTGCTGGGCAGATGTTAGCATAAGGCTTAATTGCCGAGTGCATCCTGGTTGGGTTGGCACTGCCAGCATGCAGCACTCAGCTGGGCAGGACCCCAGCCTTTCAGCCCCTTACAGATCTACTCAGTGCCTCTGATGGCTCTGTCCCTTTGCAGGTGAGGTGGCTCCCCGTAGTAAGCGACGTTGTGTGCTGGAAAGGAAGCAGCCATACAGCGGCGATGAATGGTGCTCTGGGCCGGACAGCGAGGAAGACGACAAACCCATCAGCAGTGCGCACAGTGAGTGACTGCCTCCTTACCAGCTCTGAAGCTTGAATAAAGCCAGGTCCTTCATGCGGCTCAGGAGGGCTGATGACACTGGCACCTCTAGCTTTGCCTGTGTGTGCTCACTTAGCCGAGTGTGTGGGGGGCCATTGCAGTTGGTGGTCATTGTGCTGTGAGAATATTTGCCGTGCAGTGAGGTCTGGGACCTGTTTTGTGGAGATGCTACTGAGATGCTGGAGGAAAAGGTGTTGAGGCTGAATGTCCCTGCTTGTATGTTGCTCTGGCCACACTCCCCTGGTCATAATGGCAGCCAGAGTGCGACGTGCACTGCTCTTGTTGCAGCAGCTACGTCTGTTCCAGGCCACTCACCCTTCTCTCTGCAGTTGTCTTGTAAAGACAGCTGAGTCTAAAGAGGCTCCTGGTCTTGACAGTAGTTCAGGCAGAGCTGAGCTGGCCCGAGGTGTGCACTTTTTGCGACAATGAACTGTAGGTCTCTTCTGTTTTCCAAAAGCATCAGCATTCTTTGACATTTTGTATCTACAATTCACTTTGCTTTCAGACTGTAACAGGGAGAATAGATGGGCCTGAAGAGATGGGCCGAGGTCCTGTGAGGCCCAAAGAGATGCCCATGTTGTCTGATGGAGAACATGAATGTATAGAAAAGCAAGGAGAGGGTGGCCTTCGTGCCTGCCAGTGTATTGTCTCCATCGTCTCCAGAACATCCACTTGCACGTCTCAGCACAGTCCACAGCCTGTGCAGCCTGTGTGGGAAGGGATAGTGCCGCTTCCCACATCACAGCCTGCTCCCAGATCTGCCTGGTGGGAATGGGTCACGGTGGGGCTGCCCAGGGGCAGGGGCGGGGCTGGCAACCAGGCAGCGCCCGTGTCCCCACACCGGGTTCCCAGCGATGTCTCCTGTGTAAATGGTGCGGTGGCAGGGTCGGGCTGCAGGAGCTGCCGCGATGGGGAGAGGCAGCTGGAGGGGAGCAGGGAGCCAGCTGAGTTAAGGGGCGACGGTAGAGGAAGGCAGGGCATGCCTCTGGTAATTGCGGTGCTTATTATTATTAATTATGGATCTTTAATAACGGCTGACGATTGACAGTCACCTCTGCCGTGCGCAGCGGCCCCGGGCCGGGCGGCGGGGCCGGGCGGGCCAGTGCTGCCACCTGCTGGCGGCTCGTCCCTGCCGCCCGCGGGCTCCGGCCCGGCAGCAGCGCCCGCCCGGCAGCTCGTCTCCTCTGCTCCCGCAGGCTGTAATGTAGCAGATCCTGCGATGTCCACGGCCCCACAGCTTGGCCCAGGGTCCAACCCGCTGCCGAACCTGAGCGAGAGCAGTGCTTCCGGCGTGCCCCATGGTGCTGCCCCTGGCTTGCGGTCAGAGGCTGCAGGAGGCGGAGGTGGCGGAACAGGGAAGCAGCCTTCACAGTTTGTTTACGTCTTTACAACGCACCTTGCTAACACGTAAGCGGTAAACCCCATACCTCCCCCACTGATATTGGCTGGCCTTGTCACACCTGCCTGCTGCATGCAGCAGTTGAGCACAAGAGAGCTGGAGAAACCTGTGTCTCTCTGGTTGCACAGAGTGGGAAACCTCTGGGGTTCATGTGGTATGCTGGCAGCCACTGCAGGTGGGCACACTTGGACTTAAATGCCCACTTCCTCCCAGTGAGGCCTGGCTCTGTGCTCTGTGTCACCCACTGTAGAGCCCATCTAGTCGGCATCCAACAAAATGATTCACCCAAAGCAGTGTGGGTTGCTGGTCTGATTTGAAAGTATCTAAGGGGTGGGTGTCACAGGGAGTGTAATGTAACACGTGGTATTATTCTCCACACAATTCTTCTCTTCTGTCCTGCGTTAGAGTCTGTCAGCCGTAGAGTCTTAGCATTAGTTTAGTCTGTTTAGCCTAGTCTGTTTAGTTTTAGAGCTCTGCTGTACCACAGGTTCGGTGTGGGAGATCCCAGAGCATCTTGGTGACAACCACCTCAGGGCAGCAGGCACAAAGCAAAGCCTGTCACAGGACATGGGAAGAGGGAAATTGAATGGCAAGTGGTCATCAGATGGAGATATCGTCACTGGGCACTGTGCAGGACAGATGGCAGGACTCTGAAAACATGCCCTCTTCTTGGTTACCTCCAGAGATTTCCTTCTTCCTGCAGGACTGAAGAGGTGGCAACTGGGGCCTTGAATGGGTAGGATGGGGCACAGTGCCTCTTCTCAAGTGATTTGTGCTCTCTCCCCAGAGCTGCGGAAGCTGTCCTGCAGGGCCGAGCTGACTCCATTCTGGCCTACCATCAACAGAATGTCCCGCGGGCAAAGCTAGACCAGGTATACCATCTATGAACCAATTACTCCTGTTGGCACATGCTGCCGGCTATTACCCTTCCCTTCTGATGTAGCCATTCTCCTCCAGCCCCTGGTTCAGCTGTGAAAGAAGGGGTTGCCAGAATGCCGTTTCAGTGGGATGGGAAGCTGCTTTGCTGCAAAATCTCTTTGGCACAAGTCCTTGCTGTTGTAAGCTGCGAAAAGTTTGGGATGGGGCATGGCATGTTCTCCCGCAGTCATGTGTGCAGAGTACCTGCTTGTGCATTCCTAGATCATGTAGTAGGGCCTACATCTTTCCTGTAAGGAATGAAAGTGAACTGCCATGAAGGCTTCATTTTGAGGCAGAGAGGTCTCCTGCAGGGTGCAGGGAAGATTACCTTCCTAGGATCTTTCCCTGCTCAAGTTTCTTCCCCTTTTCTCTGCCAGGCACCATCTGCTCCTAAAGTGCTGGGCATTGCTGAGCCACTTCCAGTTAACCCACCTACTGCCAACACTCCACAGTCCCAGCCACTGGCCCCTCAAGCAAGTCAACCACAGCCACAGCCTCCCCCACCACAGCCTCCAGCCCCACCACCTCAGGCCATCAGTCAAACACCTTTGCCTGTGCCCAGCAGCCTGCCTCAGGAAGGGACAAGTGAAGATGGCCGGAGAGATCTGACTCCCAACTCTTTGGGGAACAACAGCAGCAATAACCAGCCTGGAAGTAACCATCCAAATACGCCCACTGCGTCTGCCAGCACCATGCAGCCTGGGCAAGTGGACTCTGCTGCCACGCCCAGCTCCAGCCTCCTTGGAGAGGGCCCAGGGATGCCAGGGAATGGGCAGGCGGTCCTGGGCCCCAGGAACACCATGAACTCGGAAGGGCTCTCAAAGGAGCAGCTGGAGCACCGAGAACGCTCTCTGCAGACCCTGAGAGACATTGAGCGTCTGCTGCTGCGCAGTGGGGAGGCTGAGCCCTTCCTGAAGTCCAGCCAAAATGCGGGTGAGGGGGGGACTGCCCCTCAGCCACAGGCTGCCCCTGCACAGCCCCCTGCACCTCCTGCCAGCATGAAGAAGTATGAAGAGCCTCTGCAGTCCATGATCTCCCAGACCCAGAGCCTTGGTGGGCCCGGCCTGGAACACGAGGTGCCCCACCACCCTAGCACTGACATGGGACAGCAGATGAACATGATGATGCAGCGGCTGAACCAGGACAGCCTGACACCAGAGCAAGTGGCCTGGAGGAAGTTGCAGGAAGAGTACTACGAGGAAAAGCGACGGAAAGAGGAGCAGATCAGCATCCACGGCCGGCCCATGCAGGAGATCATGATCCCGCAGTCAATGGGGAGCATGATGATGCGTGGGCCTCCACCACCCTACCACAGCAAGCCTGGAGAGCAGTGGCCACCGGGGATGGGCAGCCAGCTGCGGGGACCCATAGATGTGCAGGACCCTATGCAGCTGCGGGGAGGGCCACCCTTCCCTGGGCCACGGTTTCCTGGGAATCAAATGCAGAGAGTCTCTGGCTTTGGAGGGATGCAGAACATGCCCTTGGATGCTCTTGGGCCCATGAATGCCATGCAGAGGCCAGTCAGGCCTGGCATGGGATGGAGCGACGATATGTCTCCTATGGGAGGCCCTGGGAACTTTCCACAAGGCACCTTGCCCTACCCGCCAGGGCAAGGGGACCCAGAAAGGTTTATGAATCCTCGTGCCAGAGAGGAGATCCTGCGGCATCAGCTCATGGAGAAACGCCCAGTGGCAGTGCAGAGGCCCATGGGGATATCCAGCAACTCCATGAGCCAGGGCATGGAAATGGAGAGGATGATGCAGGCTCACAGGCAGATGGATCCATCCATGTTTGCTGGGCAGATAACAAGTGAGAGCCTGAGCAGTGCCCCAATTGGAATGGATTTTGCAGGCACTCGGGGGATGCTGAGCCCCCCTATGAGTCAGTCAGGCCTTCGGGACATGGACACACCCATGGGCCCTGGCAACCTCAACATGAACATGAATGTCAATATGAACATGAACATGAACCTCAATGTCCAGATGACCCCACAGCAGCAGATGATGATGTCGCAGAAGATGAGGGGCCCCGAAATGATGGCCCACCAGGGCATGAACCCTGAGGAGCTGGCCAGGGTTAGGGCTCAGAATGGCAATGGCAGTGCAATGCTAACGGGACCCCAGAAAATGATGATTCCCTCCCAGTTCCCCAACCAAGGACAGCAAGGCTTCTCGACTGGGCAAGGGTCTTACCCCAACCTGCCCCAGGAGATGGGCAGTGGCTCAGATATGTTCAGCCCTGAGCAGGGTACCATGCCCATTGGGAGCATCAGTGGCACCACCAGACTCAGCCACATTCCTCTGCCTCCCGCCTCCAATGCCGCTCCCACAGCAGGGGGAAACCTGGCCAACATGCACCCAGCACCTTCCCGGGGGCTGGGCCGCCGGCCCTCTGACCTCACCATCAACATCAACCAGATGAATTCCCCCAGTATGGGTCACCTCAAGTCTCCCACCCTTAGCCAGGTGCATTCACCACTGGTCACCTCCCCATCTGCCAACCTCAAGTCCCCACAGACACCCTCACAGATGGTCAGCATGCCGCCTTCAAACCAGTCTGGACCCCTCAAGTCCCCCCAAGTGATGAGTTCCTCTCTCAACGTCCGGTCTCCAACTGGCTCACCAAGCCGCCTGAAGTCCCCTTCTATGGCAGTTTCTTCCCCTGGTTGGGTGCCATCTCCCAAAGCCACCATGCCCAGCCCAGGAGTCAACCAGAGCAAGCAGACTCTCAATATGAACTCATCTGCTTCCATCGGAGCACTGGATCAGGGTATGCTGGGTGTCTTGTATGCGAGTGCATGTCTGTGCTTAGTTTTGGTGAGTGTGTGGACCGGGTTTCTCTCCAGCCCATGAGCTCTCTCTGGAGCGGGAAGACATGTGTTCCTGTGCCTGGACCTGCATCTCACAGAGCAAGTATTTTTTCCCAGGAGTCCAAACAGGGCCTTTTCAGGTAGATCTGTAACACAGGCAGCAAACGCTGTGTCTGTGCTGGGCAGTCAGGGGCAGGTTTAAGTGGAAGTCTGTCACTGCTCTGGAGCAGGGTCTCTCCGTGAGCCTTCTCAGAGTCCAGAGAGTGCTGGACTGTGCCAGCTCTGTGCTTTGCAGCCTCCTCTGGTCACTGCTGTCAGAAGGAGAGGACAAGGTTGCTCTCTGGTGGGAGCAAGCCACAGAGTGTGGACAATACTAAGTTGATCTCTCTCTTGCTTGCAGGTTCTCTCCCTTCTGGGCCTCGGAGCAGCTCTTCCGCACCAGCCGGTAACACCTCTAGCACCATGAATCCGAACATGCCTTTTACTTCCTCTCCAGATCCATCCCCTTCCCAGAACCCCCTCTCACTGATGATGTCCCAGATGTCCAAGTACGCCATGCCCAGCTCCACACCACTTTACCACAATGCCATCAAAACTATCGCCACCTCTGATGACGAGCTGCTGCCAGACAGGCCTATGCTCCCACCTGGAAGCATGTCAGGTATCTACTTCTGGAGGTGGGCTTGCGAGGGGTCAGACTGTCTTGTGGCTGCCAGTGGACCTGAGGCAGCAGGTGGAGAAGGCATTAGAAACTCTGATCTCCCCATGACTGCCATGTCACATAGCTTAACTTTCCCCTTGTTTGTAACAGTCTGTGTACTTCCCTGCCCTTTGCCCAGGCTGCTCATCAGCTTTTGGCTTGGGTGGAAGGACATGAGCTGGTCTGGCTTGAGGAGTCCTTCTTCCACAAGACCTAGAAGTTTTTTACCTTTACCCATGTAGATGTATTGGGCCTGAGTTTTCATGGCTCCTGGAGTTTTCGCAGGTCCAGGACTTGCAGGCAGAGGTCTGCTGCTTAGAGCCCTTGTGCTCCTGTGCAGTGGGACAGGGATGCTCTGAATGGGGCTTGGGAGTCTGGTGTTTTGAGTGGAGCCCAAGTGCCTGCGCAGGCAAGGCTATGTTGTAGCACAGTTGTGATTTCAGTAGGCCAGATATGCTCCACTAGCTAGTGGCACTGGTGAGGACATCTAGGCAAATGAATGTTTCTTGTCACATGGTGACCAGCCCAAAGGGGAATTCCAACATGCTCTACCACTTGATTTAGGGGTTTAAAGTTGTCTGATAAATATTTTTGGCAGTTTTGAAAATGAAAAATCAACTTTTTGACTCTTTCACTGCTGAGCACTCACTTAGATTGACTGCAGGTATGCAAATGCATTGGCTGCCTCCACAGGCACTGATGGCTGCTCCGCTTTTCTGATGGGCACAGACCTTCCCGCCCAGACAGCACCTGTGTCGGGCTGCTGACTCTTCTGTTTTTTCCTCCTCACCACCCGAGGTTGTGCGGTCACTGGAGCTTGCTGGGTGGTAAACCCTGTGATAGGCAGCAGTGAAGGGTCACTCCTTGCTGCCTTTCAGGCAGCTGAGAGCCCTGATGGGACCATGGTGTAGGGCACACACCAAGCCAACTAGGACTCTAAAATCGGGGGACTGTAAGAAATTACAAATCTTGCATGGGACTGGATGAAGCTGGAAGAGCCCTCTGATGCTTGTGGGCTTGGGGAGCTGGAGTCTGGAGCACCTTTTCCTGACATTGGTGCTCTGCAAGCCCATCTTGGAGCTGCTTACTGAGCATCATGCTCCATGCTCAGGGCATTCTGAGCAGGACTGCTTGGCAGGCTTTCAGGATGTGGATTTTGCAACCCTGAAAGATCTGTGGGAAGGTCTTAACTCTTCTCTCTTTTTCCTGTCCTTAGGCGTGACGGGGAATCAGCCAAATCAACTGCACTTGAACTCTGTGGGGCCTGGATCCTCTCAGAGCCCCATGGGAATGAACCTGCCTGGTCAGCAGCCCCTTTCCCACGAACCACCCCCCACCTCCATGATGTCCTCCCCAAACCCTCTGGGGTCCAACATTCCTATGCATCCGAGTGGGCCAGGGGCAGGCGTACCCCCCCAGAACCCCATGATGCTGCCCCCAGGTCCCCAGGACTCGTTGAACCAGCAGTGTGGCCCTGTGCACAACAGTTCACAGATGATTCCTTCTAACCAGCTCGTGTTCCCGCGCATGCAGCAGCCCCACAATGCCATGCCATCTCCTGCTGGAGGCATGCCCATGGCCCCCAGTGCAGGAGGCGGCCCTGGGATGCAGCAGCATTACCCGCCAGGGATGCCCTTGCCGCCTGAGGACCTTCCCTCCCAGCAGCCTGGCCAGATGCCCCCTCAGCAACACATGATGGGCAAAAACATCCCTCCTCGGATTGGTGACCCGTACCCACCCGTGCTTCCTGGGGTGGCGTCGGTGCTGAACGACCCCGAGCTCAGTGAGGTCATCCGCCCCACGCCCACGGGGATCCCGGAGTTTGACCTGTCCAGGATCATCCCGTCAGAGAAGCCAAGCAGCACCTTGCAGTATTTCCCCAAGAGCGACAGCCAGGCACCCAAATCTCAGCCTTCCAACCTCCACCTTATGAACCTACAGAACATGATGGCTGAGCAGCCCCCCGTGCGTCCAGGTATGAATGCTCCTAGCCTCCCCGGGCAGCAGGGCGTGCAGAGGGGACTCAGCATGCCCATGTGCCATCCTGGACAAGTGCCCATGCTGGGCAGGACAGGTATACCGCCCCAGCAAGGCATGATGGGCAGTAGCATGCACCAGGGCATGATGTCTCCGCAGCAGAGCCTGATGGCCCAGCAGAATTTCATGCTGATGCAGGCCAAGCAGAGAAGCATGTCTGTGTCGGGGGAGATGTATGCCCAGACAGGACACATGATGTCACCTCAGGGCTCTCTCATGGGGCCCCCGCCTCAGCAGAACCTCATGGTCACGCACCAGATGAGGCAGAGGAGTGTCTCCCTGGACAGCCAGATGAGTTACATCCCCGGACCTGGGAACATGGCGAACTTGCCTTTCTAACCCTGACTGGCACTCAGGGCTGGGGAGGGGATGGGGCTGCCCCTACAAACATTTTTAAACCTTTCTGTGGGGGAGGGTTGGGGGCCAATGCCGGTGGAGGACACCACGTGGGATGCTTTACAGTCGGATTCGCCTCTACACAGCAAACCAGATGTGCAGTAAACTTGATGTGAATTGGGTTTCTTTTTCCTTTCTTTTTTGGGGAAGGGGAGGGTGGAGAGGCTGGGAGTGGGGCTGTTACTTTGAACCCTGTGTGGTGACCAGGGACATCCAGACCTTGTGGCAGTTTGTAAAGTTTTCACTTATGTTTTTCCTCCGTTAAGTGTTTTTCTTGCCCTTTTTCCCCCTCTATTTTTTTTTTTCCTTCCTTTTTAAGCAACCAAAATGTGCAAGAGGGTTTTTGGAACTAGCTGTAAATAGGTCGCTGGGAAAGGCAAAACTTGTGCTGGTTTTTAATTGTTCTGTATTTCTGTGTTTTAATAGAAGCCTCAAAACATGTTTTGCAAAACAGAAAGAAAAAAAAAACATGCTAAAGGCAACGGTGTACAAGGATTGAAGACTCTCCTTGGGGGAGGCAGGAGGATCCCCAGGGTGCACAGGGTGTTGAGAGATCCCGTTGTAAAGTGACTCTGTGTCAGACCCGTGTTGTTCACGCATCTGAATGGTTTTGCGTGTGTGGGAGAGGGGGTGGTGCAGTGTCATGCAGATCTCAGGTCCCGTGGATACATGGATCCTATGCCGAGTACACAAACATAACCACTGACCAAGGGCCATTGGGGGAGGCTAGAGCTGTAGCCCCAGTGAAATGCTGCTGGAGCGGCGCTTATTTGGCAGGGCAGAGGCCACAGCTTTACAGGATGCAGCTGTTGCTGCTCTCTGGAGAAGCTGCTGTGTCTGGGATGGGAAGGATGCTGGCCCTTCAGCTGGAGAAGCATCAAGAATCTGGGCTTCGCAGATGATAACATGCTGGACCTGAAGATCTTGACTGGCCCTGTCATTTCTACTCCCTTCTCTTCCCTTCCTGCTTTGTCCCCCGTAGGCAAGGTGTTGTGGTGTGTAGGGACAGGTGGGCTTTGAGGTGAGTGAGGTGATGCATTCCAGTGCTTCCAGGAGAGGCTAGCTGGGGACCCTGATCTTCTGCAGCCTTCCTACACCAGTCTGTTACCCATCCATTACCCTTTGCCACTGCGTCACGCTCCCCTGCCATTGAATGCTCTCCCAGGTCTTCCTTGCGATTCAGTCCTTCATCTCCAGAGTTTTGCAGGCAGTCTTCATCATAACCTGAGCTACTGGCAGCAGCCCTGTCCTATGGCACAGGAGAGGTCCAGCTGTTGAAGAGGACCTGTCCCTGACTGCAGTACTCCACCTCAGCATTCAGTGTCAGCAGCATGGCCATCCTGTGCTTCAGACAGAAGAGGCTGAAGTTGAGTTGCAATCTCTCATTTCTAGGCTGGCAGAAGCATGCCATTTGAGCAACTCTGGCTTTTCTGGATGCGCTCCACCCTCTCCATCCTGTACTCTATAAGGTCTTCCTGCATGCAGCCCTGACGGTCTGCATGCCCTGACGGTCTTTCCCATGTTTTTTCACAGAGGGGAATGTGTGTGTGATGCGCACGCATTTCTGCACACATCACAGTATCTCTGGACCTCTGGGGGGACTGCATTCCAGCATCCAGTGGTGAACCTGGGGCACACAATTGCTGGAGGAACACCACTTGGAGGATTATCTCTGCAGAGCCAGGCTTAACACACTACCTCTCTCATAACAGAGCTCACCTTTCCCAACTTGTTATTGCAGGGAGGAGAGGGCTTTGGAAAGGGAAATTGCCAAGTAGTGAGTGAACAGCAACACTTTTTGTCATGTTGCGAGCTGTTTGGAAAGGCTGGTGGGTGCTGAAATGTCAGCCTAGCAGCTGTCTTGATCCAATCTGTGAGAAGATGGAGTCATAAAGTCCAGTTAGGAATACATTGAAGCTTTGGGGCATTTTCTGGTGAACAGTGCTGGGTGAAAAGCATGGGTTTGGATCTGAGGAAGGATCTTGCTCCAGTCTCCTGCTTTGTAGGGGTTTGTTGTATACAATGTGAGCAAGTAACATTTTTTGAAGTTGTAAAACAGGAACAATCACGAGAAGTGCTCCTTCCTGCCTTGGCAGTTCGAGCAGAAGAATAATCTTCAACCCAGGCTTTGGACCTGACATGTTAGCTGGTTGGATTCTCGATCCTTTCACTGTGTGTTTCATGCGGGAGGATGTGGCTCAAATAGATGTAGCTCTTTCTAAGCTTGACTTGCCTGAAAGGCTATAGCTTCTCTTGGCTGCACTTCAGGGTGTTGGCTGCCGGTAGTTTCTCGTAAACATCCAAATACCAATTACAGTCCCAAACCTTGCTCATCCCCCACCAGCAAGTCTCGGCTAATTTGAAGCCATAACATTTTCTATATGGAAGGTTTTTTTGTTTGCCTGTAGATAGCTGTTATTTTAGCCTGGTTGAGATCTCCATGTGTTTGTACTTTCCCTGTTGTCCCTTTTGCCCAGCCCGACACAGAAGTTGCCTGGGGCTTGCAGTCCTCACTCTGTCAGCAGCGCATTGTCCCTGCATCAGCAGGAGCCTGCAGGCTGTGGCACATGCCATGCAGCATTCAGGAGACCGGTGCTGAGCGCTCACAGGGACATGGCAGTGTGACGCTATTTCTGCCTGGCGACAGGAGGAAGACCTGTCCTTCAGTGACAAATAAGAAGCTAAGCCTTTTGACTCAGCAGCCCTGGATACAAAAGGGAAATCCTGATGCTAGGTCAGAGCTGAGGATCCTGGAGCAGCAGTCGGTGCTCTTCTGCAAAATCCCACTGCCCTGGAGCCAGCCCTACCTCTACCACTGTGATGGCTGAACAATGGGGAGAAGAAATGCTGCCCCAACACCCCTGTGCCCTGGGCGCTGCTCCCAACCATGTCTGTGAACAGCAATGTGGCAGGAATTCTTTGGAGGCTCAGTGACAGTCAGTCCTTGTTAGACCCGGGCAAGGTTTGCCATCAGCTGGTTGCCCGCTGCTGTGACTGTGTGTCTAGTCTTGTGTCTTGTGGTTTATTGCTCGGCTCCTCACCTTGAGTTCTGTGTACTGACTCCACCTAATCACAGTAGAAGGTTTGCCCATCTTTTAGCCATGACTTTGCCATGTTTTTCCAGCTCCAAAAAAGCGAATGCTGGGAAACTGCATCTTTCAGTATGTCAGATAATCACACACCTGGAATTAGCTTTCACATTGAGGTAAAGGTGACTGACCTGTTCTCTGTCATCCCATGGAGAAACTTCCCCAGTCATTTTGTACCATTATATAAATATATATATAAATATAAATATATAAATACAATATGTGAAGACATCTTATTGGTTTTTATTTGAAACAATTTTTAGGCTTGTTTTTGGGTATCTGTGCTGCCTGTAATGTATTGACCTGTTTTATAGGTGCCTTTTTATTAAAAAGACAAATTTCAAGACGTGACCCGTTGCCTGTCTTTTTCCACGTGTTTTTCCACAGGACTGCAGTGGAGACAGAGAGTGCAAGGGGTGCTGGGAGGGTTGTGTGGGCATCGGGGGAGCCCCTTCTCTACAGCACTCCCAGGCACACGTTCATTCATGCGTTCCCTTACTCACACTCACCCGTACATGCTCCACTGCCTGCCACGGCCCTGTGATCAGTGTGTGTGTGTAGCAGGATGCTCTGCTGAAACACCCCAGCTCTGTCTCCTGGGAGACTTGGTTGCCCTGCAGGAAATGCAGAGCAGTGTGCTGTTGTGAGGGTCGTTGTGTTCCCATCTCTGCGGTTGCCTTCATCAGAGACCAGGGCTTCCTCTGGTTTGTGTGCTGGTGCCTTGTTTGCAGAGCAAAGTCCAGGACTGGGGGTGCAGAGGGTGTGCTGTGGATCGTGGTGACATTGCCTTCCCACACACCATCACCCGACTCTATGCAGGAGCCACCTTGGAGCTCCCCTTGGCTCAGTCCCCCTTCCCAGTGGCCTGGCTGGGCAGAGTACATCTGCCTCACTTGGTAGTGGTGGGACAGGGGCTAAGCAGAGCTCCGTAGGGGAGGCTGAAGTCCACCTGAGGGCTGCAGGGGTGGCTTTGGCAGTGTGAGTACTTAGCAGGGAAGCCCACTCGGGGGCAAGGTGGTGTGACAGCCATGACACACGTCTCCTTGAGGAGACAGCAAGGGTTTCACTGAGTGGAAAGCACAGCTTCCTCTGCGGTGAAGGAAAGTTCCTCTTGCTTTTTTCTTGTTGCCATTCAGCAGCCTGGCTGCAGGCAGCTGTGGGAGCAACAATGGCAACTCTTTGGGGAAGGTCTGCCAGCTCTGAGCCAAGCCATTCCCAGGCTGTCTGAGCCAAATGTAGGTGCAAGGGCAGCCTTCCAGTCAGGTTAGCAGCTGCTGCAAAACTGGGGCAGGAGGTGCTGCAGTTAGTGGAAGAGGCTCTGTAAAGCAGAGAGGCAATGTAGGTCTGGACTGACTCTGAACACAGCAGAGCCTTCTGCAGCACTGGTGAAGGGGAATCTGAGCAAGGTGCTCCTCTGAGCACTCTGAGCAGAGCTTGTCACAAAGGTGCCATCTGCCCACTTAGTGCTCTCTAATGCGTCTCCCTTGAAGAAAGTGACATGGTTGCAGACAAATGCTTACAAGCACTATAAATGAGAAGATGTTTATTACACTGTTTATTACAGCTTACCTCAAACCTTCCTAAAGGTTTGTACATACAAAATATAGTGCTAAAAGCTATAGTAACAATAGATGTGTAATCTGTTCACTCTCATTTGCGTGCAGATTTTCTTTTTACTTTGTGACCACTCTAAGAATTTTACACTTTGACTATTATTTTTTTCAGTAACATTTTCATCTAGAAACACAGTTGTCACCATAACCTGCTGGGGAGGTGTTTACAATGTATCTGCAATGGTTCGCTCACTGGTACAACAATGGAGAACACGAGTGCAGGCTTAAGAGACTTGCCCTTCTCTGCTGCATGTATATGCTTGAACAACCACAATCACCATTACTTGAAAGTTTCATCTTTGAAGATGCAGTGCTGCAGGAAATGGTGGACTGCCTTATACTAGGTGAGTTTTCTCCTGAAGTCACAATGTGAGATCAAGCTATTGAGATCTCTGCCTGAGTCAGGCTGAGGTAATGTGACCCCTTCCATAATGGCTGGTCTTTTTAGCAGGGCCCTTGAGTACCGTGAAGTTCATCTGGAACCGAGCTCTCTGCTAGTGGGATGAACTTCAGAAGTGAGGTTAGCACAAAATTCCTGCTGCCACAAGAGAAGTAACATTGTTTCAGCATTGCTTAAAATGTGAGGTGAAGGGTAGAGCAAATTTTAAAGTGTGCTCATGATGAGGGTCATGCTCATGTGACATTGGTATGTATGGCTCTCCTACAGTTCAGGCCACAGCACTCTTTAGGAACAGAAATGTCATGTCGTGGAGCAGTGTTGTGGGCCTGCTGCCATGTTAAACTGTGACAAGACCTCCTAGGCAGCAGCAGGCTATCTTGAGTCTGTTGGGGCTTCCCTGCACACCAGTTTGCAGTGCAAGAATTAATGATAGGGAAAGCTGCTGCTCTTATTTTGAACCAAATTACCATCAAGCTGCCCTGATCTGAGCAGTTTCTGCATACTTGCAGTTCAGGGCAAGACCACCACCCAGGTTTGTCCTCTGTACACCTGGATGCACTTAATCTCTGAAAGCCCTGTAGATGCAGGTGGAGGAAAATGATCAGAAAGCATAGTGCAAAGCAAAATGCCACATATCCTCTAGCCTTGCTAAAAAACAAAGAGAAATTATGCAAACGAGCTCTTTCTCCTACTCTGGGGCAGTGGGTCTCCTTGCTCTTAGAACCCACAAACAGCCATACAACTAGCTGCCAAAAAAACCGACATTATATACCTTACAAAGCTGTGTGGTTTCTCTCCCCTGTGTGCAGTCACAAGACAGAAGCCATCTCTTCAGACAATGTTCTTCCTTAAAGGAAAACTTTTGCATAGTCAGGCATTCAGTTCAGCAGCCACTCACAGGACATCATAACAGCAGTAAAACAGATCAAATGAGTGGGGAAGGATGCAACTGGTGTCAGGAAAGGAGTCTGTGACAGTCAAATCTTGCAGTCTGTGGGAGGACCTCCTGGCATGAGCTGTGTTGGGAAGATGAATGTGTTGTGGCTGGCTGGGGGGATGTCACGCAGCAGGAGGACAATGTTGCAGTCGGAGAGTGTCCAGCACTGTATGCCCATGCTATCAGATTGAGCTCTGTAGCCCCCATCAGTCCTACCTGCATCTCTCCAGTTGCTATGACTACTGAGTCCCATGGCTTCCTTTGGGCATGTCTGTACCAACCTGAGCTAGTGAAATGGAGACCTGCTTACTGACATGACTCATTTACTTGGCTGCCCTTTTTTCCTTGCCCCTGGCACCCCAGTCCCGTGCCTGGCTTTGTGCACAAGATGCCTGCAGTCAGTTTTTCGAGGGAGAGGTGGGAATATCAGGTTCAACCCACTCGAGTTCATCCAGCCCCACATGACCCTCAGACATCCAGCATTCACCAAGAGCTGCCAGGTGGATCTCTACAAGTATGAGAACCAGGAAGAGCCAAGCAAGGTATCTGATGGGATTTGAGTGTTTGGTGGCTATTGGACCCCTTTCCTGACGAGTGAAGAAAGTTGTGGGGATGCTTGTGAAACTCGTAACTGAGACCACAGCAAGTGTGCCACAGGGAAGGAAAGCCCCAGGCCAGTTCTGCCCTGCAGGCAGCCTTTCCCAGCTAGAAAGTGGAGATGGAGGTGGTGTTGTCAGACTCTATCCCGCTACCCTTCCTTGTCACCTCCAGGATCTCCTGCAGGGTCTCCTGGCTTATGCAGCCAAGCTCCTGCAGGATCCGGAAGAAGTCGTTACGGAACTTGACCCCAATAAAGGCGTAGAGGATGGGGTTGAGGCAGCAGTGTGTGAAGCCGATGGCCTCTGTCACCATGATAGCTGTGTCCAGCTGGTCTTCCAGGAGGCAGTTCTTGGTGAAGGCTTCTAGCTTGGTAAGTGTGTTCAGAAAGATGACGATGTGGTATGGGCTCCAGCAGAGGAGGAAGATGCCTGTGACCAGGATGGCCACACGGACAGCTTTTTGCCTCTGCAGGCGCTGGGACTGACACAGTGCCCGGATGATGGCCATGTAGCAGTAACACATGACCAGCAGAGGCACAAAGAAGCCCACGGTGTGGTAGAGGAAGCGGGTTGCCAGCCACGCGTTGTTTCCATCGATCCCAACCTCTGGAAAATAGCAAATGCTGCGGTTGCTGTCATCTGTCCAGACTTCCATGAAGATGAGATCGGGTAAAGTCAGAAGCCATGAGCAGAGCCAGACAGCCATGCAGGTGAGGTGGATGGAGCGAGCTCTGCGTTTGCGGTAGGTGTGGATTGCATAGACTATGGCCAGGTAACGGTCCACCGCGATGCACCCCAACAGCATGCTACTGCAGTAGAAATTGATCTTATGGACAGCACTGAGTATCTTGCAGAGGAACTTCCCAAATACCCACCCAGCCAAGCTTTCCACCACGCTGAATGGGAAGGTGAGCAACAGTGCCAGGTTGGCCAGCGTGAGGTGGAAAAGGAAGTTTTCTGTGGTGGTGCGAGACCGCTTGAACCTCTCTAAAATGACCAGGACCAGGGCATTGCCCACAGTCCCCAACACAAACATCAGCAGATAGATGAGGGGCATGAAGATCTTTCTGAAGGGATCTCCCTGGTTGCCAACCACAGATGAGGCTGGGTTGAAGCAAAAGTAGCCTTCCAAAGAAGGGGTGGTGTTCTCAGCTTCGTAGTAACCGCTCAGCTCCACCTGGCTCTGGGAAACAGAGAGAGTCTTGTTAATGGAGGGGAGTTTCTGAACACAAGAACCCAGTCCCTCAGCTGCACCTGGCAGACCTAGAGCAGAGCACCCCCATGTCCTGCAGCCCACCTGCCTCAGGAGGAGATGCTGTCTGCAGTGTGATGACCTTGGAGGCCCCTCCACTGCCAGGAGGTGCAGCAGCAGGTAGAGAGGGTTTTCTCCATCTGTGACAGCAAGGGCTGCTCAGTCTGTAATTTTTAACTGGAGTATTGGGGGATGTTTTGGTGTCCAGTCAGATGATCAGTTTCATCTTCTGGTTCTTGCCAAGTTACTTGCTGGTGAATTTTGCTTTCTCACATAGAATGGAACCCTCCTCTACCAGCTTTCCCAGTTTTCCCACCCATTTCTGACATGGACCACTCCTGTCCTGCCTGCTGCCTGCTGTCAAGTATAAAGATGGTAGGATTCACCACACAGCACATCGGTACCTCAGATTCTGTGCAGTGAACCTGTCCCCTTCTTCTCCTCCTCAGAGGCCTGAGAGCTACCTACGACAGAGCAAGGTGAGGTGGGGACAGCAGCAGCTGTCCTTTGAGATTGCTTTCCACACACTCGGAGGAAGGTGTGGGGCAGGTGTTCAACACAATGGGAGGAATGCCTCTGAGGCACTATGGTGCCATAGCTACAGGAATAGATGATGGAGAGAGGAGAGATCTGTTCTGTTGATATTCTTTCAGTTCTGAATGAATTGCAGTCACAGAAAGGGAAGAGAAAACACCACTTGGACCCCAGGCTGATACCCAGTAAGGGAAGTGCAATAGAGCTGCTGCAGATGTGATTCGCCCTTGGCTTGCTGTATCTTCTTGACCAGCCTGTGTTCGGGCTGAGGCTGTGGGCAAGTCTTGAGTGCTGGGAAGCTGGAATTCTGCTCAGGATGAGCTCCCTGGATAGTAGTCACGCTCCAGCTGGCCTTGCACAAAAAGAGAGTAGTGGAGGAGGCTTGTGGCAAACTGAAAGTTAGTAACAACTGGGAAGAGCTCAGCAGCAGTCACCCTGAGGTCCCCCACCCACACCCTCCCTGGAGACCTGTGCTGAGACTTCAGTGTTGACCACAGCGGAAGTCTCTGCTCATGCTTTCACACCTTTCACTGCCAGCTGCAGCCGTTTGCACCTGCTGCTCCTTCCCTCATCAGCCAAAGTTCCTGTCTAAAAATACCATCCCTGCTTTACACAGTTTTAGACCTGATCTGGGAGGTTTTTGCTCACCCAATGGGCTGCTAAGCAAAATTACTGTGACCAACCTGGAGTCTTGCATTGTGCCTAGCACGGAAAGGGTGATTTATGTTTCTTTTCTCTCAGGCAGCTTTCTCTGGGTAATGCACTGGGTGCCTCTGCACATGACTGTGGGGGGTAAAGAGGTCACTTGGCAGCAGCAGGACTCATCTAAACTGCTCTGCAGATGAAACCATCTGCCTGGTTCCAAGAGGAGCCCAGGCATGCTGATGGGGCAGAAGCCTTTGGAGCATTACCAAACACGTACAGCAGACAGCTGGCACAGGCAGTCCCCAAGGAGTGGACGGTAGGAGGGTGAATAAGTCCTTGGGAAAAGTGTGGAATAACCCTGCCCAGCTCTTGCTAATGTAACTGTGGGGCTGCAAGCCTTTGGTGAGAAGCCTTTTGTATTACCAAAGAACTTTTATTTTTCTGGTTTACGGTACGATTTTGGAGACCAGAGATTGCTGCTAAAGACAAAAGCCTTAAGAAATCCCTCCCAGTTATTTTACTCCCCAGCTCAAAAGTATTTCCTGCCTACTCTGTACCCGGACCTTTCATCAGGAGTTACCAACACACACAGAAATCTGTGATGTTTTGGCCAGGGCCAGATCCTTGAACCTCTCTGAGAAAAACAAAACCAATCTAAAAACCTTTGCAATTTGGTGCGGTGACCAAACCAGGCTGCTCAGGCTGTGCAGGTGACTGTGCTGAAAACCCCAAACAGATTATATGCTGGAAGGGGAAATTTCACTGGGAAGAGGTTGGACAATTCCAGCTTTGAAGGGAAAAATGAAATGATGGAAAATGGCTGGGTTTGCTGGCTGGAGTGTCAGTCCTCCCTTGGAGCCATGCCAGTGCCATCGTTGGCAGTGGATAGGCAGCTTGGGCAGTGCTCAGTGGCTTTGGCTGCTGACCAGTTTCCAGCATCGCCTTGCATTTGGAGCCAGAAGTGCAGAGGCTGAGTGCCACTATCAGACACCATCTGATTGCTCATGGGGAGCAGGTAGGGAGGGCTCTTACTGTAAACCACTCGCTGTGGGTAGGGGAAGTGTGTGCAGAGCTGTGTTTGAGTCGTCCTCTCCTGCATCTCTGAGCAGAGCAGCACATGTGCGTAGGAGCGGACAAAGATGAGTTGGAGACAAATGGAAGAGGATGAAAAATCAGTCTGGGCTGAGACAGGAAGGGCAGGGACCAGAGCTGCAGGAGATGCACTGAATATGACGAGGCTTCTGGGGGCTCTGCTGCAATTCTCATTTCTAGGACTGGAAGTGGGTGACTGCCTGATATGGGATGGGATAAATCAACAGTGTGCATGCAGAGGGACCTTTGTACAGGTCTCCTGCAAGACAATTGCAGCAGATTTAGGGGTGGGAGAAAAAGCGGTGTCTCTTTCTGTAATAGAGCAGTCAAGTGCATGCCTGGGAAGGCCTTTCCTGTGTGCTTTTTGTTCAGGGATCCCTTTACCCCTATTGCCTGCATCACAGAGTTATTCTGGTCTCTGTGTGTCAGCTGTTTTTCTCAGTTCCCCACAACTGTCAGCGACCAAAACATTTGGCTGCAGAAGTGAAGCAATTTGTGCGCTGTTACGGATTTTCCATGTGAATCATTCCCTTCTAGTCAATGCCAGGGCTGGGAGCAGCACATTTCATTCCCAAACTTTTAAAACTGTAATTGCCCACATCAGTACTATTTACTGACAGAGCTTCTGCTCATGACTTCTCCATGGGCTGAACCAGGGAAATCCAGGAATAAGACCTAGGCCTGTGGAAATACCATGTTACTGTAGTGTAAGTGCCTTTATGCTCTTGAGTCATGTTGGTCCCACTGCAATGAAAACTGGCCTGAGGAACCTCATGGAACCTGGTGTAGATCTCAGTGGTTTTTCTGCAACTGTGTTTTTGGTTGTCTAGTCTGCAGCTGAGGAAGGTTAGCAGGCAAAGCATTTTTGCTATGGAGAAATGGGGTTATCATTTTGGGCATGGTACTTTTCCGCAAGGTTACAGAGTCGAATGGTCTCATATAGTATCAAAATTTAGGTGAGGCCCTCACTGTATTCACGGTGTGATACTGAGATAAATGCCCTTTTGGTGCAAACGTTCTCATCATTTTTCCTTCCATAATTGCTCAATTGATCAAACAATCTTCTCTGCACAAGGCAGGGTTTGTGATGCCACTTTGACAAGACACTTTGGAGGCCTTTTTTTTCAAATCTCTGTGGGTAGGTTGCTGCTACAAGCACTGAGTATAAGTAAAGCAACATATGGCACCACCAAAGCAAATACAGTGATGCTCATGTGATATCTGCGGCCTCCCTGTTCCAGGGAGGGAGCCATATCTGGGAAGCTGCCGGGAGACAGAGGTGGGAAACAACATATGTCAAACTCCCAACTGCAGAAGTCTGAGAAAAGGTCTAAAACTCTTCCTGCTGTGGCACCTGACTGTGGGCATTTAGTCCTAAAATCAGCTTGGTTTCCCCCATCACATGGAGTCTCCTTTATGATGTAAAATAATGCACAGCACAGGTAAAATCACTAAGCTAAGGATTATGGAAAGTTTTGTATGCAAAGAAAAGGAGGTGAAAAAGGCTTGAGTTTGGTTTTAACCTCTCAGCAAATTTTAGTGCTGCCACTGAACTTCAACAGAGGTCAGGGAAAGAAGTGTCTTTTCCCAATAAGTTTTAAAGGAATGACCACCATTAGCAAAGGATTTTTATACTGGATGAATCAGAAAAAAAATAAGGAGGGTAGGGCTTGCTCCCCCATCTCATTGCTCTTCCCTGGTGCGTAGAAAAAAGGAGGAACAGAAAATTTGGTAACAATTGAATCCAACATTTCTCTTTTTGGAATAACTAATCCTGAGGTCTGCTGCAGAGAGCCACTGTAGCAAAAAATAAATTCTGAGATGCAATATTTGAAAACCAGGGTAATGATAATGCTGCTGTGTACTTCCTGTTGGATAGCACAACATACTCTAAAAGATGCAGCTGCTCTTTTTCACCTGTAAATGCTGGGAAGAGAACTACAAAGTAGAATACCTAGTGTCATCACTCCCTGTTAGAAGAAATACTTGCAATTTATCTTCCACTCTTTAAAATTCCCCTCTTGTAAATATACTGCATATTCCCCTTTCAGCAGAGCCTGTGGCAGCCTGTATGTGGAGAAAGCAAGCAGGATGGTCATATCAAGGGTTTTCACACACAGAGAGAGAAGACTGGGTTTGCTTGGGTATTCCAGTTGTGTAAGGAGACCAGATAAGATGTACAGGGCTTTGCACACTGTGTACACAGTCATTTATACCACCGAAGGCTGGTGCAAAAGGTGCCTGCCTCAGAATACGTGTTTTACGCCCACACTGTGCTAATGGCTGTGCAGACAGCAGGGCAGCAGGGAGCAGAGGCTAGGACAGGCTGGCAGCACAGGACTGGAGCCCCGCTCTCCAGGTGAGTCACCTGGCCCTTTGCAGAGACTCTGGTCTGTGTCCTCATGCAAGGACAGTACTTGGGCTTAGTGCTTGCCAGTACATCTGTGCACAAGGTCCCGATAGCTAGGCAGCTTTCCCTAACAGAATACTCAGCACCCGTGGATCACAGTGTCTGCAGCCACACTATGCCGGCTCTCTGCAAGCAACAGCATTGTGCTTGTGATCAAGTCTGGACTTAAGGGATGCAAGGACTGATTACGCTGGCATAAGAAATGGCTCAAGCTCTGCCTCTGCCAACAGGAAGGTGAGAAGATGGACGGCCAGAAACCTGACCTTTCAGCCCACCCCAGCTCTATCTGCCATCCCTGTTATCAAGCAAAGCCAGGCCCAACTCACCAAGTCATAGGTCTCTGATGAGTAGCTCACAGGCCCCATGGTTTGAGGGGCAGGATCCGTCTCTCCTCCAGAAGTTTCTACAAAAGTTCTTTTCTGGGGTGGAGTTAATAATTTAAGTGAGTAGGGAGGGACACAGAATGTAACAATAGAGTATTTGCAAGGCAAATGAGCTCCAGGCACAGAGCGACCTGCTGATGTAAAGATTAGCATCTAGGTTTACCATCTTTTTACTAGTGCTGTGAGTTGATTTTTAAAGTACAGTTTGAAGAATCCATATTCCTTTGGTCTGTACCACAGAAGATCCAGAACATCCTTAGGTCTTCCCTGGAAACCTTCAGGGCCCTTGCCCATAGCCGTCCTTGTTCCAGGTGGTCCGAAAGGCTTTGAAAAGTTCTGTGCCAAGGACCACCCTTACTAGAAACCTCCTGGATCCAGGCACTTCTCTGGAGCTGTGCAGGACTTTGAAGCATGGGTATGGTCTGTATGATCATCACCCTCTGCCTTGGGGTCCTCCTGGCTGCTTTAACCCCAGTGACTTTAATTGTCTTCTGCTCCTTCTCCTGCTGCTTTGCCCCTCCTCTGGGCTTGGGGGAGTGTGAGGTGGCTTGCACAGGAAAGCAAAGCCTTGGCAGCCACTCTGCAAGTCTAGAGCAGGGCTAGCAGGGGCTGGGCAGCTTGATTTCACAAGGGTAACAAAGGAGAATTAAGACAGGAAATCAAGATTTTCTCTGCTTGGGGAAATGGGCATTTTGTTCAGTGATGTCACAGCACCAGACTCACAGAGAGAATGCCCCGGTCTGGGACAGCAGAGTAGGATGGCAATGCAGCTGGCATTTTGGCAGAAAGCTTTTCCTGTGAGGTGGTTTGACAAGCACAGTTCTTGTCCTCCTCTTGTCTAGGCACAGCTGCGCCAAGGCCTCTCTACCAGCAAAGACTCTGATGGGACTTTGGACTGGTGAAGAAGGAAAGTGGTGTTATTCTCCTGGGCACTGCTGGATTACAACAACTCCTCCTGCTTCTTAGATCCTGATTTGTTTGGCACCTGCTGCCCCGGGAATGTCGCTGTCTTCCCCTGCCATGAGGAACTTTGTGTGCACCTGCATGTGCTCATCAGCCTCTGGGCACTCTTCCTCCTGAAAGTGAGAGGATGGAGAGCAGCAAAACCGGAGAGAGATCATAGAGAGCTCGCACTGTGCCTGACTCACATCCCCCACCTCACAGGGACAACACAGACTGAGCAAGCCCTGTCCTGAAGCCCTGTGCTGCAAGGGCCAAGGGGGAACACGAGGAGTGGGGTACCACTGAGCCCGGGAGACTGAGAAGTCAGGAAGGATGTTCTCAATCAGCCAGAACTGGAGGGTGGAGCCTGTGCCTTTTGCTGCTGCGGGTGGAAAAACAACCATCTAGAGACAGCTGTAGATGAGAGGAACTAGATAAAACCAGGAATGTCCTTGTCCTTTTGCATGTATTTTGGAAAAACATTTGAATAAAAATTTGCCTGCAAAGCAGTTTTGGAACTCCCAGGTGTTTAAGTGCTAGTGTTTTAAGATTACATTCCCATTGTGTCTCGGTTTGTCAAAACCCATGTCTAAATAACAGCTGTCTAAAAAGAAGCACAAATTCCCAGCCTGTCACGATCGGGGGTTACGACTCCTACAGGCTGTGGCTCAGTCTTTTATTCTTACGTTTGTGTTGGCTCTATTTTAATGACTACATAGCGAAGCCCCGTTAAGTTTCCAGGCGTTTTCTTGAGAAACAGGGTTAAAATGGAAGGGCCAGGACTGAGGGACCGGCCCAGCCTGAGGGACGAGGGAACGAGACGACGCGCCAGCCCGACGAGCGCGGTCACGTGGGCACCGCACACGGGGTGTAGCGTAACGCGTGGCGCACGCCGAACGTACGTACGTACGTACGTACGTGGTGCGTGCGGACCGGGGCGGTGCCGCCCTCCGGGAGGGGGAGGGCACACGGGAGGAAGGAGGAAGCCGCCATCTTGGAGCGTCGAGTCGCCATAACAAGGCACCGGGGGAGCGAGAGGATTTTGTACCTGGGCGAGGGGGAGCGCGGCTGGTGGCGGTGAGGACGGGCCAGGGCGGGCACGGCCCTGTGGGAGCAAGGCGAGGGGGCTGCTGCCGGCGGGCCGCGCGTCGCGGCCTGCGGCGGGAGCGCGGGCCTGAGCGGGGCCTGGCGGCGCCG